>JADLZN010007949.1:148619-296436 GCA_018155175.1 Sinocyclocheilus anophthalmus
TGTGTGTGTGTTGTGTGTGTGTGTGTGTGTGTGTGTGTGTGTGTGTGTCAGTAAGCTGCAGCGCCACAGTGTTTATTGATGTTTTGATAGATAATATTTAGACCATAACATCAGTCATTCTCGTGGTGCTGTTATAATGTGTGTTAGTAGTGTCTGTCAGAAGTGAGGGAGTGGCATTAAATCAGGATCGGACACACCAAACACGGTGGAAGCGATGAATAGATCAGACTTCTCCTTTTATGTATACAATTTCATCCAATTTTTTTCTGCTAGCAGTGTGCATGTTTTGCTGGATGTCTAATCTGTCTTTCCTTCCCTCAGTGTGCTGAATCACTCACAAGAACCAGCGCTGCTCTGGCAAGCACCGCAAACAAGAGAGAGCGTGTCAAGATCCTTCACAAGAAAAGTGAGAGCCTCCCAGTTCACATTTGTAATCAAAATGCTGTTTTAATATGTTGCATCATCATTTTTTGTCGATGTATGTTTTCTATCAGTTGAAGATTTGCTGAAGTATTTGGACCCCCAGTTCACAGACTTCATTGCTGTGCCGGATGCAATGAAATTAGAGTTTATTCTAGCAGGTTAGTGCTCTGATTCTCACGTGTATAAGGGATTCAGGAACCTGTATTTGTCACCAACCATGTTTATCCTCATAGCAGGTGAATCTGTATTAAGTGTAGTCTGAAATCTGTGTTCTTTACCTCCTGTAGTTTTGTAAGGATGAACGCATGTCACACAGATGATTTGACTTGCTTCTACCAAATAACAGAGGAATTTGCACTGAAATACTGTAGGGAGCACAGCTAGTGCTGGGCGGTATGACCAAAAATGTATATCACGGTATTTTTCAAAATTATACCGGTTTCACAGTACATGACGGTATTTTTTTTTCCGTGCATGACCGGGTGTTAACCATATTTTCTACAGACTGAGAGAGGAAATCTGCAGTATATTGACTGTCATGAGTGAATATTGTCAAAAAATACCACACTAAATAGTGACACAGGAGTCACTCTCATTTATAATCGCGGCATCGTCTGATAAAATCAACATGCATCTACACTAAAGAGCGGCTATGAGGTTGTTTTGGCTAGATTACTTTTTTGTCTCATGCAGCGCACTGCCTGCGTCTGAATAACAAACTAAAAAGTGCATGTGATATTAACAGACGAACTACGCTCATATTTATAATTCCTAACAATCAGTAAGCGACAGGTGCTTGAAAACGCTGTTTTGTACTCATTTATTGAAAATGAATGCGCTGCTTCTCTGCCGCTCAACAGAACAGACGCCGAGAGAGGTGACACTTCTCCGGGAAAGTCAGACCTCGCGCTCGCGGGACAGCACTGGAGAAATCCTCCAACTGAACCATAGCTAAGGTTTATCCAAAAAAAAGTCGCTAGGTATGTCAGTATGAATATTCTATGAAAAAAAAAAAAAGCGCTAAAAGGGTCTGAAAGTTGCTAAATATAGTGCTAAAGTCACGCTCGTGTGTGAGACGCGGGAGCTGATGGCAGCGGGCGCTGGATATTTGTGGCGGTCAACGTGGATATTGTGGATGAGACCACGTTCTATTAGTTCTACAGCTTCAATTTCGGAACTTTCACGCTTAGTAACAAATACAGCTGTTCCTCACCACAGTGCAGCAGTGAAAAGAGACCCCTTTCAAACAGTGTCGCGTTCCAAACGTTGTTTAAGCGACATAAACCGGTATTGAGCTATTTTAAAAATTCATATCATAACAAAAACAAACACCGGTATCGGATACGGTATACGCCCAGACACTACGCACAGCCCATGTCAAAAGATATGAGAAGTGTTTTGTCGAGAAGAAAAGTCATAATTGTGAGATATAAATGCAGAAAAAAAAATAAACGCAAAAAAAGTCAGAAGTTTTCATCTTGCAATTCTGACTTTTTGTTCAGCCAAGAAAAAAAATATAAAGGTAATTGTGACCTTTTATCTCACAATTCTGACTTTTCCCCTCACATTTACACGTTTATATCTCACAATTCAGATTTTTCTTTCAGAATTATGAGAAGTACGTCACGCAATTCACTTTTTTTTTCTCCGAATTCTGTGTTTATATCTTGCAATTCGGACATTTTTTTTCTTAGAACTGCGAGAAAAGAAAAGTTAAAAGATCAGAATTGTGAGATTAAAAGTAGCAATTATACCTATTTTTTTTTATTCCATTGTGGAAACAAGCTTCCACAGGAGAGAACTTGTGAGTTGTGGCGCACCAGTTGAGAACCACTAAAACATATAATGTTAATGAATGGGCCGATCGAAGCAGTCTGAACAGTGCATAAGCTCCTCATTCTTTATCTACAGAGGAAGAGTTTTTGCGTTCTCAGGCCACATTATTGGAGCAGGTGCACAATCTGCAGCCTCTTCTGGACAGCAACCACATTAAAGGTCAAACACTGACTGTTGCTATACTAGTCAAATATGAAAGCACCTTTTTCTTTCAGTATGACCGAGGCCATTTTTAACAACGCTGTGTGTTCTTTTGGTATCACAGCAGTTCCAGAGCTGACCACGAAAGTGCAGCGGTTGTCACAAGTCCACATTAAACAACAGGTAACAACACATTTAACTTGTTTTGTTTTTTACCTCCATGCAGGTGGAGTAGGTTTTTTTTTTTTTTTTTAAGTATATGTGAGCCTGCAGCACAAAAGCAGTGTTAAGTCGCTGGGGTATATTTGTAGCAATAGCCAACAATACATTGTATGGGTCAAAATGATAAAAGTTTCTTTTATGCCAAAAATCATTAGGATATTAAGTAAACATCATGTTCCATGAAGATATTTTGTAAATTTCCTACCGTAAATATATCAAAACTTAATTTTTGATTAGTAATATGCATTGCTAAGGACTTCATTTGGACAACTTTAAAGAAGATTTTCTCAATATTTCGATTGTTTTGCACCCTCAGATTCCAGATTTTCAAATAGTTGTATCTCAGCCAAATATTGTCCTCCTATCCTAACAAACCATACATCAATGGAAAGCTGATTTATACATCTCAATTTTGAGTAATTGACCCGTATGACTGGTTTTGCGCTCCAGGGTCACATATATTAGCATCCATCACTAAATGAGACCATGTTGTGAAACATGCTGATTCACATTCCTATGTATAATAAATTATGCAGGACCAGAATGAAGAATTATCTGCTGAAGTGAAGAGGCTGTTTGAAGAATACAACAAAATGGTATCCTTAGTTGCGGTGAAAGACTCCCATTTAATTATTGTACAGAAGTCCCTGCAGCTAAAAACAGCACACAGTAAGCTCATTCTTGAACATCTGAATTCTTTCGCATGAGTGCCTTACTGTCCTTAACTTCCTCCACAGATGTTTCTCTTATCAAAGCAGTTTTCTCAGTGGGATGAAACTCTGCGGAAGCTGGAAGCACCCAAGCAAGGCCAGCAGATAGACTAGGATGCTAATACTTCGATTGATGGCTTGTTGTAAAATCTTGCATTTTTCACAATTCATCACATAATGATATGATTAATAAAACAGCAATGTCATTCCTAAACATACCTTGTTATAAATAAGTGTTGTTTAAGGTCTTTGACCTCCCCTTAATCTAAATCTTGAGTCATTATGTACAAATATGGTCATCTTACGGTGTTATAAATGATTATATGCTCATTACATTTGTGTTTACAGAAACATTTCTTTGCTTGGAAAATGTATTCCAACCATTATCCTCTAATTAAACTCGTTTTGCTCTTTAATTTATTTATTGCACTATTCCAGCGATTGTGTATGAGGGTGGTTTCTTAACGCCTTTAGAAAAGTTTCGCTATCTGCAATAACCATAAATAAAAGGAAGTGCCGCTGTAGTATTTATGTTGCATTTGTCCTTTTTTAAATGCAAAAATACATCTAGTGTTTATCTTTTTATGGGTGACTGAATAACACAACCACACCTTCTTTACCACACCGTCTTACAGGAGATATTAATGCATTCTTGCTAATTGAACGAAACAAGTAAATGAACAATGGTGTAATGTATTGAACTTTTAACACTAGATTTAGTAAGTCATTCTATCAATAATTGATTTTGCCACGAAATATAGCCGAGTAATCACTTCTGACTGTAGCACGGTTTTCACTCTGCTTTTTTTGAGGAGTCTTGTTATTGCTTATAAAGCTGATTATAAAGTAGTCAGTACAAATGAAAGACATCTGTGAAAGTCCACGTCATTACGAACAAAGTTGAATTTGCAGTGATGTGCATAGGCTTGCACAAAAATATGTAACTTCTCAATTTATGGACCGCTGCTTTTTCTAGAGAAAATCTGGGTGATGCTTTAAACAACTTGCATTTATTAACAACATAAATTGTAATTTGCATTGAGCTAAATGGATCTTTTTTTTGTGATCGTGTTGCAGAAATGTATTTATTTTAAAGACTACAAAATTTTTTTTAGCATGAACAACTTTAATTTTTTTAAACCAATTTTAATGGTAAACAAAACGTTATTTTTGGTCAATGTTTAAAAAGTAAATTTATACAAAAAACTCATTTTAACTTAATTTATGCATGTGTATAATAATAATATAAGACATGCTTTATATCAGGGCTATTCAATTTGGCGGCCCGCCAATCATCTTCATCATAAACACACAATTAATTATGCCAAAAATACAATTTATAGTTCATGTGAAGATTGTTTTAAGTTCACTTAAATTAAAAGTTATATTTTTTTCAGAGCTTACTAAATGTAAAAAATATACTGTAATGTTGAATGGCTAAAATTGAGATGAAAATGCAATCAGTATTAGTATCAAAAATACTGGCCTTTGTTAATAATAGGCTTCTTAGTAAAGAGATGCCATTAAACATCTTTAAAATATGGGTAGCTTCTAACTACATTCATTTGGAGGTTCAATGTGAAATTATGACAATATATTAATATGCAATTAATTACAGAAAAATGGGATTAATTAGTGCATTTTTTAATCGACTAATGAAACTAATTGAATAGCCCTGCTTTATATTTTCCACATTATATAATTATATCATTAATATCAATTCCACATGCTTGCATGTAGTTTATGTTTCTATATTGCCTATCAATTCTACACATCTTTACATCTATATCAGAAAATGTTCTAGTTCATATTTACAGCATGAGTGAAAGTATGAGGCAGCAGCCCCGCCCCTCCGGTGCGAACTGGTCACGTGGAATACAAACGGGCCAATAGGAACGCGCGTTTCGGGGGACGTCGCGAATTTTGAAACGGTTGCTGAACAAAACATTGGCTAAATCCTACCGTCACATTACCTCCTTTCTCCGTCTCAATGTAAGTATACTGCTTTAAGATACTCTAATATCGGTCCAAAATGCGAACAGTGCGATTTAGTGCGTCAAGATGTTGATTGTCAGTAACTAAATCGATAATACACGATTAGTAACCAGATATGTTCTGTTGTAGAGTGAGTTTAGCCGGATAGCTAGTTGCTAGTTTAGCTCTTAGGCTAATAAACACAGCAAGTTAAAAATAATTCTGTCAAATAATGCATTTGATGAGAGTTAAGATCTAGTTAGTAGAATAAAGAGCTGAAAGGGCCCCAGACATGGATGACACACTTTACTGTGTAACTTAATATCATCTTTTAATGCTGTTTTGCCCTTAAAGAGACCCAACATTGATAAGTTATTTAGGTTTGTGCAGTTTGAATACTTTAAGATCTATTAAACATTAAGGACCTGTTTGGAATGACTGAAGTATGGTGTCGTCTTCCTGAAGATGTCAGTGCAGTAAGTGTTGTGTTGTTTAGTGTGCAGAGATGGATGAAGAAGAGAGCACGGAGCGACAGATGCAGATCGCCATGCTGTGTCAGCGGCTGGCCAAGATGAAGAAGTTATACAACGATGGTAAGAACTTCCAGATTTGGGTCATCATTTTGCCCACACTTTAAAGGGGTCGTATGATGCGATTTCAAGTTGTTCCTTTCTCTTTGGAGTGTTACAAGCTCTTGGTGCATAAAGAAGATCTGTAAAGTTGCAAAGACTAAAGTCTCAAATCCAAAGAGATGTTCTTTATAAAAGTTAAGAGTCAGCCACGCCTACCTAAAACGGCTCGTTCTAACACGCCCCCACATGTCTACATCACTATGTGGAAATATTTGCATAACACCGCCCAAATGTGCACGCAAAGAAAGAAGGTGTGGTTTCAGTAACAGCAATTAGTGTTGAAGCAGCATGTCAGGGAGACGCTGTGTGATTCAGTGCGAAAGCAAAAGCACTTTATTTGGCCTTCCGGAAGTAGATGCAATTAGGAATCATTGGTTAAGATTTATTTACAACAGAACAGCACAACCCAGATGTTCGAATTTGTGCAACGCATTTTGTGGACGACAGTTTTTTGAACCTAGAAGAGTACGAGGCTGGCTGTGCACAAAGGCTATTTCTAAAAAAAAAAAGGGTCAATTCTGAGTTTGCTATGACAATCTGGCGCTTCTGAATCAGCGACTGTAAGTATGTTTTGTTATTAGTTTAAGCATTTGCAATTGACTGTTCAAATGCGAGTTTTGCGCAGAGTATCGTGTGTGTGTGTGTGTGGGTGTGTGTGTGGGTGTGTGTGTGGTGTGTGTGTGTGTGTGTGTGTGTGTGTGTGTGTGTGTGTGTGAGGGGAACAGGGTCACATCACAGGAGAGTGAACAGCCTGTCAGAAATCATAACACGTCAGCTATCTTAACCGCGGCTTGTGTACTGCATAATCACTGTGTCTGTCACACGACTCTGTTACCCTTTCGGGCTTGAACTGATGGTCAAACTAACGACATTATTAACTGTCTTGATATTTACTTTGAAAGCTGAAGCTCGCGATTATGGTAAGGGGCGTTACATTTCCGACGAGTGCTTGTGGTGTTCGGCCAATCACAATGCACTGGGTCAGCTGGCCAATCAGAGCAGACTGTGCTTGTCGGAAGGAGGGGCTTTGTAGAAAACGAAGCGTTTGAGAGAGGCGGGGCATAGAGGACCTACAATAATGTACAGTATTTGAAAAATAATGTGTTTTTTGAACATTAAAGCATGTCAACATATTCTGTTACACCAAATACACAAAATAATGATCTTTAAAATAGCATCATATGACCCCTTTAAAACATGGATATATTTGGGAATTCTAGGTCTGGGAATGTTGTGGAAATGAATACAATCTTGAGAAGTCATGAACGTTCCTGTAATTCCAATATAAATGTTTGTAAATATGCCTGGCTCGGAAATATTTCTTCTTTCAGAAAGCGATCTCTGAAATGTTTAGTAATGATTCTGATCCGATAATCACGAAAGAATGCAAAGGTCAAGGAAATTAATTAGCCAAAACAAGAATCCTGGGTGTTAGGCAAGCAGAGCAGAACAGTATCGGCTTTTCTTCCGTACAGATGATACAGATTACATCAACCAGGCCATCAGCTCAAACTCACCCGACACCTGCCGGACGCTTCTGACCAATCTGGAGAGGAAAGGCAATCCTCAAACGGATCCCAGCCTGCTCACTAAACTCATCGACTGCTACACGCGTGTCTTTTCCAGCATGCCGTTGGGCAAGTACAGTCAGATAGAGAGCTACGCCAAGATGCTGGTCAGATTTGCAGAGTTGAAAACGTAAGTCATCTCCTGTTTCACTGGGATTTGATTTTCTAATTTCATTATTATGGATGTTCTGTACATGATGATCTGTTTCATTCAGGAATAGTTCACCCAGATATGTAACTTGTCATTATTTACACTCTTATTTTGTTCCCGTTCTGTAAGAATTTCTTTGTGGAACACAAAAAGAGAATATTTAACAGAACTTTTTTTACATTAGGAAATATTCTTGAGAAAATAAAGACAGATTTTTAGTTACAAAACAATTTTTTGTTTTAAATCAACAGATCTGTTTTAAACTGCCAAATATTTTAGTGCATTTTTTAAATTGAGTCTCTCTTTGTCAACAGCATCCAAGATGTAAATGATGCACAGGCTAGTTTTGACATAGCGAGATCGCACTGTAAGGATTTTGCCTTTGTTCACATTGCTTATGCTCAGTTTGAGCTTTTGCAAGGTAAGGAGACTTAAAAATGTCAATAAAAATCTGTAAGCTTCTGCCTCTGTCAGAAATGAATCGCTAATTGAGAACATGGCCATTAAGTTGCTTTCATTCTCCCCAGGCAACTTTAAGAAATGCACTTTGATTCTTCAGAAGGCTTTTGAAATGAATGCTAAACCCAGGCGCGTTCTGGAGGCTGCCGTGAGGAATCTAAACGCAGGCAAACGCCAGCTCCTCTCGCATGAAGATAAGGAGAACATTTCAGGTTAGTTCACATCATGGCGACTACTTTTTACTATGCTTTTGTATGGAAGCCTGTTATAGAATAAAAAAATAAACATAAATAATTAAATAAAAAAAGGAAATTGTGGCATTATCTCACAATTGGCAATACTGAGAAAAAAACCCAGAATTGCAAGATATAAACTAGCACCTGTGATTAAAAAAATGTCAAATGTGAGATAAAAAGTTGCAAAATTTTAGAAAAGGAGGGGGGATTCCCATTTAGGTGGCTGTTATTGGGGGAATTCTTTTTTTTATTTGAGCGGGGAGTTAGGGTATTTTTAGAGTACAATCATCCAACCTAAATGTTTCGTCACCCAGTGTGTTCGTGTTTTACAATTTATAATGCTGTTGATTCATTTTATATTGTGAGGAAGATACTTAAAGAACTTTGATTTCAAACTCTGAATTGAATTTATTTTAACTAATAAAGACAAGTAAACGGTGAGTAATAAAAAAAATAATCGATAAATGTGCTTTAAAGGGGTCATATGATGCTAAAAAAACATTATTTTGTGTATTTGGTATAATGCGTTTATGCGGTTTAAGGTAAAAAAAACACATTTTCCACATACTGTACATTATTGTTTCTCCTCTATGCCCCGCCTTTCTGAAACGCGTCGATTTTTACAAAGCTCATCAGTCTGAAAAAGCGAGGTGTGTGTGATGGCCAGCTATCCAGTGCGTTGTGATTGGCGAATGCCTCTAGCATGTGACGGAAATGTTACGCCCCCTCACCATACTGTGATGCCTGCGGCAACCACATGTGACGACTCCGGGCTGGACTCCGCTTCATCCACGGTGAAAGCCAATCCGGTGATCCACAGCAAAGTTGTAGTATTTCCTCAGCGACCAGCACAGATCAGCTCTAGGCATGACGAAGCGGATATCGTCCTCTTTTGGAAGGCAAACAAAGTAGTTTCACTTTCACAACGAAGCACACAGCACCTTCACAACATGGCGGCGCCGGCAACAATACTACAGCGAGAATAAAAAGCACGCCTTCTTCCCCTCTCTGCACATGCGTGAACATTTGGGTGGCGTTTTGCAAATCTTCCCACATAGTGAGGTAGCCATGTGGGGGCGTGTTAGAACGAGCCGTTTTAGGTAGGCGTTGTTGACTCTTAACTTTTATAAAGAATATCTCTTTGGATTTGAGACTTTAGTCTTTGCAACTTTACAGATCTTCTTTATGCACCAAGAGCTTGTAACACTCCAAAGAGAAAGGAACAATTTAAATCGCATCACATGACCCCTTTAATGACAGACAGCAGCAGTTTTATTTAGGTTGCTGTCTCTTTAAGACCTCACGCACGGCTCTAATTGTTACACAAAAGTTTTGTTACTCAACTGTTTACATTCACTTAATAGCCTACATACCGACAATGTTTAGTATAAATCAACTCTTTACGTGAATACTCATCAAGACTGGCATTTTGACATAATTTTGTATGTATTTGGCCGTTTACGCATAATAAGGCTCAACACAACTTCATTCTGTAGTTGTGCGCTGTCAGATGCGGCTCTGTGTGCGCGCGCTTTGGCTGTGAGCTCACAGAAAGGGGTCTCACAGAGACCGCGCAAGTGCTGAATTGAGCACTTGAATGTTTAAAATTGTAAGACTCAAAAGCACGTGCAAAATGATACATTCATTTGAGCAATCCCATGCTGAAATTCAGCCTGATAAACGAAAATTATTTAAAGAAACAATGTGATGGTTTGCTGTAAGCATTTTGTTATATTTGATTAAAATCCTGTAATGTATACTTTTGCTTTCTATAAATCAAGCATGCATTTTAAATGCCTTGTGAAATATCTCTAGTGTCTGCACATGACGATGCACACGAGTCTGTGAGAAGCAGCTCCAGAAGATCAGATGGAACATGTGACCTGCAGACCAGCAGCACTTTTCACCAGGGGTATGAAAACTTCTGTTCTTTCATGGGAAATTCATGAGAATTTTGCAGGCCATATCGAATCAAGCAACATATTGAATATTATTAGTGTAATGCTAAGTTAATTTAATACACGTTACCTACCTCTGTCTGTTTAGTAATTGCTACTTAAAGCCCATTCTATAATAATCTTCATATGTTGCCTTGCTCGCTAGGGCCTTACACACACATGCTTTAGATACTAATGCGCCAATTTGAGTTCCTGGTTAAAACTTCCCACGCATATGTTGTTCTCTCGAAGATATTAATTCCACACCTTCAACATTACCGTGTCGTTGCGTTTGCGTCTTTATTTTTCATTTTTACTTTGCTTTTATATTTTTATTCACATAGGTAGGAAAATTTTTAAGTGCATTTGAAATATCGAGCTGAAGTTGCCATGAGAATTATAATATTACAAAAGATTTCTATTTAAGTGTGTGTTTCTGCCCTTTCCCCATTCTCCTTTTTTGCTCATATTGTGTTTTCCCATTTTTGTATTCACCAATTATCGCAACTTTTGTGACATAGTCTTTGTCCTGTTCACATCTTCCCCTTTGGATTCGCCTATTTTCGTGTTTGCCCAATTAAACCTATTGCTACAGCACACAACTTGTTTGTTATATTAACAACCGTGTCTTTCACCTCATAATCGAACATGTTGTGAGACTGCAACCGCCGACAGTAATGATTAGCCAATGGATTTTCTGCCCCTTCAGATCATCGGAGTGGTAATGAGCTGAAAATTAGCTTGATCACAGCACCACTACAATTCAGGTCAACCCAGATACTTCACATAGCATTCTTTAAACATTGAATAATATCTTCACAAATATTATTCCTTCTAGTTCCTCTTATCAAATAAACCCAGGCTTGGTGAGCAGAAGAGACATTAAAAAAAACTTTCTGACCCCAAACATTTAAAACACTTCATTTATTTATGTACCTAATGCACAATACTTACAGCCTGTTTTTGGTAAGGAATAGGTATTTGTCATGACAGAAATTTTTACCATGAAAGAATTGATGTTAACAAACAATCTGCATTCCAGGAGGGATCAGAATTTCAGTCCACAAGATGAGAACATGCCTGTGTGGAGAGCAGGGTCACAACAAAGAAGAAGAATGGCCATGGTAAGGTGTGACAAGAGGTCAGGCCGTCGGCAAACAGCACTTGAAAGTGGAAATGCATATACTTACCTTCCTTCTTTCCTATATGTTCCTTCCTGTAGGCAGAAAGAGTTCCCATGGTGCCTCTCTCTATCCCTGAAAACGAGAGCAGTGATTCTGAGGGTGCTCAGAAACCAGAAGCTCCTGCTGCACACGGCGGTGCTTTCTCCAGGTGAGAGATGTGAGTCTGCAGGGGTGGCGATATGACCACAAAAAGATATCGGTCATTTAATTACTGTAATCCTGTGAATTAAGTACACCAGGGATGTAATTGTTCCCTTTTTTTTATGGATTTCCATATTTTCCTGCAAGAAGCATGACCCACGTGAATTGCGTAAATGCAAGAGAAAAAATTGCTAGGTTTACAAATACATTTAAAATATGTATTTTACAAGTACAATTGTATTTCACTACAATAGTATTATTGCACCAGTAAATCTTTGTTTAATTTTTATCATTTAAATATATATTTTTTAAATCATTAATTAAATAACAATAATAGCACTTTCCACTCAGTGGCGAATATGTTATAGTTGATATGCACACACATATTGTGCAGGACATGCTTTCAGATGTAAAAAGCCCCCAATGAGAGTGATGCCAACTACTACTGTACTGTCACTACTACCCTATAAATGCTTTAGCAAAATCTCTTCACATTTGTGACTCTGGACCACAAAACCAGTCTTAAGTGTCAATTTTTCAAAATTGGGATTTGTACATCATCTGAAAGCTGAATAAATGAGCTTTCCATTGATGTATGGTTTGTTAGGATCGGACAATATTTGGCTGAGATACAACTAATTTGAGGGTGCAAAACAATCAAAATATTGAGAAAATCATCTTTAAAGTTGTCCAAATGAAGTTCTTAGCAATGCATATTACTAATCAAAAATTAAGTTTTGATATATTTACAGTAGGAAATTTACAAAATATCTTCATGGAACATGATCTTTACTTAATATCCTAATGATTTTTGGCATAAAAGAAAAATCTATAATTGTGACCCATACAATGTATTGTTGGCTATTGCTACAAATATCCCCCAGCGACTTAACACTGCTTCTGTGCTGCAGGGGTCACATATATCCCCCCCCCCCCCCCCCCCCCCCCCCCCCCCACCCCCCATTATGTCATCACTGGTGTGTAGCGCATCTACTGTAAAAGTGTTAAACTCTCTCTTTTTATAGTCACACTGTTTAAAATTTCCTTGATCTTTATCAAGCTTTAATGTTTGATTTTCTCCAGGCAAACAAGCGGTTCAAATGTCCGCTCCACATTCCCAATGTGTTCCTCAAAGAAAGGCACTCCAGACGGGGACTCCTACAGTCTATTAAACCTGAAGGTACAAGAGTCTTCCTTAAAATAGACTTAAACTCACCAGTGCTGAGAGTTAGTTAGAGAGAAAGTAAACATCTATACAATCCTGAATAGTGTCGTTCTGTTCTGTGCAGCCTCCCGTGATCAGTCCAGATCATCTGAGGGGAAACGCTGAAGAGGGCGACACCATCACAGCACTCCTACAAAGAGCAGAAAGAAAAGAAACGGCTAGAATGGAAGGTAGTTCTTAACTAATTGACCCAGAATACTTTGGTTTTAGTCTGCTTCTATCACACGATGGTGGCTTTGCTCAAGCAACTTTTTGTTGCAGTGCACTCTTTTCTGATAGATTTATGTCTTCCTTCTTTCACAGAAACCACTGACATCAACCAGCTCATCAGCACAAACTCTCCTGAAAGTTGTCAGATCTTCCTGAAAAACCTGCAGAAGAGAGGAGACCCTGGTTCAGACCCGGCGTTTCTTTCCAAACTCCTGGACTGCTACTCTAAAGTGTTCGCCAGGTTTCCTTTGGCAAAGCATTGCAAAACGGAAAGCTATGCTCGAATGCTGGTGAGATATGCAGAGCTGAAAGGGTGAGTCGGTGGTGGATTGCACTAAGTCTCATGTCAGCAGCTGATACTTTGAGTAATTTATTCTTGGCCACCTCTACAGGATCGAAGATCCAGAAGACGCTCCGGATCATTTCAGTATTGCCAGATCGCACTGTAAAGCTTTTGCTTTTGTGCATATCGCACATGCTCAGTTTGAGCTCTCGCAAGGTAAAACATGACATTTGTTGGTTTAGTAAGAATATGGTACTTTAAAGACCCCATGCAATTAAAAATGCACTACTTTTAGTCAATTTTCATTAGCTTTGTATGCAAGTGTTTCTAGAATAATCACTTTCTGCAGGTACATGCTAAATTTAGCATCAGAGAAGAAGATGGACCAAATATATTGATTACTTCTATTGCATTTATGGGTGTTTTTACATTGGGAAGTAGGATCTTTCGAGATGCGTGGATGAAAACTGGATCATTTCTCTGGGTCTTTTTAAGAGTAAAGGTGCACGGTATTGCAGTATGTTTAAAGCCAGTGTTCTTGAAATCTCTCAGGTAACTCTAGGAAGAGTAATTTGATTCTGCAGAAAGCGCTGAACTCAAACGCACGGCCGGTTGAACTGCTGCAGACCGCCACCAGAAATCTCAACTCTGGTAAAACTCATCTGCTTCCGGCTGAGCACGAAGAGAACGCTGCAGGTTAGTCTCATTCTTTTCTGTTAAAGGAGACCTTTTTTCCCCTCTGAGGTGCGCTTTAGAGCTTTGTCTGTATTTTGTTTTTGCTGCAGTTTTCACACTGTAATCGCTCTCGCTGGAGATCTGTCTGGGATATGATGTCCAGTCCTGCAGTCCCTGTTTCGATTCTTCCCGTGTGGACTCTACCGGTTGTTTGATTAGGTGGACTTCTATAGTAGGACTACCACACCACGATCCGCCATCTGTTAGGCCATTAGGGGTCCAAGCATCAGAGATTTACATAGAAATCTATGAGCTCCAAAATACTTAAAGATAATTTTTACATTGAAAATTAAGACTGAATGCATTGCTGTCGAGTTAAAATGTGTATTTCATATAATGCATAGATTAATACTTCCACAACTTTGATATACCTTCCACGGCTGATATATATATCATTATATGGTTTTTTACGTTAGGCCATTGTGTTTTACCACCTCTAAGTCTTCTACATGGCTATTTGCGTGCTGTACCCTGGTAATCACCGTTAACGGCAACATTTAATAATTCATTAGTATGATTATTTAAAAAAAATATCCTATATTTCCGCTATAACTGGAATTCTTGGTCTGATAATATTTTCAGTATCTTACAGCAGATTATTTTATTTTATTTATTGAAACATCTTTGTTTTCACAATTGTGTCTCCAATCCAATGGGATTTATTATATATATATTTTAATGTTAAGTGCTCCAAATCAAAACATTTATTATTACATATGAACCTAAACATGAGCATATTTAATATTGTCTATATTTAGTTATAAAGGAAATAGCAAGCTGTCATTTTTCAGATGCTTTAAGTGATTAACAGTGTGTTTATTACACTAACATGTTTAGGGCTACTTGACTGGAGTAGCCCTGGGTTACATAAAGTAAGTGCTAATTATGACAGACTAATGCAACCCTAACCCTACACCTATGAGACCTTTCACATTTTTGCAATACAAAAACATTGATTTCTTGTTGAGTATGTTCTAAGGTTAACATGAAAAATGCTTGTTCAAAAAAATGTGTTTGGTTTTGCAGAAAATGTGGAAGCACTAAGTAACAGAAAGGAAGAAGAAAATCCAATAAAAGCTCCTGGGGAGCAGCAAAAGCCTCTTGCCAAGGAGACTTCATCAGAATGGAAGATTCCTACTCTCATAAACAGACACGCGTCTCCAGAGGTCTGCTTACAGCTCACGCTTTTGTGTCTGATATTTGAGCTCAGAATGATTAGAGTCGACTCGGCTGGGATTGCTTCATGATCAGTCTGTTTTGTGGCTCTATTCAGGATCGTAAAGCTCCTGCAGACCCCGTTTCCTCTTCATCCTCACTTCATGCTCTGAGAACACCTGCGCCTCCCAGAGTACACCCCTCTCTCAGCGGTCAGACTCCCAACTGCAAAGACCCCAATGCAAACCGGTAAAAACACAGCAGAGCTCATGGATTAGACGTGACCTTCATCTCTTAACCTTAACCATGCCTTCCGTCTCTTCTTCAATAGTTTTGTCACGCCTGTGGTGAAGCAGCGGCCAGTGGTTGTGTCTGTTCCATCGACGGCTCAGAAAATGGGTCACGCTCAGTTGCCCTGCACCCCTCAGAGCCGGGTGTCCTGCGTCCCGCAGCCGTCACAGGTGAAGACATCACGTATATACTGTATCAGAAACATGAGATGGACAGAGAAATGTGTAATGGAGAGAACTAGAAGAGAGAAACCTAATTCTTTTTATTTGGATTGAAAAAATGCAGAGCAGATTAAGGAGTATTTTTTTGCCTCTCCCCTCCCCCTCTTGTTTGCTTGGTTTGTCAAATATCGCTGCCCACCCTGGATAGCACAAAAGCAGTGTTAAGTCGCTGGGGGATATTTGTAGCAATAGCCAACAATATATTGTTTGGGTCAAAATTATCGATTTTTCTTTTTATGCCAAAATCAATAGGATATTAAGTAAAGATCATGTTCCATGAAGATATTTTGTAAATTGCCTACCACAAATATATCAAAACGAATTTTGACACCCATCTTCGCTTATATGCATTGCTTTACTAAGCATTCATTGGACAACCCTTTCCCACAAGATGCTCCCTTTCCCCTCAATCATGTAGATTTTTTCTGCAACCTCAGATGCCAGACCCTTTCAATGGTGGTATCTCCCCGCAATACTTGTCCGATCCTAACAAACCCTACATCAATGGAAGCTTATTTATTCAGCTTTCAGATATGATATACATCATCATATTTAAAAACAATGGACCGATTGGACTAGTTTGGGCTCCACACCCCCGGGTCACAAATCGTTGACGATTCAGATCCCATTACTTTTTTTCCCAAAGCCAGAGGTATGATGTTTCATTAAAAATATCATGCACGAATAAAATTAATATAAAAACAGTGATTTCAGCTAGTTGCCAAGGTATCATTTAATTTAATTTAACTTGAAGTACAAAAAAAATGGAATAAACCCACTTACCACTACAAACGACAGAAAAATTGACTCAAACCCCTTCACATCCCCACACCTAAACAAAACAAAGCAACTTAAACACCGTCTTCCCAACACTTACGCCTAAACAGAAACGTAGTAGTTGTATCCCCCCCCCCCCCCCCATGATTTCTCCTCCCTCCATAGCAGCAAGTCACTCATGTATACAGATCTCGCTTAAAGTCCACGCGCTTAGTGGCATGTTATCTTGAGTATCTCGCGTTCTTCATCTTCATCTCTGCTGCGGTTCCCTTAATGCTTGGTTACTCTGCTATGTAAATGTCACGCATTTTGGTGCTTCTGGGGGCTGTCCGTGTGCCTACATAGCAATGGACCGTTGTTTGATTTACTACATTGTTTGTGACACCGCAAAACCTATATATTTGACTTCAGTTAAAAACAATGCAGGGTGAGACCTATGGCAAGCCATTTTAACATTTATTAATTTGCAGAATATGAAGATGTAGATATCTACAGATCAGTTTTTTTTTTAGTTAAAATTAAAATCCTTACAGTTTACTAGTGGCTTCATTTCTGCCTCGTTTTCTGTGAAATATTGAATACATTTAACAATCTGCCATCTTTGACCCCCAGACCCCCGTCTCCGCTTTCTCAAACGAGTCCATCACAATCAAGGGCAAACAGTTCTTCATTTTCAAGATGATCGGCCGCGGCGGGTCCAGTAAGGTACGAAAGAAATGATGCATGACTGTATTCTCGGTGTGATTTTTCATTTATATCTGATCCACTGTGTGTAACAGAAATAATTGTTTGTTTTCAGGTGTATCAGGTGTTTGACCATAAGAAGCACGTGTATGCTTTGAAGTATGTGAATCTAGAGGAGGCCGACGCTCAGGCTGTGGAAAGCTACAAGAATGAGATCGAGCACTTGAATCATCTTCAACAGTACAGCGATCAGATCATTAAACTCTATGACTAGTAAGTGTGCTGTGCTTGGAAACGGTGCCCTAGCTGTTCTAGTGTGCTCCTGATCACATGACTTGTGTTGGCTCGCAGTGAGATCACCAGCAGCTGCATCTACATGCTGATGGAGTGCGGTCACCTGGATCTCAACACCTGGCTGCGCAACCGCAAGTCGGTCAACCCTCTGGACAGGAAGTGCTACTGGAGGAACATGCTGGAGGCTGTGCACACCATCCACAGACACGGTGAGGGGCTCTCTGAACCATCACTGCTACTCCTGATTTGAACAAAGCATTCAGGGTTGTTCACATGCCATGCGTTCTTGCGTTTAAAAAAAGCACACAGCACTAAGGAACAGAAAAGAGCACAGGATCTCGAAAAGATGAACTTCTTTAACTTGACATTCTAAACATCTAAACACCACCGAATGGTCAAAGACGTCTGTCAAGTTCACACCGCAAGAAATGATTTTCTCTTTCGATGCTTTTGTCTTGTTTTCCAGTACAAATATCTAAACATTCTTCCCGTTTAAAATGTATCAAAAGTGAGTTTATGCTTAAAACAAGTTTTTTTTTTTTCCCTCTTGTTTTAAGAGTAGCTTAATTTTGATATTTGACTTCTGTTCAGTGAACTTAATATCTCAAGTCATTTTGCATCTCAAATAATCTTGATTTTAAGAATATTTGTACTGGAAAACAAGACAAAAATACTGAGTAAGAAAATCATTTTTTTTGCAGTGTTACTTACTGCTACACAGCAACAAAAACAAAATTCTTACATGAATATTTTTGTCTTGTTTACCAGTCACAATGTCTAAACATTCTTAAATCATACATTAATATTATTATATTAAGAGATACATTAATTTAAGAAGCAAACTAGCTTAAGGTATTAAGCCTTGTTTTCTGAAACATGTATCAAAATTGAGTTTTAACAAGAATAAAATATCTGCCAGTGGGGTAAGAAAAATAATCTTGTTTTCCCTTTGAGTTACATTTATTTTTCTTACCCCATTTACTTGTTTAAAGCGTAAACTTACTTAATTTAGATTTCTTTAACACCGAAAAACACAGAACTTTGATTATCGTACTGCGCCATTGCTTACTCCAATGAAGTTTAGATATTTGTAATGGGGAAAACAAGGCAAAAATACTAAGTAAGAATGTTTTTTTTTTGTAGTGTATAACACTAGGGCCTACCTGCAAGTCTCTATTTTATATAACACCCAACTTTAAAGAAGAAAAAAATATATTGTCAGTGTGGTAAGAAAAAAAAAGTTACTTTTTCTTACTCCACTGACCAACATTTTTTCTTGTTTTAAGCATAAACTCACTTAATTTTGATATTTGATATGCTTCTCAACTCCACTAAGAATTTTCAAAAATCTTTACTACAAAATAATTGAATACAAAAATATTAAGTAACTAAGCAAAAATACTAAACACTGTTGAAAATGTAATCCAGTTTCTTTATGCACGTCTCTGTTTAATTGACTCATTTCGTTGCGTTTTTCATTTGAAGGCATCATCCACAGTGATTTAAAGCCAGCTAATTTTGTGATTGTGGATGCTTCGCTGAAACTGATCGATTTTGGGATCGCTAACCGTATTCAGCCTGACGTGACCAGCATCATGAAGGACTCGCAGGTTCGACCAGAACTGATCTAGTATTACACAAGTTATATTTCGAGCCTGTTCTGTGTTGATTTACTCGTTCTTATGACGTCCGTCAGGTGGGGACTCTGAACTACATGCCACCAGAGGCCATCAAAGACACGTCCTCCAATGGGAAGCCAGGGTCAAAGGTGAGAAGACTCCATATTTTAGTAACGGATCTCATGTTAATATATTCCTTTCAGGGAGCATGTATAACGTTAGATTACACCGTGTGATCCCACTGCTCTTCAGATCAGTGCTAAAGGCGACGTGTGGTCTCTGGGATGTATCCTGTACTGCATGACTTATGGAAAGACTCCGTTCCAGAACATCACCAATCAGATCAGCAAAATCCATGCCATTATAGACCCGACCCATGAGATCGACTTCCCCGATATCCCAGAGAAGGACCTGCTCGATGTGCTGAAGGTGCGCAGGACGTGTGGCTGTGCTGATCAGTCGTTTAATGACCTCGAGTTAGTGCTCACCATCTGTCTCGCTGTTGTCCGTTTCAGAGGTGTTTAGTTCGCAATCCTAGAGAGAGGATTTCCATAGCAGAGCTCCTCGATCATCCGTACCTGCAGCTGCAACCTGCACCTGAGCCAGGTACAAACTACAGCCTCCTTTCATTGAAAGCAATCACAACTCTAAAGGTGTATGAAATCAGAGCAGAAAATCTGAAATTAATCATGACGTTAAATGAGTATCTTCCTCAGTATTTTTGTTTTGCAAATATCTTAACATCCTCAAATCAAGATGCTAATTTTTTCTGAGAAATTGAACACAATTAAGTGATTTTATGCTTAAAACAAGAACAAATATCTGTCGTTGGGAATGAAAATGTATTTTCCCTTTGAATGAAGTTGAGCCCATTGGTAGATATTTCATCTCGTTTTAATCATAAACTCACTTCATTTTTTTTTAAATTTCACATAAAACAAGACTTTTTATCTTATGTCTCAATTAAATGTCTCTTGTTATAAGAATCTTGAGGCATTTGCACTGGAAAGCAAGACACAGACACTTTCTTGCAGTGTAATCAGTATGTTCAGTAAAAGGTATTTCTAGATCCTAGCGGATATGAGCTGAGGTATTCAAGCCAAACGCTTTTGTTTATTTATTTAAAATATTAAAAAGTAATGGAGATCTGTTAGAAGCTGTATTTAAGTTTAAAGCCTTGCTAATACAAGACATTGTGCTCCCTAGACATTTAAGAGAGTGTATTGATGTATTACGTTCCCTTCAGTTTATTCCTTACATTTTCTTTACATGGCCTTAAAGTCTTAAATGTTCCTCCATAAAACCTGCAGATGTAATATAATTAAATATTATATAATAACAGGACGTTTTATTTTGACACTATATTAATAATTTTAAATGCATTTCTTAAGAATGCTATTACTTTCTTAATATTTAAAACTTTTGACAGTGTTAAATATTACTTACTTTTTTTTCTTTTTTTTTTTTAAAAGGAATGTTATATATTTAACCTTTTACTAAATTTCTTGTATCTGATTACTCAATATGCATAAAGCAGATTCTGGCTGTTTTAATATGGTGATGATTTGTTATATCACCGTCACTTCCAGCAGAAGCGTGTGCCGGTGATTTAAAGAAGATCCTCAATGAACTGGCGGCTCTTCAGTCTCCCAACAGCATCGCCAGAGCTGCTAGTGTAAGTGATGATCAGTCCATCATTCGTCCCGAAACACCATCATACAGCACTGTGTGTATGATACCGCTGGACCATTTATAAACTAGAAGAAATTATAAAATCAAAACAATCAAAATAAAACGCTTACTAAGGAAGTATAGCGCATTACTTGCAAAACAAATGCTATAAATATCAGTCGTCTCTCTATATCTCCAATAATGTGTCTCAGTAAGATGAGATTGAAATGATCCAAACATATAATGCAATGCAATCCAGTGATGATTGAGAGATGAAGAAATAAACGCTCCTCAAAAGATCCTGAGGATCAGATTTGAGACTCTAAAACATGATTGATGGAGAATCAAGTAAAGCTGAGCTGCTTCAGTCCAGCAAGTGTTCATCTGGAGATATTACTGCAGTTATTCTGATGTTTACTTGATCAAAATCAGTAAAGATCTGACAGCAGAAAGACACGAGAAGCTCCAGCTGAAGCAGGATGTTTCTACAATTGCAAAAAAACCTCTGCTATCAGTCAGACGACAGAAAGCATGGAGTAGATTGTGTGCGACAGGTTTAACAGCAAATGTTTGATCATTTAGATTCTTTAGGAGCTTGCATATCAAATATAATGCAGTAGGCTTGAAATGTTCTTTTCAACCATCTTTCTCTATCACTGCTGCAGAACCTGGCCAAGATGTGCAACAGCGGGAGGAAGTTAGATGTTTCTGAATGTGTGAAAACGTCCAGTCAGACGCTGTGGAAATGACGAGGATGGAGACGATGAAGCCTGCAGGACTCCAAACCACTCTTCCTAAACGCTCAGGAGCCGCCGAGACAAATGTCTCGCACCTCAAACAAGCTGTCAGTCAAAACCGCGTTCACTAGCTGCTATAGCGCTTCACACTTCCCTCGAGACGTGTTAAACACATTCATGTTTGTCCGTTTCTTCCTAACCGTTTCTGATTTGATTTGACTACATGATGTGAGCTAAGAAAGTGTACATGACAAATAAACACACCTTGTCAGGTATATTCCAAATGTAGTATTCTTTTGTTACATATAATGCTGTTTTCTTGGAAGTAACTGTACTCTAGTTGTGCAAAATCACATGTTTTCACGGCCATCTCATTATTCCGTGTTCATTGTCTTGATACCATTTCGTCAGAATGCATGGTTACTTTTCTGTGTTCGTCAATGGATTAAAATACTTTGTACATTTTGCATTTATAGAATATTCTTGAAGGCTCCCGCTTGAATATTCCACCGAAACAAATCCCACCGAAAATGATCTCCCGTCCCGTGTGATGTCAAGGAATTGACTTTGGTTTAAGATACTACAAAAAGAAAAAGAAAAAAAATTGTGGGCACCAAAACCATAACTGAAAAATATTCTCTCCCAAAAATGTGCTGTTTGAAACATTTTAGTTCGTGATATTATGATTAAAGAAAACTAACGAATATGTTTGCATGTGTAATATTTATTCAGTCATTTATCAGACGCTTTTATCCAAAGTGACTTACAAATGAGGACAACAGAAGCAATCAATCGTAGTATTAAAACCACTAAAAACAATATATTAGCACATATGCTTTAGCTTACCCAAACAATTATAATTCTCTCATCATTTACCCTCCACTTGTTCCAAACCTGTATGAGTTTCTTTCTTCTGTTGAACACACAAGAAGATACTTCGAAGAATGTTAGTAACCAAATGCATAATATGGAAAAAATACAGTGGAAGTCAATGGCTGCCGTCAGCTGTCTGGTTACCAACATTCCTCAAAATATCTTCTTTTGTGTTCAACAGAAGAAAGAAACTCATACAGGGTTGGAACAAGTGGAGGGTGGGTAAATTTAATTTTTTAATTAAGATCTCATTTTTAGGCGAACTATCCCTTTAAGGGGTTAAAGAGAATGGCAACAAATAAACGTGATTTTTTAAAATAAAGCCAAATGTGCTGGATTTACCCGTCAAGTAATCTCGTGAATTGTGAAATTCCAAGCTCAAATTATGTTTAATAAACTGATAAGATAAAACGATTAGAACATTGTGTCTCAAAACCTAGTGAGCGTCCTGTCTAGGCAGCGTTTTCTTCACTGCGCTCTAGGTTGAAACACGGCCCGTTTGTGACGTACGCTGTCAATCAAAACTCCTCCCACGCGTCCAGCCAATCAGAGCGGCGCTTGTCCATGTGAGCGCTGACGTCAGCGCGCTCTTCCTGCTAGGCTTCCAGCGCAATGGCGGCGACGCGGCTGTTTCTCAGAGCTTCACCCGTGAAGTCTTCGTTAACCGGGTTAACCGGCGGCGTGCGCAGCAGTCTGGGGCTAACTCTGCTTAAACTGTCCCCTGACCGCACAGCCAAGCCCAAAGCGCAGAGGAGACACGCAGCGCACTTCACCTATCACCCCGACCCTGCGCCTGCGCAGTACGGTAAATGCCCTTGTTTACACTTTACAGTGGAGCTGGAGTCCTGAAAAGAAGGTCTCGTTATTAAATACTATTCATAATGCGTGAGCCTGGCTTTGCTGTGGTGTCAGTCTTGCTCTCAAATACACACTGACTGAGTTTTGCCACTATGCACAAATGAACAAATTCAGTGCTTCAAAATTAATATCATAAAAGTCATTTCAAACAGTGACCACACTAGTACTTGCCCTGGGTTAGTTTGCTGAAGTGGAATGAGCACATCATGTCATAGAGCCTGGATGGGGAAGAATAAGACACAAATAAATATACTATTTTATGAAAATACTAATTAGTTGTGCTAAAAGCCTACAACTGACATGTTTTGGCAGTTCCCCCTTTATTAAAACAGTTAAAACAATATCTTAAGTCATGCTTGTATATGAGTACGGTATCCATAATTGCACACATACATGCATAATCGCTGCATATCATTATAATAGAAATTATAGTATTTTGTTACACATTTTCCACATAAGGTGTCAATGAGTAGAACATTGATGCATTGTAATGCTGCCGTTTTACTTTTTATTTTTAAATTATAGTTTCGTAAAGTAAGGTGCTAAGGTGTAAAATGTCAAAATCATGCCAATAATGCATAATCGGCATGCATGTTATGTGACCAAGATGACACAATCAGCGTCTCTGTGGTTGGTGATCTTCAGACCTTTTTGCTGAATGGTTATTTGTGTAGACCTGCCTTCTGCTGCCTAATGTCTGTGTTTCCTGAGGTTCACTTATAATGTTAGTAATATAGATATTTTTCAGTGCATATAAACCGACAATACCTGTATTACCAATGCATCTGAAAACAAAACGCAAAACCACAAACCCTCCTCTGACGTGTACTAGCAGCCAAATAGAAGATCAGGTGTTTATAGCTGACTCTTACTGTACGATTGACTTGAGTGTCTCCGCAGGCCCCACACAGAAGATGAATTTGTTCCAGTCTGTGACCAGTGCCTTGGACAACACGCTCGCCGGCGATCCCACCGCAGGTACGAGAGCAGCTGACCTCTCGTTTCAGTGTGTAGCTGAGGGTCTTGAGTGCGATATATTAACACCTCTGTCTCCTGCAGTGATTTTCGGTGAAGATGTGGCGTTTGGTGGGGTGTTCCGATGCACAGTCGGCCTCAGAGATAAATACGGTGAGTTTTCATGCTCCTGGGACACATGAGGTGAAGTGTGCTCACCTGTGTGTTGTGTGCGCTCGCACTAGATGGCAGCACAGTTCCTGCCTGAAGACTGCTTACTATTCACTGTGCGCTGCATGCTTCAAACAGAAGCCAAGTGTGAGTGGTGACCGTTATCAGCTGGGAAATATAAATGTTAAATGTTTCGAAATTTAATTTTGAAATTGGTTTTGTGTAACAATGTTCTATTTTTGTGAGAATGATCAAATGGTGAGTCAAAAAAGAGATTAAAAAATAGGGTTATTTATTAAATAAAACTACAACGCAAACCATAAACAACGTTTCCATTACCTGAAAAAAAAAAAAACATTCATTGGAGAAAAAAAAAAAAAATTCCAGCTATTGTAGTTCTCATTAAGTACTGAGATAATAAAAACTAAATCTGATTATAAACTGTATTGACACAATTTAAATAAACTAATAAAAACGGCATACAAAATGACTAAACCTTTAATTAAAATTAAAATGACAACAGAAAATATATATCAAAAGCTATAATCGGTGATAACTAAAATAACAGTGCCTGTGCTCACGTTGTTCGTCACACTGGAAATGTAAAGTTAGGTTGAGTGCAGTGCATTGTGGGATGCAGTAATTCATGCAGTGTGTCTGTTGTATTCTGCACATCTTGATGTATTAGTTGCTTGTGTGATAATCGGTCATATTAAGAGGTAAAAGTTTAAAGCTGCATAAATCAGCATGAACTTAACCTTGAGCTCAGATCTTGTCCTGTATCTAAATAAAACAAATAACACTAAACTTGTATATTTTCTTGTACAATTTGTATATTATTAATTTCTTAAGCAAACATCCAAGAATGAATGATTTGCTGGAAAAAGCATGTGACTCTTTGGCTTTATTATATGGTAAAAGTTCTTAAGCACAAATAGCTGTAGATCAGTCCAGAACATTGGCTTTGTTTGAGCCAGTCTTCATTATTTCTTTTGTAACCAGCTTGTTTTCTAATCTGGTGTGATATGCACATGACATTTTGATTATTTGCATTTTCCTCTGAATATTCATGCACAAATTGCTCTGTTAAAGCTCCTCTAAACCAAATTTAATATGTGCTTCCAGTAGAACATCATAATGTTTGTGCATTTGCGCTCTTTGCCATTCATTTTGTTGCACTTCATCAATTATGCAAGAGTAAATGAAGTAGATTCAGACTGAACAGAACACCCTCTGCAGTTTTCACAAGCCATAAATAGTTAAATTATGCGGCCGCAGAGAGTCAGGAAAGAGGAGGAAAACAGACATTATTGTAATGATTAAAAAAAAAAAGACATCTGCTGGTTGCCACTCGTTTTGGAAAGAAGCGCTATATATAGAGAGACACTCTGTGATGTTTGGAAATAAACACAGATCCGCGACTCCAATATGACTCCCGGCGCGTGGGTGCCTTTTGTTTGCTATTGACGTCAGAGGTGTTGACCTTTGAGAGGGATCATTATTTTCCATGCCGTCTCGTTAGACGGGAACGGGGTTTTCGTGGCACTCATTTGAGAGAGTCTCTGCTCTCGCTCTTTCATTTGACGTGATGCAGGTCAACGTGTGAAAGACTGACGCACACGCGGCCGTAATGCAGTGCCACCGCGGACCGTCTGAACACGCAGCTCCTTCTGTCTGCTTTAAATTGCTTTCTGTGAAGTGGATTGTGGACTGCAGCCGGTAGACACTGTATTATCTCTGAAATGCCCATCAGCTGCCTGTTGAATGCATTCCTTACTCAACAAAGAAGCTTTTTCATTTCGAGGATGGTGACCGGTTTGTGAGTCAACTAAAACTTTGAAATGACCAGCAAATTCCTGTTCTTTTGGATTATTTAAAGGATCGTTTCAGGTTTAAAATTAGAAAAGCTTGATGGACTGCGTCGATTACCACACAGAATCATATGTGTCCTGCAGCACAAAAGCAGTGTTGAGTCGCTGGGGTATATTTGTATATAAATACATTGTATGGGTCAAAATTATAGATTTTTTTTATGCCAAAAATCATTAGGATATTAAGTAAAGATCATGCTCCATGAAGATATTTGATAAATTTCCTACCGTAAATATATCAAAACTTAATTTTTGATTAGTAATATGCATTGCTAAGAACTTCATTTGGACCACTTTAAAGATGATTTTCTCAATGAGTTGAGTTTTACCGTTTTCGAATCCATTCAGCCGATCTCTGGTTCTGGCGGTAGCACTTTTAGCTGTAGCTTAGCATAGATCATTGAATCGGATTAGACCGTTAGCATCTCGCTAAACTCAACTGTTTAACTCTAGGAGTTGGAAAATGAGTCCATTTCAAAAATAGTGGACTGGTCCTTTAAATGCTCTTCATGGATAGGGTGACCATACGTGTGTTTTTTACAGGACACGTCCTGGCCAGGATTTCTATATTTGGCTTTGTTTTCCTGTTTTCATACTTGCTGAAGGTAATGATCGAAAAGTAGCTTGACCAATAACGTGCAGGCATTGTACATAATCGACCAATCGTGGCGCGTGAGAAGGTGGGATCTACAGAGAACGGTCGAAGCGATGCAAAAACACGTACAGCTCAGATGTGTTCGTTCGTTCGACTTGAAGCAGCGCTGCGCAGACCGATCGTTGTATGACATCAAAATACCATACAGACGGATCATACACCGATCGGTCTGCGCAGCGCAAACAGCCAAAACCTGGATATTTTAGGCAATGTAGAAATCCTGGCCAGGACGTGTCCAATAAAAATGGCAAGTTTGGCCACCCTATTCATGGAACCATCGATGCCAATAAAGAACCTTTTTATTTTTAAGAGTGAAGGATCCCAGAAATTAGTCTCAGATGGTAAAATCATGGCCAAAATCATACCGTGTGCAATGAATCATGATAGCTTGCCACTTTGACATTATAACTTTATTACTGTGAAATGCAACTTTGGCTTGTTTTCATAAACTGTGAAAGGAGTCAGTGATTTTGTGGTAATCGGCAGCATGTGTCCATAGACGTGAACTTGAGTTGTGCCCAGAACAATCCGTTAACTGCTTTGACTCTGTGTTGTGTAGAAAGAGTTTCATGTGTGATTTCACAGAAGCGTCACGTCTTCAGTTATTCTTTATGTGTTAGTGAAGCTTCAGTGGAAGAGACGTGCATGTGCTCCGGTATGAATGAAAATAACTTTCCGCTGTAAATATAGAGACTATTTCATGTGGTTCTTTACTGCGTTAAAGGGGAGACAGAAAACAGACTTTGTTTTTGTGTTTTCCGGATCTTGTGTATGTTTACCCTGTTTTGTTTTGTAATATAATTCAATTATGAAAAAAACTTTTTTGCAGCAGGTTTTAAGGTTAATGCTTCCTGCTTTGTACTACATAACAACATAAAAACCATGAAAAATATTAAAAGCACGGTCTGTTGAAGCATCATGGCAGTCATCAAAGCTGCAGCTGCATCACGGCCCATGTTTGCGTTTGTGTGCAAATTACTTGTAACTGACGTCTTGTCTCATATGGGCTTGTTAGGAGCTTGTTTTGGATGAACATGTCAGATTTGGTACCTGTTGTGAAGATGCTGATTAAAAGCATGCTCATTTAGACTGATTTGAGTGCAGAGTAGGTTGACATTTACCTGTTCTCTCCTCAGGTAAGGACCGTGTTTTTAACACCCCGCTGTGTGAGCAAGGCATTGTGGGCTTCGGGATCGGCGCAGCTGTGGCGGGAGCCACCGCTATTGCAGAGATTCAGTTTGCCGACTACATTTACCCAGCGTTTGATCAGGTGAGCGTGTTTTCAAGAGTCTTTTTTTTTAAATAAACTTTGTCCTGGATATTTATTATAATTAAATATTGTTAGTTCACCTACTTGTTCTAAACATGTATTTCCAAACTAGGCCTGGGCGATAAAACGGTATCGATATTTATAGACGGTACACCTTCTTTGATAACGATATAAAAAATGTTCGATATAGCGCACGATATAGGCACGTGCTATGAGTGACGCAGACAGCACACACAATCACGAACACATGCTGAATTGAGTGCTGTGCCTGCCTGCGATGAGAATGAATATTAATCAAATTTAAAATAAACATTTGCATTTAAATGCAAAAATAGTACAATCAAATGTTAAGTGTGTGTCAGGGAGCGTCATCAGTGGAGCGCGAGATGCGGGGTGCTGTGATGATGATGTAAGTGACGTTGTAGTTTAATTTTTTGTTAGTCTAGCCCACGAGACGCGCAGATGCTGTGTTTTTCGTTCAAAATATTAGAGAAATATAATAGCTCAAACGGCGGAGAAATCTTGATCAGGTTAAACCGAAACCAAGCCATTCACACAGAACGCATATTTATCGCATTTTGCATGGCCAAATATATTTATAATAATTATTAATGTATAATAATAATAATAATAATTTAGGAGTCAGACGCTTTTTATCCAAAAGCGACTAACAGTGCCTCGTATACATTTTTACCATATGTGTGTTCCCTGGGTATGAACCCAGGACCTTTAGTGCGCTAACGCTCAGTCAGTGCGTACCACGAGCAACAGGAACAACAAATATGACGTCTAGTGCAAGAGAATGCAAAGAAAGGAAGCAAAGTTAAAACAGTTGAAGTTTAGAAAAACGCGAGGTGAATTGTGAAGGTTATTTCGTGTCCTGCGTCTCATCTGTTTTTTAAAGCAATCTGTGTGATCGGCATTGGCTCTTGTTTAGGATAAGCAATGATTAAACACATGATGCTGTTTTGTTTCATAATTGATTTTATGCCGTTTACAAAATATATTTTTATTTATTATGTATTAGACCGTCGGCGATGTGTTTAATAGACGTTATGAATTGACCATTATCTGCGCTGCATTGTTTTGCTCATTGCGTCCTCCCGTGGCCTCGGGAAACAAGTCAAAAGTTTCCTTAAGACTTATTTAATCTGCAAAACATAAGAAAGGAGATATTTGTTAATTTATTTTGTGTTGACTGTAAAAAAAAAAAAAGATATACATTTGTTGTTTGTCTTAATAAAGTGGGCAAATTAAAAATACAGTGGTTAAATAAAAAAAAAAATCTATTGCTCTTTGTTTTAAAAAAAGGTTATAAAAATGTAAATAATTATCGATACCGAAACGATATGAAACATTATATCGTTGAAACATTTTTTAGCTATATCGCCCAGCCCTAAAACCCGTGATATTTTCATTCATCCAGAAATAGAAAGAAGGTATTTTATGAAAGCTGAGAGATGATTTTTCCACTGAAGGGCTAACACTAATTTCCAATCCGTTGGTTTTTTTTTCCAAATCCGTTTAAATTTTTCTAGATTCCTGGTTTTTTATTGTATTTTTCTGGAATCCTTTTTAATGGTTAAATTACATTTTTTTAATCAAAAAGCATGTTTAATTAATTAAAATCGTGAAACTGGGGTGTTGCTGAATTTTTCTCACCTTATGCTTTATTGTGACCAAATTCTGTGTTTTAGCGTGTCTAATTATTTGAATTAATAAAAACAACT
Source organism: Sinocyclocheilus anophthalmus (assembly GCA_018155175.1). NCBI lineage: Eukaryota > Metazoa > Chordata > Actinopteri > Cypriniformes > Cyprinidae > Sinocyclocheilus > Sinocyclocheilus anophthalmus. The sequence goes on from JADLZN010007949.1 coordinate 178,518, forward strand.
TAATTTATTCTAATTTATTCTAACAATGGCCTTATGAAATTTTTTTTTTTCTTTCAGAAATCCTGTGTTGTGTATTTAATTTATTGTGGTTATCAAATGAAGGCATAATACATTAATTTAATTCATCTTTTAATTAATGAAAATTAAACAAACTTTATTTTTGGCAAACAAAGGGGATTTACTATTAAAATAAAATGGAAAGAAATATTGTGTGATATTCCTTAAAATTTTTTTTTTTTATTTTGTAGTAGTATAATTGACATACATCCTCCTGCTCAATAAGAATAACTATATTATATATTGGTTGGCCGTGAATACCTTTGAATTTCTGTGTGTATATGATATGATCAGTGTTGGGAAGGTTACTTTGGAAATTTAATAGATTACAGATTACAAGTTACCCTATTTAAAATGTAAATAAGTAGTGTAACTATTTCAATTACTTTATTAAACACCAAACACCAAAAATTTGATGCATCAGAAAGTTCATGAAGACATTGTAAACATAATCCATACGAATCACGACGTTTAATCCAAGTCTCCTGGAGAGACACGATCACTTTGTGATTTTGCAGAATTGATTTAGGCTTTTATTCACATAAAAACATTGATCAGCGCACTTGCATAGAGCATAAGCATGCATGTTTGATTGATCTTATTAGGGTCCTTGCCCCTAGGGGGCGCAGTGTCCTATTGTTTTTCTAAGGATTATTCTTGTTATTCTTTATTATTATTTTTCGTCAATGCTTTTGGGGCTCAAAAACTCTTGAAAATTGGCACACATCTTGGGATTTTTCTTTTTTTTGGTTGGGGGGGGGTGGGGGGGCCAAATCGCGACTAGCAGAGACTGGTACACGGGCATGGCAGAGGGGCTCTACAGCGCCCCCTGGAATCCGGTGGTCCATATCTCATGCATACTTGCACATATACATATGAAACTCCGTTACTACAATATAGAATAATGAGTAGGGTATTGGGTATATCGATTGGGTTTTTTACGATACCATGCCAAATCGACACTTTTAAAACAGTAACGGTGCCTGAACCGATACTTAAAAAAAAAAAAACTAAAAAAAACGATGGATAACAGTAAAGGACATTAAAAATATTTAAAATAAATATACATAGCATTCACATGCTCCTCGGATGCTTTCATTTCCTGAGTTGTGCTTCCCTTCTAAGGCTAATAAATGTATTTCATGATCTGGGTCATCATTTAATACAAAACAATATTTAATACAAAACCACACAATGTTTCTACTGTATCTCTGTCAATCACTCTGATGTTTAGTTAAAATGAGTGAATTAACTGAGTGCTGTCTGTCACTGTCTTTAATCAGTTCTGTGAATGACTGTATGGTATGCCACATGCACTGTAATATGTTTTATATTAAATATTACATTTTCAAATGAAAATAGCAACATGATTGTTTTATAAATTTCAAAGGGATTTTGATCCTCGAACGGTTTGCCATGGTGAAGGCGATAAATGTATGGCGAAAAATGGTAAACAGGAAGTCTATTATAACTTCCTCATACATTGTCTTATTTTGACCAAACTTCAGTTTGTTCGTCGTATGATGCAGATCACATAGATAAACAAAGTAAAGCCCATTTTATGGGTCAAAGGTTACCCAAAAGTTTTATGTATTGTTCACTTTGTGTGTGTGTGTGTGTGTTTCACACTCTTGATGTTCTAGATTAACCCTTTCATTGCCGTAATCCTTAAAACCCTTTTCTTGATGCCACTGGGTTGGCGTTGGTGCGGGGCTTGGGCCCGTCATCGCTGTTTGCAGCTATATTGTTTTCTTAGTTTATCTGCTGTTAAGGAATAATAGTGTTTTCGTCCTTATTACCTTGGATAGGCATCCAAGGGGTAAATGTAATTGCAATTTTTCTGCAATTTTTTTTATTTAATTTTATTGTATTTATTTTTTAAAACTAGGTTTGCTATGCTTACTTCTAGAACTGCACAACTTCGCTAAAATTGTGTGATTATTGATCAAAATGGCTATTTAATAATGATAATAATAATAATAATAAAAAAAAAAAGATTAAAGTGAGAATACTATCAAATATCTCTGTAAAAAAAACAAAAAAAAAAGCAAACCTGATTAAGGCAGACTTGAATGATTTCATTTAGATCACCCTCCTCCCCTAAAGTTGCCATCTGAAAGCTTTTTTTTTTGTAAGCTGTTAGTAAATCTGGCTCTAAATTTATATATTTAAGCTGGGGCAGGAAATTGCTTTATGATCTACATGATAGGTATCCATTGAAGAATTCTCTATTTAATGTATTTTCCTATAATAGGATACAATGATGTCAATCGTAGGGTCGAGGGCAGCGTGAAGCGTTTCGGTTTCTCAGTCTGTAATTTGGGGTGTGTGTGAGATGCTGGCTGACTTAAGTATAAGACAAAGTGTCGCTTCTGTCTTTCGGTCAGTCCAGTGCTCATTGTTGTCCACGGTGGGGCCTAGTCTCACGGGAGATGGGATGAGTTTCCTCCAATCGTCAAGGCAAACGAAGTCAAATAAAAAATAGGGAATAGTTTACAGGAACAGTTGCACCAACAGTTGGAGTTGTAAAGGTTAAGTCCTTCCTTTTTTCGGTTTTTAACTTTTGATGCTGTTGAATGATCGTAAACAAGCAGCCACCCAAGTAACTGGTACCGTTCGGGGAACGTGTTTGTTGACTGCGGGAAGAGCTGACCATCAGATCTCCGTGGGGGGCTGCGTGGGTCACGGCTGATCTATCAACTACCAGAGTCAGAGGCCCTTCTTCGCACACTGTCCTGGAAATTAAGGGTGAATCTCGCCGGTTTAACTCACATTTTAAAGAAAAAAATAATAGAGGTCAACATTTCGTTTCTCAAACTATTATTAACTATTGCGATGATTTTTGCTGTCACCCCCTCCACTCAATCAACTCCTAATTTGCTGCTTATTAATAGTTAGTAAGGTAGTTGTTAAGTTTAGGTCTGGGGTTTAAGGATTAAAGGGATAGTTCACCCAAAAATGAAAATGTGATGTTTATCTGCTTACCCCCAGGGCATCCAAGATGTAGGTGACTTTGTTTCTTCAGTAGAACACAAAAGGAGATTTTTAACTCAAACCGTTGCAGTCTGTCGGTCTTATAATGGAAGTGGATGGGAATCACGGTTTTGAGAGTCAAAAAAACATACACAAACAAAACCAAATTAAACCCTGCGGCTCGTGACGATACATTGATGTGTAACTTAAATGTCTTTGCTGTCACTTTTGATCAATTTAATGCATACTTCCTGAAAAAGGCCTGTTCATACCAGGAATGATAACTATAAAGATAACTATAACAGTTTTGTCATCTGCCACTTTAAAGTCTGAGCTCTTCAATGTTTGTCGTTTTATCAGTTCTGAAAGTGATTCCAATAATGTTGTTCTTCTGTGTCATTAACGCCGTCCTTATCGACTTCCCATAAAATTAAATGTTTATTAATACTTCATTTTTATAGTTTTCATCCTTGGTGTGAACAGGCCTTATAAGTATTATTTTATTGAAGAAATCTTACTGAATGCAAACCTTTGAATTGTAGTTTTTATCTTTCAGTGGTCTGTAGGGCAGTAAGAGATTCTCATAGTCTATGAAGGACTTAGTTTGCAAAAGGAGTTACATTATAATTGAGTAGAGGACACACAATCAGTTTGAGGTAGATTAAGCAGCAGCTCTTTACTCATCTCACTCGCAGTACAACACACATTTCTCAAGCCGCATCAAAACGCTCAGAAATATTAGAGTTTGGATCAAATTCAAAGCAGATGGATGTTTGACTCTCTATGAAGTGATTGCACCAGCTCTCGTCTGGACCAGACATTTAATGAGTGTCCAAGCGGATTTAACCTCTTCACTCTGTACTGTCTGAGTCTCTGTGCATCACCAATCTTTGTTGTTGTGCAGCAGATCTTTTATTGCGTCTTCATCTGTAATGGTCTATTACATTAAAACGGGTCTCTTTGAAAATCAGCGTTGCTGCCAGGAACAAGTGGCTTTTGATAGTGAATCATTTTTTCCATCTCGAGGCTTCTTCATAATGAGGCTAATGTGGAGACACAGCGTGGCCTTCGGAGTCTTAAGTGTCCTTATAAATGTACAAACGACAAGTTTATTTATTTTTCCTTTTTATGAAACAAATAATAGATTCCCCCCCCCCTTCTCTGTCTGTTAGATTGTTGTGCCGAGAGGTGCGGTTCAGGCCAAGGGTCTTCTTCTGTCCTGCATCGCTGATCAAAACCCCTGCATCTTCTTTGAGCCCAAAATCCTGTACAGAGCAGCAGGTGAGAGATCATAAAACAGTCACAGTGGGATTATGGGTAGCTGACATTAGATTCTGTTCTTCAGCATTCATATTCTAAAATGATTTAAAGCCACATTTTCTTCTGCAAATGATTATGCATGTAGCTTTTATGAGCTCATATTAATTGAGAAACTACAAGGAATATTTGTACATTTAAAGATACATATAACACAATGGAGGTAAAGTAAATGGTGAAAAACTAAAATAAACGGTGGTCAATAGTCGCATTGTCACAAAACAGATATATTTTGAACGTCATCCGTGTTCTGATTACACGGAGCATATGATGCACTCATGACTGCACCACGCTATGTACGAGAAGCTGCAAAAAACACAGGCGGAAGTGGAATGTAAAAAACACGGTGACATTAATTTTTAAGTAAATGTAATGGGCTATATATTCCGTCACCAAAAATGATTGAGGTCATATAAATATATTGCGCGATAAGTCGATGTATTGATTATTGCGACAGGCCTAATCTACATACATTGGCAACATTTAACTCTTAAGTCGGGGGGTCTTAAGTCATTTTTTTCGGATGCAAGCATCAAAGCAATGCCCTACCCATATTGCAGCGCATCACAGCAGTCAATACAACACAGTCAAGAATAAATAAAGAGGTGAGACTTGAAATGTGTCCGTTTTGAATCGTTGTTACCAAAGGCAAAACACGTGGAGAAAAAATAAACTATCAGTTGTGGGAATTTTGTCATAAATCGCATCCCATTCATTCCTGAAAATTCCTGGCTGTGGAGGTTTGGCCAGGACGGTTTCTAGAATTAAATCACTGATGCTGCTCTCACATATATTTTTATCCCGTGTAAAGCGATCATAAAACTATGGTTATGACCGTGTCAATCATTGCTATTTCGAGAGTGAATCCAGCATAAATATGCAAATGTCATTCCCTAAACTTTAGCGTGTATGTTTCTGAAAAACAGAAGAAAACACAAATTCTGATTGGATTATAACTGCGCAAAGCACGCTCCCTTTATTATCACTAAACAGCATCACTCATCTTCGTTCATCACGATCCATAAAAGTTCTGTTATAATCAATGAAGCTCTCTAAACTGCACAATGGATCTCTTATCATCGCGTCTGCACTTCGCTATGAGACGATTCATGAGCGTGCAAAACTGCACCTAATAAAAACTCCGGTGCTTTCATCGGTGAGTGAATTCTGACAAACTAAAACGTTTCTGACTGGCCATTGCATTCAAGAAATCAACAGATATGTATGTGATTGACTTTAGACACCCATCTCTCATGTGCACAGCATGGAAAACATGTTGTAAATAGTAACTTTTGACGCTTTCCAGAGTGCAAATGCAAATACGCACTGGATAGTTTGCCAGATCTTCAATTGCTTTTGCTTTCATTTGAGGGTATTTAGCACCCTCTAGTACCCCTGTAGAACCGGGCCTGGGCTTGGCTAACCGCTCCATTGGAGAGCCTGCTCTCTATTAAGATAAGTGTCATTATCTACCGATGCAAACATAATAATGAAATCTTCAAGCAAAAAATGAGATGTGATGCATAGCAAACAGCTACTGACCTGTCAAATATAAAAATGAAGTATGAGCTGCAATTGATATTAGCCAGAAAGATCTGGACTTTTTATTCGGAAGAAATATGCAATTTAAGAAAAACATTGTTAGTAGTATCACATTACCTGGTCAGTCAGTCAGTGGTATTTATTGATCTCCTGAATGGTCGTTTCAGCTCCCATTTTATCTGCTCATAAATCAGTGTGATCTGTTGAGTGCTTTGAACTTTTATCAGATCAGTGAGTATCTTGAATGGCCTTAATATTCCTAGATGCTTTGCAGCTGTTGAATGAAGACATGCTGTTTCTCATTTCTCTCTCAGTGCCTTACACTGTACTTGTTTTACTGAGGTATGGCTCCAGTTCAGTCACAAGTCATGCGAGTAATGTGGAGGGGATTCTTTAAAGTCAGCATGAAATAAAAATTATATATAGTATAGTATAGATCTTATTCTGGATGTTTTCATCCATGCATACGTTTAATTTTTGTAACAGTGTTTTGACCTCGTAATGTTTAATCTATGTAATGTTTGATTTTCCGGTAAATGACAGACTTCTCCAAACATTAAATCTGCTTAAACTCTGCACCTTCACTATGACGTGATCATTTTATTACCATAACACAAGATATTACATTGGACTCAAAATCAGATCAGACACCATCTCACTTTTGGTTTCTTCAATGTATTTTTTTTTTAATTGCTCTAAAACATTTTTTTTTATGAAAGAAAATGCATAATTTTAAATATGCATATTGTTTATTTTATTTTATTTTAATTCATTTGTTTATTCCTGTAGCTCAAACAGGCATTAGCAAATCATGGTCTTGGGTTTGATTGCCAGGGAATGCATGAACTGATGAAATGTGTACTTTGATGCAGCATAAGTCGCTTTGGATAAACGTGGCTGCCAAATGCATAAATGTAAATGGAGGAACAGTCTTTTCTCTTTTCAGAATTTTGCTGTATGACTTTAATTTCCTGACTGAACATTGGAGCTTGTTTTAGGATCTTTGGCTCTTTATCATTATTTGGTTTTAATTTTAGAGCGGTGCTTTTCTTTGTTTTATGCAGTTATTCTTACAAGTTGGAAATAAATCATTCAAAATTGAGTTTGTGCAATTCTTGATTTGAAAAACTTTATACGTTTATTTGATGGTAATATGGAATTTTCCACTTTGTCTCTTTTTTTTTTAAGTTGCCGTTGCCAGCATTAAAAGTAATGTCATAAATTGTAACTCAAGCAGGTTTAATTGGCCATAAATATGGCGTTGATTTATTACATGGTATTTAGAAGTTCACAGCACCTTTTGTTTGGAATTAGATTGAATTTTCTGAAGTTCTGTTTTGTAAATCGTCTCGATCTTTGCAGTGCTTGGGTTTTGTTTTGTGGTTACTAGGGTGTTCTTAAAGGGACAGTTCACCCAAAAATGAAAATTTGCCGTTACTCACCCTCAAGCCATCAAAAATATAGGTGACTTTCTTGAGTAGAACAGTAAAGATTTTTAGCTGAATCCGTGGTCCTTGGTGATTCATAAAACGCAAGTCAGTTGCTACACTTTTGAGCATCAGAAAAGCAACACAAGGAACACAAAATTAATGCCTGTTGCTCCTGACGATATATTGAGGTCTTATGAAGTGAAATGATCAGTTCTGTGCAAGAAACTGAACATTTACATCATTATTACCTGTAATCTCTTTAAGGCTTTTAGCACAAGGTTGTGTGGTTGCTAGGGACAAATCCCAAGACTCTGCCTAGATGATGAGTTGTCAAGGTTTAGAGGATTTTAGCATTGTGAAGAAACTCACACCCATTATAGCCAACAGTATTGTCTTCACTGCATCAGATGTCTTCGGAAATATATCGATGTGAGGGAGCTTTCATGTCTTTAGTATAAACGTGTACATGTACAGAGGTTGGACAAAATAATGTCAACACCCATTATTATAAAGATTCATATAATTTGTGCAGACTACAATGAAAATAAACAAACATTGTGATTTATCTTTTCATTGTCTGTATTCTCTGGTTTGTATATGAGTGCAGTATAAGCTCAGTGGGGATTAGAGCGAGCCATAGATGAAGTGTGTGACTTCCAAAAAGGGCAAATCATGGGAGCCGGTTTAGCTGGAGCATCTGTAACAGCCTGTTTGTTCGGTGAACAAGAACAACAGCCTTTACAAACATGACTGTGAACACAAATCTTGGCAGGATTTGCCTCATTATTGGATGAAAACCAAAATTGAATGATAGGGACCATTGGACACTAAGAAGGATTTTGTCTGAAAACAACACTAAACTTCTGCTGCAAATTGACAGCAAACCTCAATATTCGTTGTGATGACCTTGTTTTCAAAAAAACTGAACACCGGGAACTTCACAAAGCCAGCATCCATGAAAGAGCTACAACTTTAATCACCGACAACATAAGGCTGGATGATATGGCCAAAATTTATATCACGATATATTTCTTAATTTCGGTCGATACGATATATAATTCCGATATCGATATGAACACTATTAAAAAAGCCTCATAAAAACCGCCAAGAACTGCCACAACAGATGTCTGTACCTACAAACTTATGAAAAATTAATTTGCCAACTCTATGAAAATATTATATAGTTTTATATAATATTTTAGGAAAAAAATGGCGTAAATAAATAAATGTTCACCTTTTATTGGTATTTAGCCTACAAACAAGAAATGTGAAATCACGGTCAAATAAATCTCAGACTCTCCTTATTAATATTAATATATTTTTTACTTCAAACTATAGGCTAACATACCAGTCAGAAGTTGTTGAACAGTAAGATTTTTAATGTTTTTTAAAGAATTCCCTTCTGCTCACCAAGTCTGTATTTATTTGATCCCAAATACAGCAAAACGGTAACATTTAGAAATATTTTACTATTTAAAATAACTGCTTTATATTTGAAAAATATAATGTATTCCTGTGATTTCAAAGCAGAGCTTTAGGATCATTACTCCCGTCCACATGATCTTCAGAAATCACTCTAATATTCTGATTTGCTGCTCAGAAACATTTATTATGATGTTGAAAAAAAGAGATTTTTTTCAGGTTTCTTTGATGAATAGAAAGTTCAGAAGAACAGCATTTATCTGAAATAGAAATCTTTTGTAACATTATAAATGTCTTTATCATCACGTTTGATCAATTTAAAACATCCTTGCTAAATGAAAGTAACAATTTCTATAATATACATTTTAAAAAGAGCTTTTGAATGGTTTAGAGTATAATGTTACAAAACCTTTTTATTTCAAATAAATGCTGATCTGTAGAACTTTCTCCATCAAAGAATCCTAAAAAAATTTTACTCAAACTGTGTTAATATTGATCAACAGCAAATCAGCTTATTAAAATGATTGCTGAAGGATCATGTGACACTGAAGACTGGAGGACGATATGTGCTGAAACTTCAGCGTGATTCATAATTAAGAAAAATTTTCTAAAATATATTCAAATAGAAAGCAGTTATTTTAAATAGTAAAAATATTTCAAAATTGTACTGTTTATGCTGTACTTTGGATCAAATAAATGCAGGCTTGGTGAGCAGAAGATAATTCTATAAGAAACATTCAAAAACCTTTGACTGGTAGTGTAGGCTGATTATTCTTATAGATTGAAACAAAAGCGCTTCAGCCAGGATAAAGAATATGAAAAATGCTCTGAGTTGCTTCAGAAAACAAAAAAATAGAGCAACAACAAAAGCATGTTGCTGGAAATGGGTTTATTATTGAAAACGCAAACTGCTTGTCTGCCAGCAGGAGGCGCTGTGAGAGCGGCAGAACTAACGGTTTCTCCAGTAACGGCTGTAAACAAAGCAGCTGCGCTCATATTGTCGGTGAACGATACTTTATCAGATAAACATACCATTTGAACTATTCTGAAGATAATCGGTTCCTTTCTGAGACACATTCATATAAAACACCCGCGACGCGTTTTAATTTTGAAACGTGCGGCGCTCATGTTTATTCAACAAAGTCAAACGCCACAAATAAATCAATGTATGGGAAACTGGTAATGTATATCGAAATATCGGAAATGTGTTTAAAAATCATATCACCGTTATTGAAAAAAATTATATCGCGATGCATATCGATATTGAATTATTGTCCAGCCCTACGACAACAATGCTAAAATGTGAAAAAGATAGAGTCGCGATCATAAAACTGGGACGGTTGGAGCATCAAGATGAACTTCTTCATCTGCCTTGATCAGACAAACCACCTGACTTGAATATGATCAAACCACCATGGATAGTTTTGGAGACGAGTGTAAAGCAGATTCCCTTACGTCCAACAGATGGATGACATTCAACTAAACTATAGTTATATGAATCCGTTCTAAGAAGTTTGGAGGCTGTATTAAATGCAAATGGTAAAACACTTTAAGAAATACGGCCTATTTCCCAGGTGTTCACATGATTTTGTCCAACCCCTGTATGTTTCCCCATCTCTTAAAGAGTGGTTTTACTATTAGATCGAGCAGTATATTTAAATGACAGAGTGCATGTCAGCTGAAAACACACCTCAGGCATCCAACAATCCACCACTACCAAGAGTCTGCATTTTTACTAGACTTCATCATCACTCGAACCCTGGGATGAAACCTCTGAACCACAAACCAGTGAGCTTAGCCTGAACCGCTTTCCATTGAGTGTGCTGCGTAGCGTTATTCTTATTGTTTGGCTGCAAGAATCTTGCTGGTGTTGGAATCCAGAAACAGGCTGTGAATGAACATTTGGTCACTGTGAGTAAAAAGTGAGTTCATTTGATTTTTGCAACTGAGCATCGACTTTAGTTTGGTCAAGCTGAGTTGCATTTACACTTTAGATTTGCTGGTAGCTGTAATGCTGTGCACATGAGAGATGGGTGTCTAAAACATGTAGTCATTCTCAGAGTCTTGTTGCTGTGCAGGTTTGTGTCAGTTGTTGTAGACAGTCCACTAGTTGTAGTAACTGAGTGCAGTAGTAAAGTTTAAGCAGACGTTTCAGTCTCCTCAATCGCCACATCTTGACGGTATTTCATTTTTTGCCCTTGACTAGTACGCAGAATGTTTTATGACTTGGTTTATGTTATTTGGAGGTTTTCATTATCAGATGTGCTGCAGACAAAGTACAGTATACCAAAACTCCTGGAGCGGTTCGCTGTACGTAAAGCTGCTAAACATTACTTCAGGGTTCAGAGCCGGTTTGAAGATATATGATGGTTTTTTATGAACCTGTGGGCTAAAATCCTGTGAGATTCAATAAAACACTCTGACCTCAACACTGAACTGCTGCTGAGGCAATGTAAAGAATAAATGTAAGCTATCAAAATAATATCAGAGTAATAATAAAAAAAAAAAGAACTGGATTATTATTATTTTTTTTTTCAAATATTGAAGAAAATATAGTATTGACCAGTGTTTTATTAGTATGAATTTTTATACTGCTATATTTTTTAATAATATTTTGAATTAGTTGAAATTTTTGTACATTTACCCATTCCTAAATTTTATTATGTGCTTTTTTCATTTGTATTAGTTTTTGTTTAATTTACGTAATACTATTTAGGTTTAATTAATTTAAATTTCAGTATTGGTTTTGATGCATCAAGTTAAAATAAATGAAAATGACAAATGTTGCCTTGGCAGTTAACTGAAATAAAAAAAAAAAGTTTTATCCAATATATATTTAAGTTTAAAAAAATCATAACCCTGGTATTGATATGGCCAAATAGCAAATGTAACTGTTAGGATCATAAGATTTCTCAAGGAAGCTGTGACCATCTGGATCTGCGCTAGATGAACGTTAGCTTTAGCTAAATATGCTTAGACAAAACCACTTTAGCTGTTTTCATTTATCCAGATCTGCTGTTAACAAATAGCCGAAATATGACAGAAAAATGCTACTGTACATGTGAAACATTAAAAGCGCTCAGTCTCGGCTCTTCCTGGTTTTCCAAAGAAAGTTTTTACTTCATGTATAAGCGAAATATAACCCATACATGTGCAGAAAAGATAATAGTGGATTTTGCACAAGCTTCTGTTTCTAATTCTGAGCAAAAGCACGCTCCTAACCAACCAACATCAACTTCAATCATTTTCAACAAAATTACTTTAAACCTCAATATCAAAAAACGGCATGATTTCCCAGAAGACCACAAGGACAATGACTTCAGTGAGCGTATAAACCGGGATGAGGAAAATGGCTCTAATTAAACATAATTTAACCATAAAGATAATTCGGCATTTAGGATCAAAAACCAAGACCTCATGAGATATGACAGCTGTGAAAAGTTCTTTGTGCTCATGCTGCCAGGTGAGACTAAACCTTTCTTTAGCTAGTTTCTTCCAGCCGTGCAAAGCTTCTCCTGATGAAAATTTACTGCTTTTTCAATATTACCAGTATGAGCAGATCGAAAGGATAGGAAGAGTTTCAACGGACTTGTCACAAAATTTCATGCATCCATTTTGTTTCATGTCCTTCAAGACCCCCCCCCAAAGTAATTGAGCAATATAACTGTTTCCTCCACAGCTCATAGATTTAATCTTAACCTTATCAAGCTTATGATCAGCATGATCAAAACTTTGCTGTTAAACCTGTTTCGCACACAATCTACTCCATGCTTTGTCGTCTGATTGATAGCACAGAGTTTTTTTTTTTATCAAGTCAAAGCTCTTTTAGTGTCTGCCTGCCTTCAGCTGAGCTCACTGTCGTCTTCGGTCAGATCTTTACTAGATTTTAATCAATAAAGGGCGAATAATGCATTAGATCTCAAGACCCTGCTGGCACTGAAGCAGCTCAGCTTTACTTGATTCTCCATCAATCATGTTTTAGAGTCTCAAACCTGATCCTCAGGATCTTTTGAGGAGCGTTTTTCTCTCTCTCATCATACACCGATTGCTTGCAGTTATAGGTGTTTGGATCATTTCAATCTCATCTTACTGAGACACATTATTGGAGATATAGAGTGACGACTGATATTTATAGCATTTCATGTAAGTATCTGCTGTACTGTTATAAAGATCTCATTGATTTACATCACAAGCATCAATGCTTTACTTTTTTGTCCATCAAAAATAGCATCTGCAGCAAATTGCATATTTTTGCTCCGTTTGAGTCCCTGAATAAAACTGAGCTGTATTTTCCCCCTTCATATCCTCTGTATCATACTATATGATCCATAAAAGCCTTATGTATCAAATCATGCCAAACATAAAAATAATTTTTTTTTAGACTAAAGGTTTATTTAACCGTTACAAAAATGTTTTCCTGACTATTATTTGACATGTCAGGCTTCACAGGCTTTGTGGGCTGATGTGTGATGTGTGGTTTTGTGTTGCAGTGGAGCAGGTGCCCACAGAAGCCTATCAGATCCCGCTCTCGCAGGCCGAGGTGCTGCAGGAGGGCAGTGACCTGACGCTGGTGGCCTGGGGAACACAGGTACGTCTGTGAGAACGTGTGCTCATCGTACGATGGTGATTTCGACAGCTCTCTGAGTGTCCTGACGCTCCGCTCAGACACTCCACAGGTTTATCCTGCTGAAGGACTGAAGGCCCGTAAGACCGAGTGCAGAGACGAGTCACAGGTCTCGGGAAACGAGGACTTCGCCAGCCATTCGGGAATATGCTTGATTCTAATAGACAGTGCTCTCCTTTTGCTTTTCATTCATCTCACCGAGACATGAGCGACACAAACCTGGCCTTCGGGATGAATGAAATATTTCTGAGATATGCCACCGTTCAAAACATTCGTTTTTTTAGTAAAGAAATTAATACTCCTATTGAACAAGGACAGTAAAGACATTTGTAATGTTAGAAAAAAGATTTCGGTTTCAAATAAATGCTGTTCTTTTGAACTTTCTGTGAATCTGTGAATCCTGAAAAATAAAATTGATCACAGTTTCAACATTGATAATAATCAGAAATGTTTCTCGAGCAGCAAGACAGCATTATACGGATGTCGGAACATGACCCCTGAAGACTGGAGTAATGATGCTGAAAATACAGCTGCGCATCACAGACATACATTACAGTCTAACAGATATTCACTTAGAAATCACTTATTTTAAGTTATAATAATATTTCACATTTTCACTGTTTTTACTGTATTTTTTTATCAAATAAATGCAGGCTTCGTGATCAGAAGAGATTTCTTTCAACCTCAAATTTTAAACGTTATGTTTTGCTATGAAATTGAATTTTTTTTTTAATATAGAAAAATATGATTTGAAATAGTGTGGAAAAGTGTGCCTTTTAGTATTTTAATATATATTTTACTCTAATTTTACCTAATAATGAAAAATATCAGGTTATATCATGTTAAGCCTCGTTTGTTAGTCTGATCTGAATATCTCAACACTGGCTGGATATCTTAGTCTGTACTGTTAACTGTGAGTTCACCTTTGACCTTTGGCTTGCAGGTGCATGTGCTGAGGGAAGTGGCTGCCATGGCACAGGAGAAGCTGGGTGTCTCCTGCGAGCTCATCGACCTACAGACCATTTTGCCTTGGGACACAGAGACGGTTTGCAAGGTATGATGGGAACGCACACGTTTGCTGGGTCATTTCAAACCAAAGGGATACTTCAGACCAAAATTAAGATGTCATTTACTTGCTGTACAAACGTAGGACCTTCTTTCATGAATCGCAGAAGGAGATATTTTCAGAAGCTGCTCTTTTCTTCACAAAGAAAGTGAAAGGTTATTCGGGCTCTTGAATTTTAAAAACGATCAGTCCTATTTATACTCTATATAGAGGAAGACTTTCAGCTAAAAATGAGTAAAGTTATGTTTTTCTGCCAGTTTTCTTTTCAGTTTAGTGTCTTTTCCCATTTTGTTAATGGTTTTATGTGCTAAAGTTTTTGGACAGGTAAAGCAATCAGTTTTATTTGTTCAAAAGACAAGCACATTGTTAAAAACACAGTTCACCCAAAAGTTAAAATTTGCTGTTCATTTACTCCCCCTCAGGCTATTCAAGACTTTTTTCCTTCAGTCGAACAGTAAAGAAGATTTTTAGCTGAAACCGAGATCCTTGCTACTTCATAAAATACAAGTCAGCAGCTGCCGGCACTTTAAGAGTCAAAAAACATTTCACATCATTATTGGGTGCTTTAATAATATCATTTTGCATATACGTTACGTCATTGCGTGATTACGGTGAGACAACTGAATGTCAAATCAAAAATAATCAGATTTCCCATTTTGCCTGAGGCTCTGGATTACAGGCAATAATGTTGTAAATAATGTTCAGTTTCTTGCACAGACCGATTGTTTCTCTTCATAAGACCTCAATATATCGTCAGGAGCCACGAGTATTCATTTTGTCTTGCTGTTTATGCTTTTTTAAATTTTATAAATCACCAAGGACCTCGGTTTCAGCTAAAAATCTTCTTTACTGTTCGACTGAGAAAAAAAAGTCACCTACATCTTGGATGGGCCGACGGTGAGTAAATTAACAACACATTTTCATTTTTGGGTGAACTGTCCCTTTAATCCCGAGGCCTGCAGAACCCTATAAACTAGTGTTTATCAGAAAAGTGCCATGTCAGATAGGTCTTATAAGTTAAGTTGGCATGTAATATTGCTTTAAGGTGGTGCTTTTCATTGTATGGTAATTTCTCAAATAGAACTGGCGATTCAGACCGTAATTGTTGTGACAGGAGCAGTGTGAAAGAGTAGCGGTCTTATTGAGTCTTTGCTATAGCTGATTGTTTTGGCAGCGTGATCAGGGAGGAGATGCAGATTCTCATGGGTTGCTCGTTGGAAAGCAGCTTCTTAAACAAGCATGAAATCCATTAAACTGCCTGCATGAAACTCAATAGTGTGTTTACAGTAAAGCACTACACAGTGTTCACTGGGAAAGTTTCACCCTTGAAATTATTATTATTATTTTTTGACATTTCTCTGTCAATTTGTGCCTTATCTCCTTGATTCGCTCCACACATGTGCTTCTGTGCCGTTACAGTGTTTGGAAATGTAAGTTACACATAATATATGGATGTCATTGCGTTTTACAATTTCAATTTTAGTGTCCGTCTCAAATGCAGGATCTTTCACTTTTCATGTTTTCTTTATCTTTGTTTTTAATGAATGCATTAACTATAGACATGATCTGCTAACAACAAACAAATGCAAAGTCACACATTACTGATCTTATTTCGAACTGCTTTTTGATATATTTTGTTTGCTAATCTAATGCAGTGATATTCATATGTGGTTTAACATATGCGTCCAAATGCAAATGCGGCTGTATATCATACTCGCATGTGCCGTTATTTTGTAGCAGCGTAGAGTAACTTTGTAATTAAGCAATTTGCCCTGAACTGAAACAATTGAGGAATATGGTCTTTGTTCATGACCCAAGAAAATGCAGTTGTGTTCTGTTAACTCCTATGAAGTCAATATTAAAGTGCAGAGCAGAAACATTTTGAATCCAGATGTGCATCGAGCTTCACTGAACGAAGCAAACAAACATGCAGATCTCTGAATGCTCAGTGAGTTTGTTGTTGTGGGACCAAAAGTCAAACACTATGACCATTCCAGTAAATAACAGGAGACCTAAAACACAGAGCAGCATTTGAAGATTGATGAGAACTTTAAAATGCACTTATAAAAGTAAGAAGGCACAGAACAAAGCCTGTTTTGTACCATGTTTGTTCATTTGCCGTGTATATATGTGTGCGTAAGTTTCTTTATTTTCTCTCTCTCTAGTCGTGTTATTCCAGCTTAAATGCGTTTAGTTTTGCCTTCTAGATGCTTTGTCATCTGTGGAACAAAAAAGGAGTTTTTTCCCCATGTCAAGATTGTCAGTAAACAACAACTTAAATTTGTCTTTTTATTTTGTGTGTGTTCCTGACACGAATTGATATGTTTTCAGAAGACTTGAAATATGACACGCATACTGACCAGTTTTATGATATTTTATCTGTTTTGTTTTTTTTGTACTTATGTCATTTTGGTGTTTGATAGCCTAAGTCCTCTTTCGCTGTCATTATACTAATATGCAGAATGTGTTTTAAAAATTACAGGTAGTTAACAGAGATCATGTGGCTTTTGAGTAAATACCTAGTCCTTTGAAGAGGTTTAAAGGTATTACTTACGTTCGTTATCAACTACAATTTTTATATATATATATATATCGTATATATATAATAACACTATATATCATATTAACGATAATGGTCTACAGTTTTTTGCAGAAATACAAAAGATTTTGTTATAGATTACCAACATATATGATATAATATTATATTTTTTTGTCGAGTACTAAATAAAATGACCTAGAATTATCCATGCAGTCCAGAATGAAATCACTTCCATGTTTAACCCTGAAATGAGTGTATCACCTAAAACTCACATTAAAGAACAGGAAACTGCATATTTGAGTGAACAATAACATCAAGTTTTTTTGAAAGAAGTCTCTTCTGCTCGGCCAAGGTGGCATATATTTCATCAAAAGATAGAAAAAAACAGTAACATTTTGAAAGTAATAGTTCAATTAAAAAGTGTTTTAAATGTGAATGTGTTAAACTGTAATGTATTTCTGTGACGCGCAGCTGTATTTCCAGCATCATTACTCCAGTCTTCAGTGTCACATGATCTTCAGAAATCAGTATAATATGCTGATTTGCAGCTCGAGAAACATTTCTGATTATTATCAATGTTGAAAGTTGTGCCGCTTCAGATTTTTGTGGAAACCCTGATATAATGAATAGATAGTTATTCAAAAGAACAGCATTTATTTGAAATAGAAATCTTTTGTAACATTATAAATGTCTTCACGGTCGCTTTTAATCAATTTAATGTGTCCTTGCTGAATAAAATGATTAATTTATTTTAAAAAGAATCTAGCGGAGTCCCAACTTTTGAAGGGTTGTGTATATGACTCAGATACCCACCAACACCACTAGATGTCCTAATAAGAGTTTCAGGTTTAAGTCTGAGGACTCGTCACAAGCTTTAGAAATCACTGGAAGAGTCCAGAGCCTTTGGAATCACTCTTGGATTGTGATTTATGTATTGTTTCTTCATGATTAATGATGATTGATGAATACTTTTTGGATGAATCTCATGAATAAATACTTGGGCCTTATTTCATCTGCCAAAAAAAAAGCACACCAAAATCCCTACAAATGCAAGAGTAATGTGTAATAGACGTTCATTTAAAGGATAAACAAAATGGCCAGTTTGCCCCTGCCAGACCAACAGCTAGATGTCAAGCGATTGCTGTGTGTGAGGAATAAAATGAAGTTTAAGTCATTAGTTGCTGACAATTTAGCTTTCCACTGAAGTTCAGAAATGCATCTGCATTCAGATTCACGATCAGGGCAGATTTGACGTCATTTGAATCCAAATTCTTCTTGAATTCCAAATGGCTTCAGAAGATCTGGAAAATAATGCAGAAGTTGCATGGACAATTTGAGATACAGGTCTTTTATTATTATAATTAATTATTTTCACACAATTACCTGCGTCACCATAATTCATGACAAATATTATGAGACCTGGACTACTGAAAAGTGTGGGATCAATAATTGCATTTTATTGGTTTCTTTTCATTTATTGAAAATGACTAAGGACATTTCTAATGTTACAAAACAATTCTGTTTCCAATAAGTGCTGTTCTTTTGAACTTTCTCTTCATCGACGAATCCTGGAAAATAAAATGTATCACAGTTTCCACAAAATATAAGCACGCACTGTGTTCAACAGTGATATAACAAAATTTTCTCAAGCAGCCAAGCAGCATAGTAAACGATTGTCTGAAGATCCGGGTGACACTGAAGACTGGAGGAATGATGCTTGCTGAAAATTCAGCTTTGCACATCACAGAAATACATTACAGTTTAACAGATATTCACATAGAAACCAGTTACTTGAAATTGTAATAATATTTCAAATTTTTACTGTTTTTACTGTATTTTTTATCAAATAAGTGCGCAGCCTTGTAGAGCATAAGAGACTTCTTTTGAAAACATCTTACTGGCCCTAAACTTTTGAAGTTTAAGTTTAGCAATAACTTTCATGGATATTTGACGAACACTTGACCTTACAGATCCGAGGAACAGCACAGACTCACCTTTCATTTAAATTGCAGCCCCATAATCATAATGTCCAGAGGTGCCCTACACTTGGGAGATGGTGGGGGGGGGGGGGGGGGGGGGGGGGGTGTTTTCTCATTCCCCCTGGTTCTACCATAAAGCCAGAGTTGACATTCCAGGTCAATTCGGCACATCCGGGTCTCAGCTTCATCTAATCAGATCATGTTCCATTGGGTGTTTCTTTTTTGTCTGACTCCCAGTATGTGACCCAGTCTTCGGTTCGCTCTTCTTCACGTGCTGCGATTGGAGATGGCACTTCCCTCCATGTGCGAAGGCCAGTGGTCAGCAGACCTTGGAAATCAGATCCTCTGTCACAGTGGGTCTTGTTTCCATATGGGTTCACCCCCCCAGCTGCCTCTGTTTTAAGGGATGTTTTGATATGCCCGCTCTCCTGGCTCGTCTCGATAGCACAGCGATGGCCAAAGCAAACGGCACTGCCTCGCGGTTAACATGATCAGATGGCCCTGAAGCCTGCGGTCTCTTCTCTTAGCATTTGCACCTAATAATAGCATGTTGATAATGTTGTCTTGCATGTTGTGCAGCATTGCTGATGTACTTTTAAGCATAAGATGGACTTTGTGGAGCTCCTCGGCCCCAGCGGTGGTGCTGAACGTCTGCTTTGCCTAATTTTTCCTAAGTTTTGAGGATGCAATCTTAGCCAAGACAAGCGCGTTATTCATATGATCTGAGTGCATATGATCCCACAGACTAACCGGGAAGCGGTTTGATCACTGTCAGATGTAAATTTCACATTATTCTAATGTAAGAAGGTTGTGGTTCGACAAAAACCAAGCCTATGCATCACAAAGACCTGCCAAACCTGACTGAAAGTCGCCATTTTATTTTTCTGCCACGCCCCCATTCTGTGCTTTTCAGCTCTGACACGTTTCCAGCAAAGAAATCATAACTGGTGGTGAATTAAAAGTGAATGAGAGTTTATCATAACGAAATACCAAACCTTTTATCTAATGTTCTCTTTCAATTCAAGCCCAAATTAAATACAAAGGAATGGCTCGTTGTTTTTTTTTTTTTTTGATTATGTATTTAATTGTATTAGTTTTATTTAGTTGTAGTTTATTTATTTCTTACCTGTTTAGTAAGAATTTAATGGCTTTTATTTTTTTTCTTTGAAATATAACGCTCCTGTCTTTCTCCTGGGAAAAATTGTAATGTCTCTTTTTGCAATAAATAGATTTTTGTCCATCAGATTAGAGTGAGAATGTCATATTAGCCACCCGTTATCAAGTAGCACATTACGGTTTATGGCTGTGAAGTGACTAAAGCCTGTTAACTGAATTCAAGGAAGAATCCAAAGAAAAATTTACTCCTGCAACAATTCCAGTCCCTGAAATGGACTTCATGTGGTGTGGTGGATCTGAGGCCTTGTCCACACGAATACATTGTCATTTGAAAATGTTTCTTTTCTCTCCATTTTGGCCTTCCGTCCACACCGAGATGACGTTTTTGAAAGCTTTTTGAAAACACTCTCCAAAATGGATAAATTTGAAAACGGCATTTTCAAATTGTAGTGTGGACTGTGAAAATCGTGAGAGCAGTTGCGTTTTAGATCAAACATATAATCGTGAGTCAGTGCGACCTGGATGCGTCAGTGAATGATGAAATTTTCATAAATAAAATTATCCTGCCCGAAGGAATGCTTGAAAACGTGTCTGTATCGTCTCAGTGGCCTTTTATGACGCATCTGCAGCAAGGTCAATTTAGCATTTTCCTACATTTCAGTCTGGATGAGAAAGTTTTAGAAAATGCTTAAAAACACTAGAGTGGACGGGGAGCGTTTTGAAAATGTCAAAATTTTAGATACCATTGAAATGCCACAATTCTTCATCAATTTCGATATTATAGCAAAAAAACTAATACTAGCTTAAAAAATGTGCAGTCCTTTTGAAGACAAAATTAAAATAAGAACAAATACACTAACAACAACCAGGACAAACAAATACAATATATAGCAAAAGATACACATGAAATAACACTACATACTACTACAGACATTAAATAATCAAATATTAAAAATATCTTTATTGTATTTTTATTGTATCCATTTAAATACACAATGATTTTTATTAAAGTTATATGTTTTTCAGTCAAGAGGAGTGAGTTTTTTCTCTCTATTTTGTTGTTTGATTAACATTAATGACACAAACAGCAGCAGGCATATCTAACATCTTTTATACTGATACACATCTGATTCCTTTTCCAACTTTAACTCATTTAAGACTAGGGCTGAAATCAATCACAAAAGATAGTTTAAAATTCTTATTGGGTTAAATAAGAAAAGCATTGAATATTATAACATTATTTTGCCATAGCAATATTATTTACACTGTAATTAATTAGAAGGGCATAAATAATGCTGAGATAAATATGTTTTAAATGGGCAGTATGTGCTATTTTTTCCATAATTAATCACACCAAATGAATGTTAAATCAACAGCCCCAAGACATTTACGTAGGGGTTTTCGTGTGTATTTGATCTTTTAAGCGCAAAAAAGCTACATGTAGCCTGAAAACAGAAAGCAAAAATAGTTTGTAAGTTAGTTAAATGTGTTTAATAATTAACACTCAAATCAACTCAGTTGGTGGAAAACACAGCCGTGGAAGCCAGCAAACACATTTATTTAGCGATTGCAGATTCTACCCGACCTAAAAAGCCTCAGCATCCATCTAAAATGCTCTATGACCAGAGGCATATTAAAACACAGATAAATCAGCTCATCTACTTACAGTGTAAGGCTCGTTGCCTTCCAGTGTCAGTTGTGTTTGTTCTTTTTGCTTGTCCTCAATCTGGCAACCCGAATTTGAGGAGGAGGGGGCGGGAGAAACAACAAACCCATAACCTTGGTGTTTACAAAAACACTTCTGCAGTTTATTAATTACACAAGGTCATATCACGACCTCACTATGAAAACCGTATAAAAGAGTTTTGTATTGCACAGCAGTTAATAAAACACTATTCCTGCTTCCTCCATTCACAAACTGTCTGAAGGGTTAAAGCCGTCTCTCTTTGGAGGGTTTTGTGCAGTGTTTGTGTTGGTTCTGCTGTTAAAGACTCTGATTTGGAGCACAACTGTTCCCTTTGCTTCAGAGAATGGGTTTCTTGATGGAGGCTACTTGAGGACATAATGCTGTTCATCTGGGGTCATGCATCATCTGTGCTCTCGCTGACCCGAGGCCTGTGGAGCCGCGGTGGTACCTGATGGATCCGCACACAGATGAATAGAGGAGTGACCTGGCTTGTCTTAATGGGATTGTTTGCTCTGTAAAGTGAGACGGCGCATGCGTATTCCATGTGGAGACGCAGCGCTGTTGGCTGAATCTGTTGAACCTCACAACGAAAGTGCACGTCATTACATGTCTCATTTCACAGCAAACTCAGCCTCGACTGTGTTGGTGCAATGACTCCGGCACTCTAAAGATAATGAATCCGCTCGACTGCGGCGTGTTTTTGACTTTGGATGTGGAATTGCGTGCTTGCGTGCTTGTGTGCTCGACGTGGTTTGATGATTACTGGAAGAGTGTTGGAGCTGCGAGCCTGACTTGCTTTCATCTGCTGGAGAGAAACACTCCAGATGAATCAGTCATCCTCATTTGTTAAGTGCCACGCTCTCTAATGCAGATCTAATTCAAAAACCGCATGATTCAGACCGGTGTGTTTGTCTGAATGCCGGGTGGATGTTCTGTATCAATTATTCATTCATTTACATGCAGCTGTACAACCCAAAGCAGCGCTTCTCGTAAGGCTGAGAGGGTTAGTTCACCAAAAAAAGGACACTTGTTTCATTGAATCATTTTGTTTCAAACCCATAGTCTTTTTCTTCCATGGACCAAAACCAAAATTAAATCCATAAATTAATTTAGCCAAAAACCGAAATCAATTAATAATCAATTCATTAATCAAATTTATTTAATAATCAATCATTCAAATAAAAACTAAATGAGTTGTATATAAGCATTTAAATGGCACACAAGGCAGTATTTCTATAATATTTTAATCTTTTAATGAAATTGTTTCTGCTCCAATTCATTGCTGAGATATAAACATTTAAACAGTGGCTGTAGTATCTTGTTTTCATTTTTTCAAACATACATTAAATAATGAAGACAGCGGGTTAAGTAAAATGAATAATGAATATGCATATATTTATATATTTAGATTGCTAGTTATTTTTTCTAGCGTTGAAGAACATTGAAGAAGCTCAAAACATGACAAAAGCAGTTTATACGACGTATGCGCTATATTTCAAGTGTTTAAGGACCGTTTCAAGAGACCCAAATTTAAATGAATTCCTAAAATCCTCCTTTCCATTCTAGCTTCTCTAGATTCTATAGTCATTATAATTATGACATAAAAAGTTACCATTATGAATTTATATAGTCAGTTATTATATTTTTAATTTCATAATTATGACTTGTCATTATTTTGACTTCTTACCTCAGAATTTGGATCAGAAACGTTTTATCTCATAGTTATGACTTTTATGTCACAATTATGATTTACCAAAACGCTTTTCCCCTAATGTGTCAGAAATGGGCTTCCCTGCAGATTTTATTTTCATACTTTTGCATATTTCAATTTTCTGTTATTTTTACCTTGCTTATGAATGATGACTTGTAATTTTGGGATTCTCTGAAATTACGAAAAGTATGTCTGAAGCCTTCAGATCCACTTTATTATAGGGTAGCCTAACTTTTGGTATTATTCAGTATTTTTGTATTTCCACCATCAGAACATCTGATTTAGCCAGTCAGGATGGAAAACTGAAGACATGTTCTGCCAAGACTGTTATGCAACCAGAAAGTGGCCCAGTATATTTCCAGTGTAGTTTAATGGTGCTACTTCCAGCTTGCACTCACTGTGTCTGTTGGAGTTACGATGGACAAGTGAACAGGTTAACGGGTCTCTGATCCCATCAGGCACTGAAGCGGTTTTCAGGGGACTGCTAAACTGGTCCATTTCAGTCCCACTTCATACTGCTGTCATGTAAGACTTTGCGGAGTTGTCTAATACTCTGCAGACCTTGATCTTTCAAGATGAGTTCATTGAGCTCGGAAATCACACTGTAGTGTTCAGAACTTTCTGCTCAGTCTATAAAGACATTTACTGAAACTGCAGGAACGACTTGTTCTGAACTTTCTGATGTCTGACAGATGGATGCATTATGACCGTCATATGCTTATGTCCACAAAGCCTGTTCGATGTTCAATGATTTCAGCATAAATGAATGCAACAGAGAACCTTGACTGACATTATAAGTGACCCATTTATTCATTCATAGTGAAATGAAGCAAGTTAGTGATTACAAACGGTTTCATTTGTGAAAAGTGGACAGGCTGAGAGTTTCACAGAATCTACAGAAGAAGATTCATATTTTTCTGCTTAATATTTTTGTGAAAACTGTGATTCATTTGATTTTTTAGGATTCTTTAAGAAAGTTTAAAAGAAAGAAAAGCATTTATTTGAAGCATAAATCTTATGTAACATTATAAATGTCTTCACTGTTACTTTTGATCAATTGAATGCATTCTTGCTGAATAAAAGTATTAATAAAAAACACTTACAGACCCCATGCTATATAATTAAAAAATATTAATTTATTTATCAGTGTTCTCTAAGGGTGTAATGGTGCAAGTATTCATATCTGAAAATGTTCCAAACAAATACAGCGTTGTTTTAACCATTGCATGTTTGGAACTTAAAGTAAAACTCCTAGTTTTAATATATATAAATTTTTCATAAATCAATGTAAATTCTTAAATCCCAAGATCGAGCTTTTAGTCTATGCTGTTTCAGTTGATGCATGAATAAAACTTCACTGGACATTATATGCACTATAATATGTATTTTGCCACAATGCTTATCCCATCACACGCAATAAAAAAAAAAAAAACAATGCCTGTTGTTACAAATCTCATCTTTCAAATTCTTTCCGTTTGATCGGAAAGTCAACAATATAGTAGATTAATGTAAAACTTCCTTATGTGCAATTTACAAGTTGGCAAATATACAGTATATTTGGCTTTTTTTTACATGGAGGGTTGATTATTATATATAGAAATAAATAGTTTTGTGATGTTAATTGTAACCTTTAATATTATAGTAATGTGCAGTAATAGGGCTTCATATATAGTTTACAGCATTAGCTAAGATAGATTTGTTATCCTTAAGAAAATTTCAATTGAATGTATTATAAGACAGACACAGTTTGTTCAGTAAACCGCTATTTAATAAAAAAAGAAAAATAGAAGCAATTTTATGTTTGTTTGTTTTCTCCTCTGCTGTACTGAGTACATACCGAACCGTGACTTCAAACCTGAGGTACATACCGAGCCGTCATTTTGTGCACCATTACACCCCTAGTGTTCTCTGTAAAACAGCCTAATAATCTTGCAGTTCACTGGGCTAAGGACTGTTTAATGACGACCACAGCACGAGAATATTGTTGGCAGGTTGCGTTTGTAAGTAACTCTGGGAATGACTCTGGTGGAGATGGCAGAGGAAGAAAGGCTGGTGGCTTGGTTTGCATCCTGCATATTTATGACTGACTCTTACATATATAATTACACTATTAACAGGCATCACTTTTTGTTTGCAGCTGCTGGATGTTCTGAGACTCGGTGGTTCACACATATTGTTCAGGAGATGATGTCGTAACTCTCATGTGTGGCTATTGTTTCAGTGCTTTATTTGTGGAAAAGCAGTGGAAGGTTAGTCGCGTTTGATCCGAATCCAGAGCTTTATGCTTCCCTTCAGGTTGGACCGTGGCCTAACCCGGCACCCATCAGGCCCTGGATCCGCTCTGTTCGCATGTGGCCCACAGACCTTTCTGTCTGTTTTTCAAGGGTTTGCCTGGGGTTCAAGGAGAAGGTTAGCGTAGCATAATGCTGTGCAGCGAGTGTTCTGATTAACATGCTGTATGAGGACATGTGACAGCCGTCCCGTAGGGGTCCATATTAATGAACTACAAATACTGTACTGCTACCATAAGTAGTTTGTTTCGGAACAGTGATACTTTTGCACAAATATATGTTTCTTATGGCTTTCTACTGGTTCTTGAAAGTGCTTGGATTTTGAATCACAAGCTGATAGGCCTCTGCAGATTCTGCAGCCAGTGGGGTTGCTTGTTCAACGTCTAAATTATCTAAACCAGTCCTGCAGGCAAACTCCTCTGAATAATAGCAGTTCCTCAGAAACCCTCCACCTCCCCCAGCACCACCTGTCTAGATCTGCTGTGGGATTTACGGATGCCTATTCAAAATGTAGCAACAACATAACTTACATGCTCGTAGCAGTGTG
Organism: Sinocyclocheilus anophthalmus; assembly: GCA_018155175.1. NCBI lineage: Eukaryota > Metazoa > Chordata > Actinopteri > Cypriniformes > Cyprinidae > Sinocyclocheilus > Sinocyclocheilus anophthalmus. The sequence continues at coordinate 204,819 of JADLZN010007949.1, forward strand.
TCTATGTGTCTGTTGGGAGCATCAAGTGCATACTTGCTCTGCAGCAAGTATGCAGCAGCAGCATGATATATTTCGCCAAGCCCAAAAAAAATGCATTAACATTTTCATATCCATTAACATGCTAAAACTAGTTGTCATGATTGAAACGAATTATCAGTCCAAATCAGTTGGAGTCAAGAAGATGCTCAGCTGGCCACATGCAGACTATGATGCACATTTCAGACAATATTAGACTTTAAATTTCATTTTTAATCAACCAAAATTTGAGCATATTGGTTGAAATTGTATATTTTATTTTACATAGAAATTTTCACTATTTTTACATTTAGATTACCTGTGCCATCATCATGCATTTAATCACTTATTTAATAAGACTGTCAAAATAGATGAGATAAAAAAACTTGTCATACTGTATATAATAATTTTGTGGTGCCTAAATGTACTTGTAGCATTTAAAACTATTGATTTTAGTGTTTTCTTTAAGGCAGGTATTAGATCATGGTGCTAATAAAGCATACCAAGTTTTGTTTCAATAGATTGCATAGTTGCCGTGATACAGCCTTTCACCCAGTTTCAGCTCAAATAGTCTAGTGACTAATGATTCCAGAGCTGCAGGAAATTATGTCATGACAGCACTGATTTCACCATGTGACTTTGTTAAATGTTCCATCTGGATTTGATTTATAAACAAATGACCTGTAAAGAGGATCTTTACTTATAAACTGGTGCTTGAGCTTTTTTTTTTGTAAGTTCAGTGGCGTTCCATACAGGTGCGTTTCTGTAAGACTATTGGCTGGAGTCCTGACGTGTCATTGTCTTCCGGCGTTCGGATTACTGAGGATTTACTGTGGTTGGTTATGTGCCTCTCTAGTTGTCTTTGCTTCATTTACTGCCCTCATCAGATCTGCTTTTCCGTTCATTTCTGCAGAGTTTGCATTCCTCGGCTCGGCACTCGTTAGATTTCTAGAATTCCTCTCTGTCTCTGTATCACTGCTTGGACGAGAGCAGGAGAAATCCACACAGGCTCATAAAAAGCAAAAGAGGCATAAGTGGCTTTTTTTATTCACTCAAAGCTGATGTTTTTCCCCTCCCTTGTTCTTTAGAGTGTCTCCCGCCAATGACTGAATCATTTACTATGGAGTGATGTCACTTTTTACAGCAGTCCTGAGACGCAACATGTTTCCTATAACAACGCATATTAAATCATTTCTATGACAAATCACAACATGTACACATTTAGCTTCTCTTTGTGTTGGTGGTGGTTGGATGTGGTGATTCAAAATGAAATTAAAATCGAGTTTGCAAAATTCTTTGAAACAAATGTGAACCAGTAGCCAAGCTGCTTGGGCATGTTTAGCATTCTAAAGTCATTTATGGCTTTGACTTTTTACCATCCAATCAATTCGAAATGGATAAAGTCAAGTCGAGCCATGTTTGTTTCATTATTAAATTTTCAATTTCACTCAAATGCATCACATAATGGAAGTAAAGTAGGATGCAATTCCCATTTCGTGCTGACTTTAAAGAGATGAAGAAAATGAAAATTCGGTCATCATCCATTACGTCGTTCCAAAACCTTGAGTAGTGTAGGCCTCAATTTCAATTTAGTGCGCAGCATTGACAGAAATTAACTTTTGTATTGAGTGTTTCCCACACATAGACTTTGGGTGGGCCAGTAAATATTAAAGGATGCACAAAACATTAAAAAAAATTAAACAAACAAAAATTAAAATAAATTTATTAGATTTTTGCCAATATGCGATATTTTTTCAACTCATTTTGGCCGATACCGATATATTTCCTTTTGTTTGGAAGCAACACTAAGTCTCGAAGCATTGTAAATAACTATAAATAAACTATATATCAATCACTGCTTTTTTTTTTCCCCAGAAAGATGCAGTTAACCCTAACATTTTATTTTAAATCAAAAATCAAAACATGCTCATTATTTTATGACATCAATTACTGCTTTATTTAATCAGAAACACAGTCTAAATTTTATTTGTGTAGGCTATTTTACAATTATTTTTACTATTTTAGTAGGCCAACAGCGCCCCCTACAGATTAAAACTCCTTACCGAACGGGCGTTAGGACCTGAGGGAGGCTGCCGCTGCTGCCACTGCACTTGCGTTTACTGTTTACTCTGTCATACACAGAGCGCGTCATTCTGTACGTGCTTTCACAGATTAAATGCAGAAATCCAAAAGAGTGAATCTAATCATCATTCAATCACCACATTTGAGTTATCATTGCAAAAAAATGTTTTTATGTATATATATTCTGTTTATGTAGGCTATATACTGTATTCTATATACAGTACCAGTCAAACGTTTGGACACATGAATGGGAAGTGTTTCCAAACTTGTGACTATACTGTACTATAATATAGTCTACGCATAAATAATATCGGCCGATTTATATCGGTATCAGTCTTTTTTTACTCCCTATTATCAGCATCGCCATCGGCCCCCAAAAAACCCATATCGGTTATGGTTTAATATCATTATATCGGTTTGCTTCCTGTAGCTCAAAGTTTGAGCCCAAGTTTATTTGTACAGTTCATTTCCAAACATACCTGTAGTTTCAGTTTGGTTTGGCGTTTATAAAAAAAATGTTTTGTTTATGATTAATCCTACTGTAATTTATTTTAGTTTGATACCATATTTTCTGTTCCTGTTCTGTTCAGAATGCTGTTTAATTTAAAGGATTTGTTTGTCAGGGGAGCTAAAACACACATTTATAGCATTTGTACTGTTTGTAAATGTTTTTTTTAATGAACCAATAGTTTATTACCCATTTTTATTTACCAATGTGATTTATTGTCATTTTTTTTCTCTCAACAATGCAATTAGTTTTAATTCATTTTATTAGCATTTATTATTATATCAAAAATTGATTTTATTTTCTTGCAGTTACTGTACTTTGATCACTCCAAAAATAAAGGTCCAGCTTTAATGTGTGAGTGTGTGTGTGTTTTTATTTTTAAACATTAATTTACCAAATAAATATAGGACTCAATAAATGAAGCGAGGTCTTGTTAAACTGTTTATTGACATTCAGCATTCTGCCTGAAGCAGTTTGTTTGCCCTTGTGCTTCTGGATTCCCTTCTCTTCAGCTCTTTAGTGTTCAGCTCTGAAGGTGTTTCTGGTGTGTTTTTGATCTTTCTGGTTGGTGGCCTGTTTTGAAGGATAAAGCCAGGTCAGGTCAGGCCTTCCTGAGTTGGGAGAATCGACTTTAATTGGGCTCTCTGGCTTGTTTGGAGCGGTTTCGGTCTGAGGTCTCCCCTGGCATTCAGGCTTCATGTTGGGGAGATCTGAGCAAGGCCCTGTCGCTCTGATATGCGTGTGTACGAATTACGCTCCAGCCTTCAGTTTCCCGTGCACGTTAATAACAGTTTGACATGTTAAAGCGCTGATTAGGAATTAAGGCTGTGCTTGAAGCCCATTCATCATGTAGATCACATGATGTTTGAGACTTATGTCCATGTGGCGGCCTCTGATTACAGATTCACAAAAACATTAGAAAAAAAACTAACAAAATCTATATTGTGGGCAGGATGTGCAAATGTTCTCTTCATGTAATGTCTTAGATATTTGGTTAGGCAGCTTGCGGGCAGCTATTGTCATCCAACATTTTGCCATTTATAGAACAAGTGCAGCTGAAGACTAGTGGCGGGACTAATCAACTAGTCTCCTGCTTTCTCACTGGAACCCATTGACCTCAAATGCAGCGATTGTCCAGCGGGACCCCTGGCACAGCGCAGGCCTCATTATGCAGGGTGTGTATGGGAACGGCAGTAAACATGACATTTCCCTGTAGCGAGCGGCCCGTCCTAATCATAGCTCTGCTGCACAATATGCAGTAAAATGAGTCCAGCCACCACGGGACACTGAGCAAAGGGCAGAGAGGATGTGAACCCCTCATCTGAATCTGCATCTGGCCCTAAGTGTGCTTTTTGTGCAATATTGCATGCAGTGTTGGGGGAAAGTTACTTTTAACAGTAATGCATGATAATTAGGGTTGTGACGGTGATGAAATGTTCCCACCGGTTAATCGACGTGTGACAACAGCGGTGTAACCGGGGGGTGGGGGCCTTGTGGTCATTAGAGTTTTAAATAGCTTTTAAATGCCCGTGCCTATTTTACTTTGACTTTTAAATTAGCGGCAATTTGGCGTCAGTTGCTTGAATGAGCACAAAACGTTACAACGACAAACTCACTTATATTAAACATAGAACTTTTATTAACAAAACGAATAACAATACACCAGGGCTATAAGGCTCTAATAGAAATTGGAGGCACCGCATAGCTTATGTTGTACATTAAATAATAACATACAAAATAGAACTTTCAAAAATCACCTTAGATAAACGCAAAGTCAACGATGCTTTTTCAAAATCCAAATAGGGCTAACAGGCGCTTTGGCATTGTATTCCTTTCGAAACCAAAAGTCTATTCCGTCATCGGTTCTGGTCTTCGCTGCCCCGCTCACTCTTCCTATCCAGGAAAAGTCAGCTCTCCCCTCTACGAGCGCTTTCAGTTGTTAAGAGTAGTAGTGTTTTTCGGTGTCTATTCACTGAACTTAATTCTTTTTATTACTAAAAAAAAATCAAAACGACGGGTGGCCGGTGGTGGGGCAAGTGAACGTACCGGTGTTTGCGGCTTAGACAGCCGACAATGCGCAGCAAGCGCATTACAGTATTAACGATGTAAGCTTCTAACAAAGCAACATATATTACATTACTATAGTTTTACATTTGGTGGAGAACTGTATAGCATGTGTTAATGGAGGCTGTGTTGGGAATAAGTATTTTTTGCATATTTGTCATCAAAGGTGTGGCTGGCCTTGCTTACTACTGTTTTTTAAATAACAAACGTATACCTTAGTTTGGAATAAGGCAACTGTAAAGAGGGGGCCTTTCCTTACCAAAGGGGAAGAGAGGACCACACAGTGAAATGAAAATAGCCTCAGGCTGAAAGAAGTGGCCAGGTAATCCACGAGAACCCAATGGATTGAGAAAACAAAGTAACGCTTCCGTTACTTATTTGAAAAAGGTCCTCCGCTATTGTGCTTTTAAATTAAAAGTAAGGTTGTGTTACTTTACTATTTTGTTTCTTGCAAAATTTAATCTGTTAACATAACGTTTAACGTGTAAGCGTACCGCCCAACATTGATTGTGGCCATGTGGTTATCGAAACAGATCGTTGAGGACTCGTAAATCTGATGGGAGGGAAAAAAAAAATGTAACAGTTTAAAAATAGCTGTTATAAACATACAAAAACAGGTCCCTAAGATTTACACGATCTGGAAAGTATACAGAAATCGTGAATGGAAGGTGTTTGTGATTATTAAACATAAATGCTCTTTCGTCTATAAAATGCACGCGCCACTGACACCACACACACACAGAAACTCAAAGGTCTACACTACAGCCTGTCAATATGAACGTTTGGTGTAACTTGAAGGAGTTGTAACATGTATTATTATTGAACAGTAGAATGTACTTCTCAAAATAAGTAATAAGAATACAATTATTAAAACATTATTTGACGGATAAAATATGTGTTTTTTTACATTACACTATTGATTGTGCAGTGCAAACATAAAAGCAGATTTGTTACGTTTATTTTCATTTGATTAGTAATTAAAACTTTAATGATTATATATTTAATTTAACCGTTGTTTTGGTTAATACCTTGTATTAATAACAAATTAAATAAACCTACAGTACTTGTGTAATCGAATATATTTTCACTGATCTTCCAAAATGCTTAACACATAAACGCCATGATTTATGGTATTTTAAATGTCTTGTTTACAACTTTTAATACAAGTGTAACTTCCGTGTTTCACTTTAAAATTTTGGTTAAATTTTTACTAGTTTTATTGTGTTTGTGTACGTTTTTATATTTAGTTGTTGTTTTTTATGTTGATAATAGTAATCTTATGAAAGGTGTTTTATTTATCGATTTGGGTATACTTTTATTGTGTTATTGGTTAGTCTAACACCTTGTAAATGACAACGAGAAAGTGTGTTGCCTTTGCAAGTCTAGCGGCGCAAGAATAAGTTAAAGTGTTTTTAAAAATAAAGATATTTTATTTACGAAAGCTTTATTATTTCATGAATTGTGTTTCTTTTATTTATTAGATAACCGAATTGTTTTTCATGGTTTCAGTAACTATAGATAAACCCTAGGGCACATGTTGGAAGTAAAAAGGCTGGAGTGTCCGTTTCATTGAATTGACTTGTATTAAATGACAACGAAAAGTGACAGAATCATGAAATAGAGTGATATCGCATTTAAGGTAAATGTTCAGGATGTGAACTGTAATAGGCTATTTGACTGTATGGTACTTTTTAGACCACCGGTGTTAATGTCAGGAAGCTTCTCTGACTTTCCGTAGCTGTGAATATCCTTTTCAAATAGCACTTGCTAATAAAAACCATTCAATCATCATTATGATCCCTTGTGCGTATAATAGAGCTGTGTTTCGGCAAGGCTTTTCACGTAAGAAGACTGGTCAGACGTTGTGTTAACTTTTGCTCCCGAGTAACGGTGATTTATTTTGGCTCTTGGATATCCGGCTGGGTTTTTGTCAACTCAACTGCCTATATTTAGACGATCTTGCTGTCACTGCGCGAGTCATTTTACTTTATGAGCCCTTATGGGACGAGGATGAAGAAAGATCTTGGGCAGTGCTAACTACAGTACCAGATTTGTTTATCATAGAAAAAATTCACTAAATAAATCAAACGCTGGAGTTGTCTTTAGGACTAGCTGAAACGGTTACACCGCCGAAACAATAACACAAAACTAATGACATGAGGGAAACAGTTCATCCAAAGTGAAAATTATGCTGAAATGTACCTCCCTCAGAGCCGTCCAGGTAACCGAGATTTGTTTGTTTCTTTGTCGTAGCAGATTTGGAGAAATGTAGCATTGCATCACTTGCTCACCAATGGATTCTCTGCTGTGAATGGGTGCCGTCAGAATGATAGTCAAAACAGCTGATAAAAACATCACATAATCCACATTAAATCCACACCAGTCCTCAGTAATGTCTTTTGAAAACTGTTGTTTGTAAGAACCATTCCATAATTATATTATTATTATTTATTTTTTAAAATCATTTTAATACATTGTTTCCCAGCTACAATACAAGCCTGATCCATAATCACGCTTCCTCCAGTGAAAAAGTGTTCTGGTGTGCATCAGGAGAGAAATCTGCACAGATCAGCACCGTTTCAAAGCCAAAACGCTTCAACATTATGTGGTTGTATTTTGATGATAGAGAGACAAGAAAAAAAAAAAAGATGTTGACTTGGTTTAACAATGGATGAAGTGTTATTAAGTGTCATATGATGTGTGGTGTCATTTTGGGCCAAAAGTAGGGTTGTGACGGTGATGAAATTTTCCCACCGGTTAATCGACGAGTAACGACACCGGTAATGCCGGTATCACCGCGGGGGCGTTCCCTTTATTTTCCTTGCTTACCTTCGCATTTAAATAGCTTGTAAAAGCGGTGTGCGCATTTTTACTTTCACTTTCAAATAGCGGCAATTGGGAGTAAAGCAATTGTTGGTTTTTAATTAGTTTGAATGTTCCCTCTTTTCCTCGCTTTCCTTCGCTTTTAAATAGCTTAAAAGCGTCGTGCACATTTTACTTTCACTTTCGAAATAGCGGCAGTTCGGCGTCAATTGCTTAAATGCAACAACAAAATACAACATCAAACTCAATTTAGCCTATATATAAAACATAGAACTTTAATTAACAAACACATAAATATACCATTCTAAGGGCAGGCTATGCCTATATAAAATAACAAAATACTACGTAAAGTTGTTAAATATGGTATAACAAAAAGCTGCAAGACCAATTAAACCTGTAGAAGAGGTATAACCAAATAAATAAGAAATGTAGAACGTTTATTAGCAAACACAGTGCAATGGTTTGAAGTTAAATCGTCTTAATGATGGATTTGTTTCTTACAAACACGCAGCTTTTCATTTCTCCCGATGTTAACTGATGGACTGGAGTGCTGTGGATTATTGGGATGTTTTTATCAGCTGTTTGGACTCAATCCGACGGCACCCATTCAAAGAAAAGGAACCGGAGTAAAGGCAGAGAGCATCCTGAACTTGCTAGCAAGTGATGCAATGCTACATTTCTCCAAACCTGACGAAGAAACAAACTCACCTACATGTTGAATGTTCAGAAGGTGAGGTCAGCAAATTTTCATAATTGGGTAAACTATTCCTTTAAAGTCTCATAAGAATGTAAATGACATGTCCCGTGTAAAGAGAGAGTCTGAGCATCCAAGAAAAGCCTGCTCTCTGTATTCATCTCGGGTCAGGCACTGTTGGAAATGAGTGCGTTGAACTGCTGGTGTTAAGAGGTCAGCTGTAAATAAGCAGTTAGATGACAGCGCTGACCACTAGCTCAGTCCTTTTTATAAGGACAGCGTTCTGAATCCGAGAGGCAGTGAGAAACATTCATCTGTCTGGGATCCATATGCACAACACATTGGACAATAAAACCGTCATCCGCACCGCAGGCCATAGTTAATGTCAACACATTAGCTTCTCATTAAGTTGTCTCTTCAGTTCATAAAGACAGAGACATGTTTTAAAATGCCACTGGAACCTCATAAAGACAAAATAGGATGACTTCATTTTGGACCTGCGTTTGTGCTCCTAGTTTTTCTTCCTGGAGTTGTTTTTCCTGGTCAGTTGAAGGCTGTTTTGACAGACAGGGTGTGTGAGAGAGCAGGGAATTGGGTTTGCAGGTGGCAGTGGGATACTAAAGGGTGTTTTGTGAAGCCAACAAGGCAAACCAACGCATATATTACTGTTCAAAACTTTGGGGTTAATTCAGTTGGTCAAAATGACAGCAAAGACATTCATAATGTTACAAACTAATTCTGTCTCAAAGAGGTTTTGTTCATTAAATAATACTGAAAAATTGAAATATCTGTATATAATACAATCAGAAATATACTGTATATATATATAATCAGAAATATTTGTTGCTCGGGGAAGGGGATCGCAATCGGGCATATCGAATGACTTTCCTGAAAGACAAATTTGACACTGAAGACTGGAGGAATGATGCTGAAAATACAGCTGCGCATCACAGAAATACATTACATTTGAACATGTATTCAAACAGAAATCCGTTCTTTTAAATTGCAATAATATTTTGTATTATGTATTTTTTACTGTACAAATCAATGCAGCCTTGGTGAGCAGAAGAGACTTCTTTCAAAAGCATCAAAAATCTTACTAACATCAAACTTTTAAATGCTACACTCATATTTTCTAAATGACCCAATGAAGTAAAAGGGGTTGTTGTGTGGCTGTTATTTGGTGTCTGCTCTGAGGCATCTACAGCGGCCCTGAGAAGTATTTGCACACTTACGTCACATTTAAATGGGTCACAACACACTTTTGTTGTATTATTTTACTTATAAGTCCACTTAGAATTTCAGTCATTTGAATCAACACCCACTGCTGTGATTGGCTAATATCATTGCAGTAGGAAAAACACCTCTGTCATGACGCGTGTAGATCTGTCTCACCGTCATATTATTCAACCTCATAGCATCCATTAATGGTGTCATTTGTCATTAGCGTTTCCAGTACGTCACATTGGCATTTCTGGAAAACCACCAAGCATTTCTCCAGCTGGCACCGGAGACTGTCCCGGGATACAGTAATAACAGTCAGTTATTTGTGTCTGAACTATCTGTGGTATGTGCTGTGCCTCTTCAGGATTTTCCTTGACTCTCTGTTAACTCCGCAGATGACCGGGTTGACCGGGTTAGGTAATGCCACATTACTTTGACTAGACTCATTTAACTCGGGGGTTAGCGTATAGAAAGCTACATTTCCTCTTGTGCTCCTTTTCTATTGTCACTTTTCTCTTTAGGGTCAAATACTCGCATGACAGAGCAACAGTTTGAAGAAACTTGCTGAGCAAGATTGTTAAACCGTCACCATGTTTATATCTAGCTACCTGAAGTACATCTGGTTTAGTAGCACAGACATTTGAAGCTAAATCTATCACCCCCTTGAGTACTGAGCTTTGTAATGCAAGTTAAATATGTTCAGCAAACAGATCACCTGCAGTGTGCTGGCCAAGTGTTCTGCAGTAATATACTTCAGTCAAATATGTTCATGGTCTAAAGATGAATCTAGTCACTGCATTTCCTCACGAGGTCTGTCTTAAAAATCATTTAAATTTCAATCAGACCTGGTTAATAACAATAAAATGTGTGCAGTGTGGGACAGCCGTAAGAGAAAAAATGTCTCCGGTCACACCCCTGCATACTTGCTGTCTTATCGAAATCTCACACCCTTGCTAGCACACAGTCTCAAGATTCTGCCGCTGTGCCTGTCTCAGTCCGCTGGCGTCAGAAGCAGTATCAGTGACTCTAAGTTTCTGACGCATGACCAACTTGGTTATGAGGTGTGGAATTATTTTTAAATCATTAATTATTCTTCATTTAACTGTCAAGTTCAAAGTAACCACAGGCAAAGTGTTTTACTCAGCGCTCAAATACAGGCTCCAAAAGGATTTTTTTTTTTTTTTTGCGCGACACAATAAACCTGTGTGTTGGTCTTCCCCATATCCCCATGTTGGGAGCTTTAAATGTTAAGAGGGAAAATTTTGTCAACTAAAAGAACCTTTTGTGGAATGGAAGGACTCCATTGATGTTAAAAGTTCTTCATGGAACCATCCGTGCCAATAAAGAACCTTTATTTGAAGAAAGGACACAGTGGTGGTTTCACAGGGTTTCAGGGTTTAAACCTGCAACCTCTACTTTACTAGAGATTTACACACTAATCCACACCAGCCCAAGGATGTGAGACTGGCAGTGCTGGTCTTCGACTTCTACGGGCCGTAAGGAAAACAGGAGGCCCCTTTCAGTGTGTTCATAAAAGCCCCAAAATGACCCTCAACCCCTAAAACTGTTCTTTCAGAGCAGTTTTACTGTCAACAAACAACAGTGAGAAGAAACCGTACAAGTACAAAAGAAAAAAGATACAAATTAACTAAACGATTTAGCCTACTACACTTAACCTATTATACAGAAATTGAAAACACTGCATAGTCTTCACCATATTAATTAAATATACATTGATTCTTATTAAAATCACAAAAGTTGAGTGAAGAGCAGTGAATAGTTCTCTCGTTTTCTTTGGTTGTTTGATTAACATTGAAGGGCACATCAGACGCCCTTTTTCCACAAGTTGGTATGAATCTTTAGGGTCTTCATGAAATTTCTGTAACACACTTTGGTAAAAATTCCTCAGTGGTCATGTAAAACAACACCCTTTTTACCTTGTCAAAAACAGGATGTACGAAATGTGCTATGATTGGCTAGCTGGGCCAGTGTGTGTTGTGATTGGTTAGCTGGGCCAGTGTGTGCTGTGATTGGTTAGCTGGGCCAGTGTGTGGCAGCACTCGGCGCCTGGTCGGGAAATGTCATGCCCCTTACCATAGCCGCCTGCGAGCTTCAGTATAAATATTGTCAATATCAAATCAATTTGAGCGTGATTTAAACCTGGATGATTGTAACCACTCTAAGTTCGTCTGTCTTGGGAAAGCTAGCGTGTCTCCGACACAGTGATAACACTCGTTGCCTTCTCTAGTGCAGCTCAACCAGGTCTCATCCCATTAGTCGATATTTGTGATATCACAAATCCCGAAATATGCGCTGTAGTCTAAACGAGTCGTTCGTTGTGGTTTTTGAAAAGTGATTTCTGTTGAATAAAATATCTCCTTTTGAAGTGAACTTTGAGCTTTGTAACTTTGCAAATCTTTTTTATTAACAGCAACATTACAGACTAACTAAAGTTGAAAAAGTGAAAAAGCATAATAGGACCCCTTTAAGAACAAATGCACTGATCTTATATACTGATAAACCTTTGATGACTATCCCAACAGTTTACGTTCAACATTAACTTCTTTCCCCCCTCCAGTGTTTTTTTATTTTTTTCTTTTTTTTTTTCCGCAGGTTGCGAGCCATCCACATGTTTTGATCATTTCATCAACGTTTAATGGCTCCCAGAAATATTTTGTGTATATGCTAGCCTAGAATTAACATTTTGATTACAACAGTCAGCACACACGGCTAACACATTGAAGGCAGTGGATGTTGCAGGTGAAGTTTCTTCTGTGTGTTTGTGAAGCTCCAGAGAAACACGCTCAATATCCAGACCTCATCACATTCTTCTCATCAGATGCACAACCATGGCTTCTCGAGGCTTTTATATAAGTACTCAGATTACGGAACAAACCAGAATCTTTCTGCAGGAAATGCCTGATCACCAGCGCGTGGATGAGTTCTATTATAATGTGCTGTTTTGGGTGGCACCTCTGTTAATCAAAACTGCGGTAGGCGGAAGCTTTGAAGAGCTGACTTTGCAGCACGATCTGTCAGTTTTATATCTCGTAGAATCTGACAATTAGTCAGTGCTCCACAGATGCAACCTGCTGTTTATTTTGAAACAGAACAGAAAAATAGTTTGACTGAAGTCATAATGACCATTGGCACTGAAGTATGAACATCAAACAAAATTCATAATCAGCAGCAAATGGTGTTTTCAGTCTGCACTAATTAATAAACGCAGTGGCCACGTGTTCAAATACATGAGCTGTGGTGCTCATGTGGATAATAGGTATGTGTACATGCACTAATTTTTAGAGCCCGACCGATATGGTTTTTTTGGGGGGCGTGATACCGTACTTAGTGGTAATCCTAATATATATTGATATCGATATATCGGCCGATATTCTTTGTGTATATTATAGTACAGTACCAATCAAAAGTTTGGACACTTTCCCATTCATGTGTACTATATATAGAATACAGTATATACATAAACAGAATATATACTGTATACATAAACACATTTTTTGCAATGATAACTCAAATGTGGTGATCAAACACTTATAATGATACAAAAAAATGGGGTCTGCCGCCCTTCTCTTCTTCAGTGACAAAGATATGTACTGGAGGCAGGCATTTAACAATTTAACAATAAACTTTATTATTCTAAATGAGTCTGACATCAGTGCACTTAAAAGTAAAGTTGAAGTTTATTCAACTTTATTTCAATTAAATTCCATTCAACTTTATTCAGTTGAAGTTTATTTCACTTCGGAGCATTCATTCACGGATTTGCGCTACTGTCTTCACACACAGATGAAACTTACTAGAGAAGTGTGACATAATATACCTCTGTAAATAAATACAATTTAAATTCACGTCTCACACAATTTAATGCCGTTTGAATGTAACGTGTACGTTCCTTTGGAACTGGAATCATAGAGGGGAATATCATGTGAAGTCCACTTCGCTGGGCACTTACGGTCGAATAAGACAACGCATGAAATGCTGCTGCCTAAACAAGAGACCTCCTTACTGTAGCGAAAGTGTTGACTGGTGTCACTATCTCGCGAGCGTGACAATCGAGGAGCCCTCTCGAACACTGCCCTCCATGTGTCGCTAGCCCCCCGGGATCGCCAGATCGGTCGGCACCCGACCGCGAATTTAACCGCCCGTAACTCCCGGACCCCGGGGGCTATCGACGCGGAGGTGGTCTCATTCGAAAGGGGACCTCAAGATGTACACTCGATTCAGCTTTCGAGAGGGTTCCTCGAGCTGACGGGATCCCCCGAATTTGCTGCGGATCCGCCGTGCCGTTACGGAGATATGGCCGTTCAAAGTTTCAATGGTGTTCCATACACTTAAGTTTTAAAGTGTTTCATCCAGGTCACCAGTAGCAAACAATGGAGCGCGCTCTGCTGGACAAACTACGTAATTACATCATTTACAAGCATTTTATCTGTGTTTTATGTTCTGTAAAAAAAAAAATTCATATTGGCGGCATATCTGCGGCATATTCGCCGATACCGATATATCTGCGACAGGCTCATATCGGCCGATAAAATCGGCAAAACGATATATCGTTCGGGCTCTACTAATTTTCATCAGTCCCAATAAATCCAATCTGATTTAAGATTCTGAAAGTTCCTAAACAGTTTCATTCAAGCAAATAAAAATTCTGTAAATATTCATTCTCATTCACTGACCAGTTCATAAGATGTAATATTCATATGCATGTTCTTAAGAAGGTATTTTTTGGAACTGATTGAGTGGATAGTCTTATACAAGCGTTTGCATGCGTAGTTTTTTCTCCTTTATCAAATTATTTCAGGTCTACACCATCCCTGTCAATCCAGGCTAAATTTAATTCAGATCCGAGCCTCAGCAGTCAGAACGATTGAGGTCTTTATATTAAGGAATATCCATTTGATTGAGCCATCAATCCGATTGCCAGTGGATTATTTAGGTTTATGTAATGTAGCTAATCCGCTTTGCATAGATTTCAGTTTCACCGACAGGAAGGTTTTGGTTTTCTTTGTTTGAATGTGACGTTTTGACACTCTAAAGACCTCACCTTTCATTGATTGGAATTGGGAATATCCTGCGCTGGAAGTAAACTCTGGTTACATAAACCATATGAAACCAATGTTTTGCAAATGTGTTTATGCCTAAAGTAACAATGGTTCTGCAATTCAGCAACAATTCAGGTCAGTGCTGTTTAGGTAGGTGGAAAGTGTGAAAGCATGGAGTTAAGATGTTAGGGCTGAAATGTTGGCACTTTGCCTAGTATTTTACAGTGACACTCTGGTCTATGAGTGTGGCCCTGTAAGAGTTTAAGCTGCCTTCCTGAAGCTCAAACACTAGAGCAATGGTGCTAGCAACACCAAGGTCATGGGTTCAATCCCCAGGGAAAGCAAGAACCGATTAAATTTGTCTTTAAATAAAGTGCAAGTTGCTTTGGATAAAAGCATATGCCAAAAATATACGTGTAAATGTACGCTTTTGATTTCAGGGGCTGGAATTCAGAGGCAAAATTATAATATTTCCCAACAAACACAAAATATTGAGGCTTGTGCATGTTTCGACGTCGAGACGAACAGTCCGGGTGTATGTCAACGTCTCCTTTTTTTTTTTGAGTACAAATGTAGGCGCGGGTTAATAGTCTTGTTTCTCTCCTCTTCCCAGTCGGTGGTGAAGACGGGTCGGCTGCTCGTCAGTCATGAGCTGCGTACATGCACAGACGTGGGACTGCACGCTACGACGATCTCACACATCCGGGGGGGGGCTGCACCCCCCCAGGGCGCGGAGAATACATCCTACGGTGTGCCGTAGCGATCAATGTAAAAGGTGGTCTAAGCTCTTTAGCGGTGGAACTAGGCTATATGCCCTGGAGAAAGGGCCGAGTTATTAACCAGTACTGATTATCTTTTTATGTTCAAGTGTTCAAAAATTGTGGTGCTGAAGCTTTTTATTTCTGTTCATTTTCTGCTTTTTGACACTGTAACTAAATAATGGTTGGACTTTAAAACATCTGTATGCTCTCATGCTACATCATCAACCATCAAAACTCAATTCCAGTACTCATGAATGGTAGTACAGATGTATTAATGTACCTGGATGTGTTCTTGATATTGAGGATGCATCAAATGTGGACTTGAGCGAATCAGACCATGAAAAATCCATCAGAAGTCATCGTGGGTGGTCCACGTATGGAAGCCTGTAAGCTTTAAACTTCTCGTTCTCACTTAAGAAATTCCCGCTGCAACCTCACAAGAACGTGACAACTCGTGAAAGTAAATATTTGTCACTTTATTCTACATTATTTTAATAAAGTGTTAAAGACCTGGAGAAAGCCTGCAATATTTTATATTGGCATAATAAAGAATCTAAACATTGACAAAGCATAGTAATACTAAGTAAAGCAGTAAAATAAAGATATAAAATAAATATGAAAATAATGTATATAATAATATGAAATAATGTTTTATTAGGTTAGGACATTGTTTGTGATGTTATTCTGTATTCATGATGCATTTGCTGCTACTAATAATTAGGGCTGTCAAAAAAAATAGAATTTTGAATATTCGTGTTTTTTTTTTCCCCGATAAAAAAAAAAATACGTCATTAGATGCAAAAACGTTGCATTCGAATTTTAGGTCTGCATCAGCCGTCAGACAGCCTTAATCAGTGGCGCACGAAATGCGACGACAATGTAAGTGTCATTGCATTTGAATGCTTTTGTTAGCCTATCCAGTTGAACCCACTAGATGCGGCGCTGCTACGTTGTTCATTCAATATATTGCGGAAAACAAGAGCATCGGTGTGGCGAAGATGTTGTTTACGGCGAAACTGAAATCAAGCCATTCACACAGAATGCATATTTCGCGTATTTTCTTGAGGGACATCTATCAGCGTTGCACTCATGTCTCGCACAAGAGAGCGGCATGTTTAGAAAGCCATGTAAAATTAATGTAAGTTCAACTTTTAAAAAACATGTCTCAAGACTTTATGGGGGTTTTCCCCATCCCACACTCATGTTTTTAAATGAAGAAAGTAGCCTACTCTTTGTGATTGGTTTTCGGTCCTTTGTATTAAACTATACATACATGCATGGTGCTGTTTTTTTTTCTAATTGTTTTAGCAACTTTATTAATTATATATGGTTTATAAACATTATTTTAAACATTATGCACTTTTTTTCAAAGATAGCGGTGTTATTTTATTATACTTTGAAGAAACGTGCATAATATTTTTCTTGATGCGCCCTCTTGTGGCCTCAGGAAAGAAGCCAAAAGCTTTTCTTCCCCCTAACTGAAATTATGCCTTTTAAATTAGAATATAATTCGAATTTTGATAATATTCATTTTTATAAATTCGAATTTAGTTTTTCAGTCATTTTGACAGCCCTACTAATAATGTGCTCGGACGGTCAGTTCAGTAACAAGATCACAGCGCATCTCAATTCTCACAAAGATGTGTCCTCGCTTCCTTCCGAGTTGGTTCTGGCAAGACCGGTCTTCACAAAGATGCAAGTCCATTCATTGCATTCGTGGTATTCAGAAACCGTCTTAAGAACTAGTCTGACCAACTAGCAGTTAGGCATGGGTAATCAGTCTTATTTTTTGTATTCAAATTAGACCAGTTTATGTAACTGACTTAAAAAAAAAAATAGTTGAGAACTTGATCAAAAGTGAGACTGAGTCAAATAATTTAATATCTGTAGTCATTTGCATAAAATGCTTAGACTAGACTGACATCATCGATCTTTAAAATTAAATTGGTTACATTTTCAAACTATAAACTAGTCCATAAGAACCCTGATCCAGACTTCTGTTTTCAAGCCAACTAGTGTAATTTAGCTTTGAGAAATCAGCTGAAATCAACCAAACTCGGACATTAAACTGATGCTCTAAGTGTGAAAACAAGCCTGTTTTGTAGTGGAATGAACAGAGGAAACGGTTTGTTAAGGATTCTTATAATTTATTTAAAATAGGAATCTTTTGTAACATTATAAGTGTCTTTACTGTCACTTTTGATCGAGTTAATGCATCCATGCTGAGTTTAAGTACATACTGACCTCGAGCTTTTGAACAGTGGTGCTCACATTCATGAGCGTCTCGGGCCTCGGCGAGCTCGTGCTGATGGTGGAAATTTTATCAAAGAGATTGGTCCATGCATAGATGCAGGGCTGGTCTTTAAACACAAACATCAGTCATGTTTCCATTGACGTCAAAGTTTGTTGAAGCACCTGTGAGCAGGGTGGACACGCTGGGCGCTGATGAGTCAGCCGGACATGCACAGATAATGGCACTGAACAGAAAAGATGCTAAAAAAGGCTGTTAGCCGCACTGTGGTTAAGCTGAGCTGTGGTCAAGCTACTGACGTCTGCGATAGCGGCAGCTAATGTATCTGCCCTCCACCAAAACACCCAGGGTCCAACAAAACACACACGACATTCTGCAGTCTAGTGTCACAATACCAACATTTCAGTAGTCTGTACCAAAACCAGTGAGATTTCACAGTTCTCAGTGCCAATTTCAGTACCGTAGCGGGTACAGAAACATACCATATAATGCAATAAACATCAAGCGCGGAAAGCACACACAACATATCAGTTCTAGCTTTACTAACTTGAAATCGCAGCCTATTTATCATCAAACCAGTAAACCAAAAATAAAAAATAACATGGCTCGATTTAAATTCCATTAAAGAATTGTCTGAAAGGTTTCATTTTACATGGATATTGGGACATGAGTGAAGTACAAGCTTGCACAATAAATAATAGTTTAGCAACCAAACATTACATTGTGAATATGGAAACATTTGGATCCACACGAGAGGTACATGAGCCCGTGTTTTGCGGGCTGCTTTTCCAATAATGATTACAATATTGAGTTATTCCACTGCACTACACTGGTTTTCTTTCCAAATCCTCACATCTCATCACATATTTGTATTTATTTATTTGTTTTCAGGGGATTTATTTGTATATTTTTACTTGCATGTTTATATTAGTTTTACTTTCCTCCTTTAACTTTTAATCCTTAATCTTATTCACATCTTTGAATGTGGTGTAGTAGGGAAAA
Organism: Sinocyclocheilus anophthalmus; assembly: GCA_018155175.1. Lineage (NCBI taxonomy): Eukaryota > Metazoa > Chordata > Actinopteri > Cypriniformes > Cyprinidae > Sinocyclocheilus > Sinocyclocheilus anophthalmus. Next base: position 223,303 of record JADLZN010007949.1, read on the forward strand.
CACTGTAGATCATGTATAGTTTTACTTTTCAAAATAACAGAAATCATTAATTATGTATGTTTTTTTTAAATGCAGCGGTCTGTTGTTGGTCAATTAGACATGGTCTGTGTGTTTGTACATAAATGTTTTATCTTGTGGGTTTCCGTTTTTATCTCTCCTCACATTTAACTTTTACACAGTTTAAGGTAAGACACGTCAAGTTTGTGTAATGAATTTCATACACACCGGTAGTTTCAGCTTCACTTTAAATATTTTTATACTTGTGACCTCCTCAAACATACCCACCCCTTATCAAACACGCAGAGGTAAGCGGAGTTTAAAAACCACCCAAAACTCCCTAGGAAGGGTAACCGCATAGAAACGGAATACCATGCCAGAATGCCCGTCACAGCCGCTCTTTTCAGAGGCAAACAGACAGCTAGCTCCCTATTCGTCTTCTGGCGCAGAACAAAGATAAAAAGTCTAGTTTTATTCATATCAATCTCAACAATCCAGTCAGAGAGCCACATCATACACCTCAGCAGTGCCGACTTAGGTAGAATCGCCAGTTGTAGGTCCCGAGATCTTACAGAAGCTGAGACTGTGACAGCGTGGCTCCTTTTCTATTCCCTGGAGGCGCGAGAGATCTCGGGGTGTTTCCTGACAACTCCTTCTTAGATAGTTGTGCGGCGAGTCGTTTCTGACTGAGGCTGACCTACCAGTACCCGCTCAAGGGTTCAATAACAACCCATCGCTGACATCGCGCTGTCGGCTCAGTGTGGTGGGGGGGCTCTGTTGGGCGGGTGTGTGTGTGTGTGTGGTGTGTCTTTTGTGGTTTGGATGGCGCGTTCGTGCTCTCTTTAGTCGTGGCTGCTCTTTCCATTGGTGCGAGCCTTGGTTCTGTCACTTTGGCACGCCCGGCACACAAAATAAAAAAAGTCTGGGGGGGGTGGGGTGTAGCATCAGAGTTCCTTCGTCTCTGTAACTCTTAAACGTGTGTGTTTGTGTGTGTGTGTCTTGTGAAGGGGAACTTGTGTTGTGTACTGTTTCTTCCCTCATGAAGTGATTTCCTTAGTTCCTCTTTATATGCAGGATGTCTTTTAGACATTATCCTCACGAACTCATGTGTGTCCTGTTTTCTGCGAAGATTTGACACCGGGACTCCTGTTCAATTTTCATTAATTGGAAACGTACGCTCGAAGGTAAAAAAATGTGACACTCCCATCTGTCCTAGTGCTAATGGATTCTGAGGAACTCACGCTGTCTGACCCCTGCCTCAAGTGTTCTCTATCAACATTCGACGCTGTAGTTGCCGGGTCCCGCCTGCCCGCCTCGACGGTCCACGATGGCACCTATGATACCGCCCAGACATGCCGCGGCAGGTGTGGGGGCTGGATACTGTTCTATCACGGCGGCGATGTGGCACGTCTCCAATCACTAGTAGTCCTGGAGGAAACCCCGCGCTCCCTTGGCTCCCTCAGGCCTGAGCTCCTGCGGACCACCTACTGTCTACTATTGTCTGTGGGCTGACCTCGAGCTAGCCCTCCAGGCACGACAGTGCCCATCAACGCCAACGGAGCCACACAGAACCAAGGTCCCGCCCATACACGAGAGGGGGGAGAGGAGCCCTAGGTGGCATCGCAGAGTAGTCGCAGTTCTACCCCAGGGGCGTCTCCATTAACCACCGGGCCCTTTCTACGGCGGGACAGGGGCGATGCTCACATAACGCAAGTGACACATCACGTCCCGGCGGGCGGGCCCCTTAACCCTCACGAATATGGCCTGCCCACAGGCGCTGGTGGGGGTCTAGCAGAGGCGAAGGGGGGCAAAAAACTGCGTCAAAACTTAGCATGTTACAGTAGGCATTTAACGATGCTGGTTATCCAAAGCACGGACAAGGATGAGGACAGGAGAAGCACGAGAAACGAACGCGGAGAAGGACAAACATAGGTAAGGGAAAGGTGACAAGGCTCAGGTAGCCGAACACAGTACAACTGGTGGAGCAGGTAGGAGGGGAATATATAGATATAATATATAGATACTAGGGGTATATATATACGTACGGGTCGGGTAGATATATAAAGTCAGCTTGTTCGGTTCGGAAAATACACGTTTTCACGGTTCGGACAGGGGAAGGGTTCCTCAGCAAGGGGTTGGAAAGAGTGTGGCTGTTGTTAAACCAGGAGGCTAGCCAATGATAGCCCACAAGCACGATCCACACGTTGTGCAGAGTGACACCAGTGACGCGTCGGAATCGCAGTCAAGGCGCAGACAAAAGGAAAGGAAAAACGGAATGAAGGACTTTCGGCACGGATGCGCAAATTCTCGCAGAGACACACAAAGACCATCGACTGCCCAGATGCGAAACGTATCAGCTAACGGTGGTGTAAAATTCCATAACATGCCACAACAGCTAATCTTGTTATCCTCGCAGCATGTCATTAGGCGGGAAGAGTGCCAAAGTACTTCTCCTTGTATTTAATAATAAAATAACTTCTATAATAATAGGCCCTAATAAACTGTAATCAGGCCTACATAAGGGGAATGCCCAATAACAATATTTCTGGCAGCTCGATACAAGTTCACGTCTTTCGACGCAACCAGTTGGAGAGGTTATCGCGGGCCTCCGCTATTCCACTGGGCGACAGCATGTTGCTGTTACAAAATCCATTTGCTTCATTGGTGGGCACAGTGGCACTGAAACATTATTTCACACACTTTAAGCTCTTTTATTTCCCCCATATGGTATAGGATTTCCAGACGAATCGTTCGGTTTGTAATGTGTCGAACGAAAGCCTCGTACCGAACGGTTCATACGAATAGTGCAGCGTTCCCCTAATTCTATTTATATATATATACACGCTCTCGCCACACACCACACACACACACACACACAACACCCACACACACACACACAAAGAAAAACAATAGAGAGATAAAAAAAAATAGAAAGCTATTTGATAGTTTGTTTTATAAAAAAAGAGATAAATATAAAGTAGAATTAAAATAGAATAGAAGTGCTAGAGTTAGAGGGTCAAATAAAAATATGGAAGAGATGTGTTTTTAGCCGATTCCTGAAGATGGTTAAGGATTCAGCTGCTCGGATTGAGTTGGGCAGGTCATTCCACCAGGTGGGAACAGTTAATGAAAAAGTCAGTGAAAAAGATTTTGTGCCTCTTCGAGATAGCACAATAATGCGTCGTTCACTTGCAGAATGCAAGCTTCTAGAGGGCACAAGTCTGAAGTAATGAATTTAGGTAAAGGGTTGCAGAGCCAGTGGTGGTTTTGTAGGTAATCATTAATGCCTTGAATTTAATGCGAGAAGCTACTGGTAGCCAGTGCAAATTGGTGAACAGAGGTGTGACGTGCGTTCTTTTTGGCTCATTAAATATTAATCTTGCAGCGGCATTTTGGATTAACTGTAGAGGTTTGATAGAAGTGGCTGGAGACCTGCCAAGAGAGCATTGCAATATTCCAGCCTGGATAGAACAAGAGCTTGAGTTGTGTTGCATGTTCTGAAAGAACGGGCCTGATTTTCCTAATGTTGTATAAAACAAATCTGCAGGACCGGGGCCCCCCCCCGCATTTTTAGCAATGTGGTCTGAAAAATTCAGCTTATCATCATTCACAACTCCAAGGTTTCTAGCTGTTCTTGAAGGAGTTATGGTTGATGAGCCTAAATGGATGGTGAAATTTTGATAAAGTTATGGGTTTGTTGAAACCACAAGCAGTTTTAGTAAGTCCGGTTCCTGATATGCCATTTTCCAATAGGGTTGACAGGAGAATCTTGTGGTTCACCGTATCAAAAGCAGCAGACAGTTCCAGCAAAATAAGTATAGAAGATTTAGAAGCTGCTCTTGCCAGTCTTAGGGCTTCAACATCTGAGAGCAAGGCAGTCTCGTTTGAATGTTCACTTCTGAAACCAGACTGTTTGCTGTCGAGGAGGTTGTTCTGTGTGTGAAAGGCTGAGACTTGGTTGAACACAGCTCTTTCAAGTGTTTTTGCAATGAAAGGTAGGAGGGAAACCGGTCTGTAGTTCTCTAAGAGTTGGGTTAAGAGTGGGTTTCTGAAGAAGTGGGGTTATACAGCCTGTTTAAATGTTGAGTGAAAAAAACCAGTGTGAAGGGATGTGTTAACGATGTGAGTGAGTGCAGGTACAACGGCAGGAGAAATGGCTTGAAGGAGATGAGACGGAATAGGATCAAGCGGACAAGTAGTAGGATGATTGAAAAGAATGAGTTTAGAGACTTCTGCCTCAGAAAGTGGAGAGAAGGATGAAAACGAGTGAATGTTTGCTGGTAAGATGTGCTTGACAAATTGTGCACTGATGGTTTTAATTTCATTAATGAAGAATGTGGCAAAGTCATCAGCTCTTAGAGTTGATGAAGGAGGGGGAGGAAGAGGACAAAGGAGGGAGGAAAATGTTTTTAAAGAGCATGCGAGAGTTAGGCAAATATTTAATTTTGTTGTGGTAGTATGTCCTTTTAGCAGTGGAATCATTAGCAGAGAAGGAAGAGAGGAGTGAATGATATACATTAAGGTCAGTAGGATTTAGTGATTTGCGCCATACTGTCCTTTCTGCAGGCTCTGAGCTTAATAGATTCACAAGAACATCAGATAGCCCATGGGGCAGAAGGGTGTATGATCTGGCCTGGAAGACAAGGCAGACCTGTCTTAACAAGACGTACGAGAGTGGAGCAGAGAGTGTCAGTAGCAATGTTAGCATCAAGAGATGATAACTGTTCAGGGGGAGGAAGTGAAGATGAAACCATAGCAGATAGCCGGGAGGGTGAGAGTGAACGTAGGTTATGTCAAAAAGTGACACGTGGAGGGGTACGTGTTGTGTTCATGTTGAGGTTAAGAGTGAGGAGGAAGTGATCCGAGGTGTGCAGTGGAGTAACCAGCACATGATCAGTGGAGCAGTGTCGTGTGTAATTAAGGTCCAGTTGGTTGCCTGATTTGAGTAGCCGTAGTTAACACTCGCTTGAGATCAAAAGAGGCAAGCAGAGTGTGGAAGTCTGCAGCCTGAGGTTTATCTAGGTGGATGTTGAAGTCTCCAAGCATAACTAGGGGAGTACCATCCTCAGGAAAGGTTAAGAGCAGCACATCTAATTCATCCAAGAAGTTACCTAGTGGTCCTGGGGGTCGATAAACAACTATAAAATGTATTTTAAGAGGGTGGGTAATAGTGGCTGAATGTGATTCAAAGGAGCTGTTGATACTCAAGAGATGGTAAAGGATTAAATTTCCAATCATTAGAGATAAGCAGACCAGTACCTCCACCTCTTCCAGTCAGATGGGGGGAGTGGGAAAAAGATAAATTATTTGAGAATGCTGCAGGTGTAGCATTGTCCTCTGGTTTGATCCACGTCTCTGTCAGGGCCATGAGATTTAGTCTTGAATGACTAATAATAGAAGTAATGAAATCTGCTTTGTTTACAGCAGACTGGCAATTCCAGAGACCAATAGAAAAAGAAAGTAGTGTATTTGTAGACATAGACAAAGTGAGCATGTTGTTAGGATTGCGCTGCCTACAGTGTGTGATGCGTGGTTTGCGAGTGGTAGTGATAGTAGGGGACCTGGAAACACATAGTAAGAATTGGTTATAAAAACTGAAAACAGAAGGGAAACAAGCAGTAGGAAAGAGAATTATTCCAAGCGATACTTATGTCCCTTGCTCGGTGGAGTCGCACGGTAGAGTCGATGGTCTTAACACTCTTCGGACTTCATACGAGGGCTGCCGCGGTATACTAAGCTTTTTATATTCATCTAATAAAACTAAAATTGAATTCAGCTGAACACACTTTCCTGTTTATCACAACAAATGGCCAAGCAAGCGCACAACACTGACAAGGTACGCGATACAGTACGAGACCAAATGCGATTTCAGCACATCTCCACACAGTAAACAAAACAAGCGTTTCCTAGCAACTTCTACCACATAAATAAAGCAACGCATATTGACAGCAAAATCAGTGGAAATAGGAGCACACTTCCACCAACTGAAAGTTAATTAATTAAATGTGTGGTGTTGTATATATTATCATATATCTTATATATATATATAAGTTGATTGTTTTCAGTGTCATTCCATTGGTATGCAATTCTACATTCTGATTTCTGCTTCAGTTCATATTTAGGAATTGTGATTTAACACATAAATAATTTCTGAATGTCACTCTACCCTGATTTGCAGAAGCTCATGGGTGAAAAGCAAGAGGAATATCCAGTTCTGATGTTTGTTCCTTTGCTGAGATGATTTGATGGCTGTGCTCTCAGTGACAGTGAAGTCTTCTAAAATGCTCTAACGCCGACCGGGTTATCAAGAGAAAAATAGCATGAAGTTCAGAATAATTGTCTAAAAATGGTCTTTGAGATCAGCGTTTCAGATTGATGTGTCATGTACGGTTTTTAAAGGGAACCAAAGGATCTGAGTGACTCAGAGGAGCTTCTGTAACTGTGTCAGTGAATTTGAGTGACTTCTGGAGAAGATTTACTGCTTTTTCTTCTTCAGTTAACAGCCTGGAAGTTATAGTATGTGTCCCAGAACTAAATGATTTCCATACTTAGTTTTTATCACTAATGGCACGTCATAAACAGTCTCATTGATGTTGGCTTTGGATATCATGTGGTAACATGGGAAACATGATAAATTCATTGGCATTAAACCTCATGTCAGTGGATTTTCTGCTTTCTTTGAGTGTGAATGTTTTATCAACTACCATGAAAAAGTTTGGGGTCAGTACGGTTGTTTTTTTTTTAAATAAAGAAACGAATACTTTTTTCCCATCAACGACGCATTAAATTGATCAAAAGTGACAGCAAAGACATGTATAATGTTAAAAGATTTCTATTTCAAATAAATGCTGTTCATTTAAATTTTCAAAGACCACAAAATATGAATATGAAGCAGCACAACTGTTTTCATTAGATTGATAATCAGAAATATTTATTGAGCAGCAAATCAGTATATTAGAATGATTTCTGAAGGATCATGTGACACTGAAGACTGGAGTAATGATGCTGAAAATCCAGCTTTGATCACAGCAATCAATTACATGTTACAACATATTCACATAGAAAACAGTCATTTTAAATTGGAATAATGTTTCACAATTTATTTTTGATGACATCCATGTATGTGCACAGTGGCCCTTACAAGTATTTAGACACTTAAGCCATATGTACAAATAAATGAATCATCACATTATATAGCAAATTATGAACGCAAGTAGCATTTAACTCATGTTTTTAATTTGAGCCTTACAGAACTGTCTAGTTATCTTTACTAAGTTAATGATATAATGATGCACTTCTCATATGTTGGTGAAACTGAAGTAATTGTCCTGCTTTCAGTCCTCATGCACTGCCTTGACTGCACTTCTCTGTTCTCTTGATTTTCCAGTAAAAGTATTTAGAGGTTTCTGCTTTTGCTCTTCTCGTGATCCAGGTTGGCAGGTGTACTCCTCCACTTTGGGACAAAAAAAATGAATGACCCAAAATTACCCCAGGCTATAAAACTGAGGGCAATTTACTAAATATGTATTGCGGTGATTCAATTGCCCCCAAATGTGTTTTTCACCCCCTTAAAATATAACACACAGTGTGATGTGTTGCTTTAGCTGATGTTAGATTGGTTTGCTGTATGTTTACATTTGTGAACTACTACTAAACTACTTTTATGCTGCTTTTCGAATAACATCCACCATTATCCAAGCCATGATGGTAGAAGAGAAGCTAAAATCACAGATGAACAAATGTAAATGCTAAAAACATCAAAAGTTTGAGAGCACATTGTTTTCCTGCATTGTTGGAGTGAACTGAAGCAAACGAATGCATTGCATCTAATTTTAACTGCTGTCTATCAGCCGATGTCCTGATGTGTCCTTTCCTGGAGTCCATTTCCAGACATTACAAACCGCACGCTTCATATTCAGATTCATCTCGTGTAGATAAAACTATTTCTGAGCAGCAGAAGCACTAGGTTCATCGTGCCACATCAAATCCCAAAACGGTGATTATGTGTAGCGGAGCAGCAGGATGCCAGGCTGGTTGAGACTGGACCGGACTTAAGCATCCAGGACCTGCAGAGCCTTTCCTGACATCTCTCCTCAGAGCTGGAACTGCCTCCCGATGCAAATCTGAAACACATTTCTTTTGTTTATACAGGCCATCATGTAAGGCAAGCACAAAGCCCTTTTAATGAAGCTTGACGCTCTTTTGTAGCCACTTCAGAAAACACCAGCAGACGAAGGAGTTCGCCCAAAGTGTGACTTGTTTCACACTTAGCTCATGCGCTTTCCGTGTTCGGATTTGAATAGGGAGCGTCCATTAAGAGTTGGAGGTGTCTTCATAGACAGTAGATTTCAGATTTCATTAGACTCTTAATGTTTTTCTGATGCACAAATTTTAAAGGTTATGTACAAATAAGTGTTTTTTTGTGGGTGTTTTGTCATTTGGCAGTTGGGTTTGTTCAGCTTCTATTTGGGGCTTGATACCTCATTTTTATTGTCCTCCAAATCTGCTCTAGAAGCTTAAATAGAAACCAACTGCTCGTTGGGGTCATGACTGAGGAAAAAAAAATCAGATTTTTCCGTTTGTTGCTGTGGATCATGTCGCTCTTGATTTTGAACACCGTAATCGTTTTCTTGTTCCTCCATATTCAGGTCATGTTCTTAAGTTCAACATTGGCTTTGACTATGTCTGGGTAAATCTTCCCTCGACAAAAACCCAATAGGATTTTTCCATTGGCTTTTGGATTATTGCATACAAAAATATCTGAGACCAACAAAAGTCTGTGATTCTTACATGTTTTGTTCAGCACGGTAATACACAAATGAACAAAACTGTCATTAGTTTTGAAGCCTAAATATAATCACCAGAAATAAAAAGCCAAACATAGTCTATAAACAAAATACATTACAGTCACATGACTTAAATGTCATCACCATAAAGCTTCTGATCACTCTTTCAGTACTGAAAGTTTGAGTTAGAATAGTTTCCAAAAGTGTGATTATAAACAATGAGGCTGTGAAAGCGTACGGTGTGATGACGTTAATGTACCGACAACCTTTGTAGACACATTTAGACACTTGTTAGCAACCGCCTTACTCGAGACACGTAGAAGCTTTAGAAAAAATTCACAAGGTGGTATTACTGATTTATTTTATGTTGTAGAAAAAACATGAAAATATATCGTGCTAACCAGAGACCTTATTTTAGACATTTAACCAAAAACCCACTGACTTCGGAATGATGGAACAAGAAGTTTTTGGGTTTTGGTCTACAGAAGTATGTCAAATCTGCAGCCGCTCTATTTGGCTTATTTTCCTCTGATCAACAGAAAAGTACTCTTTAAAGCAATAATACACACACACACACACACAAATCATCATTTACCCACCCTCATGTCGTTCCAAAGACTTGATGAAACCTTCTTTCCCTCCATTGAAAGTCTATTATACCAAAACATTCACGTTTCAATACATTGTAAAGTTTATAAAGACATTGAATCGAGTGGTATAGTCGGTTGCTTGATGTGCAAGACAAAACCTGTTGGTTCTTTCATATCAAGCAAGCACGTTTGAGCTTCTGTTTACCATATTTGATGAACTCTATATATATGCGTGCGTTGATCTAGGTTCATATGTGAGAAAAATCCTAAATTAAAACTCTTCGTCATGTAAAGTGTTGAGTGATTGTTTGAATTTCATGATCTCTGCATGAACTTTTTAAAGCATCGTTTGAATAGAATTTTCATCTCTTTAATGTCAACGTGAAGTCAGATCTCTACAATGTGAAAATAGTTGATTTCATAAGTATTTGCCACATTTTTTTGTATATGTTTGTGTATAAACTGTTGATGGAGCTGACTGTGTTTTCTGCAGGAGGAGTGTTTCCTCAACTTGGAGGCTCCCATCAGCAGGGTTTGTGGGTATGATACGCCCTTCCCTCACATCTTTGAGCCCTTCTACATCCCTGACAAGTGGAAGTGCTTTGAGGCTGTGAAGCGTATGATCAACTACTAAAGCACAGGTACGTTTTTTTCTGTTGGATGTACCAGTATTGTTTAATTCTGTAAAGCCTGAAATTTGAAATATATATTATTTAAATGGAACATTTTAAATCATATTGAATCTTTAATTAAAACAGTTCCATGTATATATTTGTTCATTATAATATTTGATACATCAGGCTTTTATGCTCATATAGTATGATATAGTGAGGATATGAAGGAAAAACAGCTCTGGGCAAGATTATGCAAATGCTGATATTTATATGGCAAAAACTAAAATGAAATTGTGATGCTTGTGATGTAAATCAATGAGATCTTTATAACAGTATAGCAGATACTTACATAAAATGATCTAAATATCAGTCATCGCTCTATATCTCCAATAATGTGTCTCAGTAAGATGAGATTGAAATGATCCAAACATATAATGCAATGCAATCCAGTGATGATTGAGAGATGAAGAAATAAACGCTCCTCAAAAGATCCTGAGGATCAGATTTGAGACTCTAAAACATGATTGATGGAGAATCAAGTAAAGCTGAGCTGCTTCAGTCCAGCAAGTGTTCATCTGGAGATATTACTGCAGTTATTCTTAACGTTACTTTATAAAATTCTGTAAATATGAAGCAAAAGACACATGAAGCTCGAGCTGAAGCTGGACATTTGTACAATTACACTAAAAGAGCTTTTACTTGATCAAAAAAATAGAAGCTATCAGTCAGACATCAGGAGGCATGTAGTAGATTGTTTGCCAGAGGTTTTTCAGAAAAGTTTTGATAATGTTGATCATTTAAAGGCCTTATAAATAGGCATATTAAATATGGTACAATAGACTTAATAGTGTTAAACTGAATCAGCATCAAGTACAGATTCACACACACTCTCAGAATTCAGATGTGTTCAGAATCGCCACGCAGCATCAGCGCTCTTTACTGTTTCTGGTATTGCCAGATCCATAGTGCTTGCATTCACGCTCCAGGATCAGTTTATTTTCACTTTTGTGTAATTCCAACTATATTTGGCTGTTACAGGTTATTACACAGTTGGGACACAGTTTGTAGATCCTGTTGACATATAGAACCAGCAAAACTGAAGTCATGTGATCCACAACTACTGCACACAGAACCAGAACTCTGTGCAGCTACTACTATAAACATTTGAACCAGCATTTACTGCTTTATGTTCACAGACGACACCGATCAAGAACTCGTCCTCCTCTACATTAGTGAACAAACCAGTCAATAACACCATCACAGCTAACTAGGTTTCTACCTGTAGATGGGACCATGTTAATGGACAGGCTGTCATTGTTGGGAAACATCCATGATCATGTGACTAGAAGATGAAACATGGTTTCTGAGCACTAACATGTGGACATCACACGGGTGCTGTGATCTTCTGTCTGTACTCTCGCTGTTACCTGGATGTCACCATCTTCCGTTTAGTTTTTTGTTATTTAACTTAATTGAGGCTGGATCTTGTGTGTTACTATTTTATTGGTGAGTTACTGAATGTACCATCCTGTTTGTTAAATTTTTGATTTAATTGAATAAATCATCTCTGTTCAAAAACCTAGTGAGCTGCTTTACTGTCTATTGTCAACACACAGACGGATGCCGAACAAGACTTGAACCACAAGTCGTGGACAGAATATAGCGATAAATTGGCGTCTTTCATTTTGGTGGTATGTGACCGCAGCGGCTCAGTGCTGGGTGCGGTGCTCAGATGACCTCAGGTTGAGTGTATTCTAGCGTCCATCTCACTCACACACTGTCATTACTCACTTAAGCATATGAAATCCGGCCCCAGTGATCTTCACACAGATACTCTGCTGAGATCAGCCTGTTCGGCTGGATCTAAACTCCTCTCTGAGGTTTGTGTGATGCGTTCTTCCTTCACAGAGGAACGTGCATCACATCAAGCACATCGATGACCGACACATGCTTGGACGAATCTGTCAGCGATGGCTTTTCCAGATTGACAGATGCAATTAAAATCCATATGCAATCCAAAAAAAAAAAATCTAGACTTGATAGACACGCTGTTAGCAAAAAACTATTTTTAAAGCACTATATGTGATCTTGCTTTTTACACAGCAGCATACCAAATAAATACAATTGATTAATAATTAACCCAATAAATAGATTTATCTTCCGAGGAAAAAACGTTTGCAAGACTGATTTAACCTCTTAAAGTTCACCCAAAAATGAAAATTAGGCTGTGTTTTACTCACCCCCGAGGCATCTTGCGCAACGCTGAACTCATATGTCATCCGCCCGGAGCTGCTTCCATGTACAACTGTTGGCGCAAGCCACATTAAAATGATTATTACGTTTTGAATATGGATATTTTTCTTACAAAAATGCATCGATTCGCTACAGTAGGCCTTTGTTCAGCCCCTGCAGCCGTGTGAGACACTTTTTTTTTTTTATGGATGGGCGATTTTTATTTAACTTCTTTTGGACTGAAGCACTGCAACACCCACTGACTGCATTGATAGAGCTTGGAATACCAGGACAATTTTTTATATAACTACGACTGGATTCGTCTGAAAGAAGAAAGTCATATACACCTAGGATGCCTCGGGGGTGAGTAAAACAGCCTAATTTTTGGGTGAATTAAAGGACAGTGGTTTCCCCCATCAGGTCATGTTATTGTTTCCATATGGGGAACATTAGCATCTTGCCAAAACCATCACTGTAAAATACATGATGCACTACAATGAATTCATTATAGAGAATTTTAATATAGAGGATATACTGTAATAAAATGGTCTGAACATAAGGCAACAAATATGGATCAGGCTAGGAAGTATCCTGTTGAGATTTATATACTGTATTATATGATTGTGTTTCAACTTTTATAAGTTTTATTTTATATGCAAATGCACAAAAAGACAATGTTTTCTCATCCCTCTCCATCTCGATCTCATTGAGGAACAGGGGTGGCACAAGGGATGGGCTTAGGGGGCTGAAGCCCAAATGTTTTTATTACCATGCCCTGTATGCATCATCACTGACTTTTCATGTGAATTAAAATTATTTTTATTAGAACTAAATATTTGCTCTCTGCACATCTAACAGTGTCTATTTGCATTGTCATTCACTCTCGAACTACCAACTGAGGCTACTTCTAAACGACATGTAAATTGGCCAACCATCTATAAGACATTATATGGTCTATATGATCCAGCCAATGAGATTAGATCTTTTAAAGCCAGGCGGTTTGTTGGTGTGTACTTTACTAGATCAATTTATTTGAAAATTATTTTAAAGGGGTCCTATTATGCTCTTTTACAAAGTCTTGATTTTGTTTTGGGGGTGTACTAGAACAGGCTCTCATACTAGGTTGTTTGAAAAATACATTATTTTTCACATATTTTACATTATTACAACACCTCTCTCCCCAGTCTGGCATGAACGGCTCGAATAGTTCCTGTATCAAATGAAGGCCCGCCTTCTGAAATACGAAATGTATTCGCACTCGGCGCCTGGTCAGGAAATGTCATGCCCCTTACCATAGCAGCCTGCGAGCTTCAGTGTAAATATTGCGTCAAAATCAAATCAATTTGAGTGCGATTTAAACCCGGATGATTGTAACCACTCTAAGTTCATCTGCCTTGGGAAAGCTAATGTGTCTCCGCCATAGTGATAACACTCGTTGCCTTCTCTAGTGCAGCTCAACCAGGTCTCGTCCCATTCGTCGATATTTGTGAAATCACAAATCCCGGAAAATATGTGTTGTAGTCCAAACGAGTCGTTTGTTCTAGTTTTTGAAAAGTGATTTCTGTTGAATAAAATATCTCCTTTTGAAGTGGACTTTGAGCTTTGTAAATTTGCAGATCTTTTTTATGCTCAAACAGCAACATTACAGACTAACTAAAGTTGAAAAAGTGAAAAAGCATAATAGGACACCTTTAAAAATATTATTTTTATCTATAACCTACAGTGCAACTTATCTCTGTAATACCAATCTTGCCACCTGCCAAATTAGGTTATTTGTCACTGTGAAGCAACAACTAGGATATATATTTTTAATCATAGTATTATATGCACAGTCTTTCTAGGAGACACACATTTAGAGAAATTATATGAATGGTTTGGATAGCATTCTTTGTTGCAGACTTTTCTTCATGTCAGGGCAACAATTCAATAAACATTTAGTTAATATTAAGTGACTAAATTTTGTCTTTCTTGCTGTTTCGTTACTGAATTTGCATTTTTGAACGAATCAGGTCAATGATTCACTGGCCCATTCATAAAAACGTTGAGTTATGCACATAACTACTGTTCCCAGAAGGAGGGAAACGAGGTACAACACATGACCGTGGGCTGGTGCAGATCACCAACGTGTTTCGCCAATGTCAGTGACAGCAGCAGGGCTGTTTTTTCAGACATCATTCTTAGGGGCCGTTTACACGACAACGTTTTCAGACAAAAACGGGAAACTTTTTATGCGTTTTGACGGTTTGTTAACGCGACAACAGGTTTTAGGGACTGAAAACGCATATTTTAGAAAACGGGTTTCAAAGTGCAAGTTTTTGAAAACGGCACCGTTATCGTTTCCGTGTAAACACCCAAAATGGAATCTTTGAAAACGGTGACGTCATGCGCGTCATTTTCGCGGATATGTGTAAATGCGAATCGTTTTGAAAATGTTGTCGTGTATACGTGGAACTTTTCAAAAACGCAAGGGAAAAACTTCTCCATTTTTGACTACACCGTTGTCGTGTAAGGGTAGCCTTAGATCCAAGGATTCGAATGGCTCAAATGGAGGTTCACACATAGCCTCCAGAACCACAATCATGTCCCATGACGGCACCATTGTAATGGGCCTTAGATGCCGCACCCCTTAAAGGAACTGAACGGCAAGCGGGTGCATGCCTGGCGCAGCACCATTAATGCCCTCATGACAGGCTGAAATGGCTGCCTGATAAACTTTCAGCGTGGAATAGGAACAAACCTCCTCCAACAGTTCCTGCAGAAAGCTCAATATCCCCACATTCACCATTGATACAACGATAAAGATTTTCGCCCGCATCTTCAAATATGTGCCACTTCAATGCATAAAGCCCCCTTGACGACAGCGCCCTAGCGCTCTAAATTGTGGCCAGTTAGGGAGCCCCGCTGCCATCAGAATTTGCCCTCCTGCCTGGAACAGCAGGTCCTCGCATAGGGAAAGACACCACGGCGTCCCTGACATCAATGATGCTCGTCATGATGCTCATGTACCATGCCTTCACTGGCCAGCAAGGGGTCACCAAAATCAGTGACATGACCCTCCTGATGGGTGGGCTGTATCAGTTCCACCAGCGGAAACACATACAGCACTGTCCTGGGCCATACATGTGATAGGAAATCCACCCACAGTGGGGTGATTGAGAAAAACAGCAGGGAGTGCATGCTTTCTGCAGACGCAAAAAGATCCACCTCGGCCCTGCCGAACCGATCCCAGATCTGCGCCACTCCCTGACCTGCAGTCCCCCCTGGACAGCAGGTCTGCCCCACCATTCAGATGGCCCAGGATGTGCACTGCCCTGGGTGATGCTAAATGTTTGCTACCCCACATCAGGAGTACCTGTGTCAGATGCAACAGGGGAAGAGAGCGAGTACCCCCTTTACTGTTTATATACGACACCACTGTTGTGTTGTCTGTTCTGACTAACACATGTTTGCCCTGCAAGGACTGAGCAAAGTGTTTCAGTGCCAGAAGAACTGCCTGCAACTCCAAATAATTTGTAATGCTCTTTCAGCGCTGTCGACAACACCCCTCTTACAGAGCTCCCCATCCATGTAGTGACGCATCTTTCGACACCACTATATGTGATGTAACCCTGCCCAGGGAAATTCCTTCTGACAACAGAGTGGTGTTTCCTCAAGAAATCAGAGTTCAAACGCACAACGGCATAATTGTCACCTGTCTGATTAAATGCCGCATGGCATTCAGCCCAGTGCTCAGCGCCCATCTCTGGAACGCACACATAAAGAGAAGACCCAGCCGAACGACCGCTATCACTGAGGCCATGAGCGCCAGCAGTCTCAACACTGAACAAAAACGGACCCGCCGCTTCTGCACATTTTGTAAATATGCACGGTGGTAGGGACAGCCCAAACGGCAGGACTTTCAGAAATTTCTGTGCTCTAGGTGGATTGTGATATGGAAATATGCATCAGTTAAATCCACTGATGTAAACCAATCTCGGGGACGCAGGGAGCATTTTGAACTTCTGAGGTGCCTGTTTAACAGGATTGGCCGAAAGCCCCCCCCATGCCCACGACCGCTCAAGGCAGACAGCGAGGATCCCCAGCATCACCTGGGAAATCCTTGCGTCTTCTTGTAAACATCGCTGGATATGGCCTCAGCTTCCACACGATTGCCCCCAACTCCCCGCAGCCTTCTCAAAAATGACTAGAGCCGCTTCTGAATCAGCCCCTGAGGACAGAAGCGGACTATGTCTGGCCACTGCCTCACCAAGCACACGCTCCACAAATGCAACACTCCATTCGAGCGAGGAATGACTGACGGCAGTGCACACACGGTCCGGGGTTGGAGAGAGCCAACTTAGCATGGACGATCTCCAAGCACACCGGACAATGCTCTTGAGTATCCTTTTCAGATGCTAAATACCCGCATGACATAGGACAGGGGCGAGAAATTTTCTGGTGCTTAGACATTTTGCTTGAAAAGATTTTATTAGCCCTTTGTTAGCGAAGCTAAACTTGAGCTAAAAAACGTCCCTTTTTCTGCCTTAGCTTCAACAATATTGACAACTGTGGGCTCTTTCTTGTGAAAGAGTGCGTGAGAGGGTTGTAGCAGCGTGATCTTTGGCTTTTCAGGCATGACTATAGGTGTCTTCACTAAATAGTGCGAGAGCACAATATCCCATAATCATGTGTTGTACCAAGTAAACCGACTGAAAGGGAACAGTTTCTTACTTCGTTCCTTAATGAATCAGCCATTTTGAACAAATTGATTGAAAAAATGAATAAACCACTCATTTATTAAGACAGTGGCTTGTCCGCCACCTACTGGCAATTTTAGTTTAGTTTTATATTTAAAAGTACCATTCTATTTTTTTCTATCATTTCATGTTTCTATATTTCAATTTTTATATTCAAAACATTAATCTAAATAAGTGTATAGAGCCCTACTTCTTTAATTATACTTGGCTCTTTTGAAAAATAAAGCCACTAGGCCAATGTAATGCAAACATATTTTATTTAAAGTGTATCCCATGTATTCTGACACATACATGGATGTCTATGCACTAAGCCCCGAATATTCACTCACCCTAGAACCGCCCCTGTTGAAGAACCTGTAGCCACACTTTGGCTCACACATGTGAATTCCCATGTTAGAAAAGAATTATCATCATAATTAAGCCTGAGGCACCCCGACTGACCCTTCTCTTCTCCTGCGGACTCGAGGTCAGCTGCTAATGCTAACTAATGGCTGCTAGGGAGAAACTGAAACACTGGGCAGTGCAGGTCAGTTGGCTGACAGCTGGACAGAGCATTTGTTTACACACGAATGCCACACTGTTGGAGACCGAGGACAGCTCTGTCTCATGTGATGTAAGTGCTTCTAATTACATGTGGCAACAAAATCATTTCCACCTATAATTTAAGGATCCTTTCAAACAAGCTACATCAGGCCTGTGAGCCGCATGCGTGACTTCCATTGACCAGACAGATTTATACTGCACAATAATAATGTGTTGGGGAATTTAATTTCTTCTCCTGTGAGAAATGTGTGTTGATGTAAAATGTACAATGGGCTAGTGCAGGTAAAATAAAATAAAAACAAACAGGTAATGTGGTGAAAAAGGCTTTAGATACATTGAATATAAAACCTGTGATTTACAATATATAAAATGATAACATGACATGAGCAATAACACTTTATAGCAACACACACAACCATAAAATAAAATGTAACAGTCCATATATTCAGGGATTTGAAGAGTTATTTCAGTATAAACTCTAAAAGAACAGAAATATAGAATTACAGATATCTCAGAGATTTGGCCAGCAGCCTTGGAATTGATTAAAATTAACTCACATAATCGTCCCTAAGAGGGGATCCTGTGAATCCCCCCCCCCCACCCCCCCCCTTTTCAAAATAAATTCATGCCCCTGATTAATGTCTGTCAAATCCTGACTGGAATATCACCAATAATTCTACATGATAAAAAGAAGGCTTAAAAAAAACGGTATCTGTGATCGGTATCTGCAGATACTGCTTCCATTGATTGGCCCAAAAAATCCTGATCGGAGCACCCTTAACAAATGCAATAATAGAGTTTCTGTGAAGAGTCATCTGAATAGTGTGCACACTCTCTTTAGATGAAGACTGGACAGATAATAGTTTTAATTATGCATGTTCATGGGTCACCCCTATTGTTTGTCATTCTGAAATGCCTGAGCCAAAGTCTGTCACCAAAATGATTTGTTATAAATATCTCCCTGAACTGTCTCACACAAGTGTGTTCACAAACGGCGTTTGTTATTGTTTCACCTGCGTGTTCTGAAGAGCAAGTCATTTATAATGTAAGAAACAAGAGTCACAAGCTTCCCCGGTAGCAGAACCTTTCATTTGTATTATTTATACTTTGCGCCAGTTTCCCAGGAAGTGACAGGTTTGTTCTCTTGAACACATGGGATGGAAACGGTGCATGTTTCACAAATGATTTATGTGATATTCTAATTTTCTGCATAATTTAATTTGCAAGATTGCAATATAGAAATATACCTCATGAAAACACTTATTATCATGCTTTAACAGTGAACATAACAAGAGAATCAGTACCTTTATGGCCAAAAGCGTAGCTCTCTAAAAATTAACTTGTGTCAGTGGATTAATAAACTAAGAGACGATAATGCTAAAAGTAAAATGCATGTAAACGGTGATCTAAAGAACTACTTATGCACTTATGTTGCTGATTGTTTTGATTCTTTTGGCGTTCATTTGCCAATTCCCTTGTTGAATCTGTGCTTGTAACAGCTGACATCCCTCATAAGATAGGATGATTCAACCTGCATGTGTTCAGACTTGCTGTAGTACTTTTCCATCATCTCTCCATGTTTGCCATGTCCCTTTTCCAGTTTGAGTTGGAAGAAAAAATAAATGTGCAGGAATTGCAAGAAGGATCATGTCGTTATGAAGAATTGTTAAAGGGGTCATATGATGCTGCTAAAAAGAACATTATTTTGTGTATTTGGTGTAATGAAATGTGTTTTTTGCGGTTTAAAGTTCAAAAAACACATTCTTTTCCACATAATGTACATTGTTGTTTCTCCTCTATGCCCCGCTTTTTTGAAACACGTCAATTTTTACAAAGCTCATCATACTGAAAAGCGAGGTATACGCTTATTGGCCAGCTATCCAGTGCATTGTGATTGGCCGAATACCTCAAGTGTGAGATGGAAATGTTACATAACAACCCCCTCACATACTGTTGATGCCGTGTCTGGCCGGAGCGACGAGACGAAAACATTAAAACCCTTTACAAATGAGGCATTTGTTGCATCCGTGGGGACATAATTACTGATTCTAATGACTTATACTGTCTTTTTACGTGTTGCTTTGCATCATGCCGCGTAAACATAAAACTCTGTGCATTTGTGATCGGAGAAATGACAAAAAAAAAGCGCTACTCTACACTGCCCAAACTGGGCGTTTGCTCATCCGTTGCAACGAAAACACAAGCAGCTAGCGTGAGGGGAGCCCCGCTTAGCGTGCGCTGAGGCTAGATATAGTGAGCTGAGGCGGCCCTGAACTCCGCGTCGTCCACACGGGGATTTGAAAGTTGAGTATTTCCGCAGCGACCATCACGGATCAGCTCCCATGCCGTGACTAAGCTGATATCGTCCTCTTTAGAAGACCAACAAAGTAGTTTTGCTTTCACACGAAGCCCAGCGCCTTCAAGGACTGGCGTCGGCAACAACACTACTACGCGAGAATAAAAGTTACGCCTTCTTTCTTTTTTGTGAACATTTGGGCGGCGTTATGCAATCTTCCCACATCGTGACGTAGGTATGGGGGCGTGTTAGAATGAGACGTTTTAGGTAGGCTTGGCTACCTTTTATAAAGAATGTCTTTTGGATTTGAGACTTTAGTCTTTGCAACTTTAGCAGACTTCCCCCCCAAAACAAAAAAAAAAGCTTCTTTATGCACCAAGAGCTTGTAACCTCCAGAGAAAGAAAAAATGAAATCGCATCATATGACACCTTTACTATACTAGTCTCAGTCCTTCATCATTGGTTCGCCCTTCATGTCTGCCATACGTTATGCCTGCTAGTTTGTTTTTTTGTTGGTTTGTTTTTTGTGTTTTTTATATTGTGGCGTTCGCAAATGAATTGTCTAGTGAGTGTCACTTTAAAAAAAAAAAAAAAGGGTTAATGCCCTATTCATTTGAAAATAATTTAGCTCCCCCACTACACACACCGCAATTTGAACAAAAGCAACTGAGAAAAACACCGCTGCTGAAACAATCATTTTTCCTTGCTTCTACAAGTATTTGAGCTCTTTTTTCATGACTCGTGATTTAAGGGACTCATACTCATAAAGACTGTGCTCCACATCACAAGTACAGTGCTGTACCGGGTGCACTACTGAGCAAGTTTATTATGCCAGAAAAGCCATACATATGGAGCTGATTATGTGATGCAAATGTCAAAATGTATTAGTTTATTAATTATGCACTATGAGAAAACTGTTTTGAGGTCATAACATAGTATTGTGCAAGGAATTGCACCAACAATTCATATATTCATCATTATAAAACCGTTCCAGTCCTCGATTCTGATTGGCCAGCGGCTGTGTTTTATTCACGGTGAAGCACGGCTTAGACTGCTTCACCCAAAGGTTCTGTGTATCACTGCGCAACACCTTTAGCAATATAACCAATCAATAATATAGCTATCAAAACCTTTCCATGTATTTCAGCAAAATTAACTGTTTATTATTTATGTAATGAAGAATGAGTGACCCGTTGGCGTTATGTTGCATCAGGACAGCATTTAATGACACAGCATATCAAAACATAAATGTTTGGTTTTAATTTTTTTTTTTGTGTGTGCTGTATTGTGAATAAGTGACAGCTGAAGGGGGTCGTACCTAACAACGCCTCTTAGCTGTGACTTATTCACAATAAAGCACAGCCTCTTGTATATTATTGCTTACTATGCCCATGTAATCATAATTTGTGTGAAAAGGAATTAAAGTTGTTGGTGTTTTACTGCCTCTACTGTTCACTTCAGCTGGAAACTGCAATGAACTGTATGTATAAGCATTTTTGTTTTTTAGTTTCTGAAAGCCATCAGGAGACTTGTGCTTTTCTGATGTTTTTTTGACAATTTGCTGTTTTATGGAAAATATTGCTGAATTCTAAAAGATTCTCCTTTTGTTTTAAGAGAAAAACAACATACAGATCTGACTTTTTCACACCACCTACACGTGTGAAAATGTTTTTGCCCCCTTCCTGTTTTTAACAGTTTTTGCATATTTGTCACACTTAAAAGATTCAGATCATCAAACAAATTTTAATATTACACAAAGATAATGCAAGTAAATACAAAATGCAGTTTTTAAATGAGTATTTCATTTATTAAGGGAAAAAAGCTGTCCAAACCTACATGGGCCTACGTGAAAAATTAATTGCCCCCTCCTATTAAATCATGAAAGGACTGCAATTAAATACATTATTTTAGAAAGTTGAGTTAAATTTCACTAGCCACACCCATGCTTGATTACTGCCAGACCTGTTTAATCAAGAAATCACTTAAATAGAAGCTTTCTGACAACGTGAAGCATGCTTAAAGAGCAACACATCATGCCGCGATCTAAAGAAATTCAAGAACAGATGAGAAACAAAACAGTTGACATGTATCAGTCTGGAAAGGATTATAAAGCCATTTCTAAGGCTTTGGGACTCCAGCGAACCATGGTCAGAGCCATTTTCCACAAATTGAGAAAACTTGGAACACTGGTGAACCTTCCCAGGAGTTGCCGGACAACCAAAATTACTCCAAGAGCACAACACCGACTCATCCAGGAGGTCATAAAAGACCCCAGAACAACATCTAAAGAACTGCAGGCCTCGCTTGCCTCAATTAAGCTCAGTGTTCATGGCTCAACAATAAGAAAGAGACTGGGCAAAAACGGCATCCATGGGAGAGTTCCAAGGCAAAAGACACTGCTGTCCAAAAAGAACACAAAGGCTCGTCTTTCATTTGCCAAAAATATCTTGATTATCAAGACTTTTGGGCAAATATTATGTGGACTGTTGAGACAAAAGTTGAACTTTTTGGAAGGTGTGTGTCCCGTTACATCTGGCGTAAAAAAAAGCATTTCATAAAAAGAACATCATAGCACCAGTCAAACATGGTGGTGGTAGTGTGATCTGGGGCTGCTTTGCAGCTTCAAGACCTGGATGTCTTGCCATAATTGATGGAACCATGAAATCTGTGCTCTATCAGTAAATCCTGAAGGAGAATGTCCGGCCATCTGTTCGTGACCTCAAGCTGAAACGAACTTGGTTTTCTGCAGCAGGACAATGATCCAAAACACACCAGCAAGTCCACCTCTGAATGGCTCAAGAACAACTAAATTAAGGTTTTGGAGTGGCCAAGTCAAAGTCCGGACTTAAATCCGATTGAGATGCTTAAACAGTCCATTCATGCTCGAAAACCCTCCAATGTGCAAAGACGAGTGGGCCAAAATTCCTCCACATCGACGTGAAAGATTAATTGCCAGTTATTGCAAACACTTGATTGCAGTTGTTGCTGCAAAGCGTGGCACAACCAGTTATTAGATTTAGGGGGCAATTACTTTTTCACGTAGGGCCAGGCAGGTTTGGACAGCTTTTTTCCCTTAATAAAAAAAAAATCATCATTTAAAAACTGCATTTTGTATTTACTTGCATTATCTTTGTGTAATATTAAAATTAGTTTGATGAATTTTTTAAGTGTGACAAATATGCAAAATAATAAAAAAAACAGGAAGGGCGCCAACACTTTTTCACACCACTGTATATACAGTGTGAAAGACCCAAATGACACCTGTTATGTACAATCACCCAGCTGCATCTCACTTTTATAGTGTAGTTCTTCTGAGGGCAATGGCAGTGGAAGGTGCTGAAGGATCCAAAGCAGTGGAATTTGAGTTTGGAGAGAGCATGAGTCATTTGAGGTCAGTCAGGGAAACATATGAAGAGGGAAAGCATTTTTTCTTTCTCTGGAGATTGGATCAAAACACACAAACATTCACACAGAGTGGCTTCTATCAGTGCTGGAAGCAGAACAAGTCCAGACAGCCAGTGTAAACGGGAGCTGTCTCGCTCGCGCTCAGATCAGGACCTTTTCTGATGTGCGCCGAAGTAAAACATGTGTACGACTTTGACGAGAGTGCCTGGTGTCACGTCAGTAAAATGTAATGATATTGATACATGTGGAAACAATTTTCTCGCAATATCCAGTGCAGTGATGTACTGCCAAGTGGGAACTGGCCGTTGTGGCTTAAAACGCTTTATTAATGGACTCCATCAATGATGATGAGCTTTGCTTTTGAACTGAACGTGAAGAATGGAAAATAGAAGCCCTCAGACATTTTGAGAGCCGTTTCAGAAAGAACTGCAATAGTAAAAGCAGCATATTCACCAAAAAAATGGAGAAATACCTTATAATGAAACAATATAAACACTTAGAATAGAATATGTTATGGTCCATTGCTGTCTCTCAGCTACCTTTAACCTTTAAAAAAAAAAAGGATTATTCTTGTAGTTTAAGCATTTCTTTCCAACAAAGAGCAAAACACACTTCCTGAAATCTCTTCTGATCAAGCTCAAACTTGATTCATTATAATCTGATTAATCATACACTGGCAGGAACACGATGCAAATAGAGAGCTACAGTTACAATAGCTTACATGAGCTTGTCAGCAATCTTTATTTTTAACTTGAACATTTGATACTTTAGTACCATACTGATTTCTGTTATGTGATCAAATGATGAAATATTTTAGATTGATACAAACCAGCTTTAGCACATCAGAATTTCGTTAAAGACCTGCCTTAGTCAAAGGGTTTTGCGCCGCAGTCACACTACTTTGAGTATGTGAAATTTCTTCCGACACTGCAACAAACAGAATATGATGCCACACCAATCAGACATTCAATAAGTGCAAATAACAGAATCAGAATGAATGAATCAGATTGAGCTTTCTTAGCCAAGTGTGCACAAACACGCAAATAATTTGTTGTAGTTTCCAGGAACTCTGGGTACATACTTCACGAGAAGCCTGTTTATGTACAGATATGTGCATTCTGTACTGTATATACAGCTGTATGAATGAAAATATGTATTTACATATTGCCTAACGCCACAAGAGCACTGAATTATAGTTTTTAACGAAAAGCAGGTCGTAAATTGGTGTGTTAGTTATTTAAGGTGGATATGCCATCTTTTCCAATTTCCTGTCAGTTTGTGTTCTTTGAAATCAGCCAAGAGGTGAATCTGATGTTTAGATCTTCTATTACACACACTTTTCTACACAGCACAGTTTGAAGCTTCTTCGCATGAGCTTGCATTCCCATCTTTGCATGTGGAAGTCAATTATGTGCTGTCAATCTATGAAAATAATAATGAATTAATCGCACATATTTTTTTTCCGGAAATTAATCGCGATTAATCCCACCTAACATTAACGTTTTTAAAGGGGTCGTATGATGCGAATTTCAAGTTTTCCTTTCTCTTTGGAGTGTTACAAGCTGATTGTGCATAGATAAGATCCTGAAGTTGCAAAGACTAAAGTCGCACCCAAATTTAAGACTCTGCCACGCCCCCCAAAACGACTCGTTCTAACACGCCCCCACAATCTACATCACAATGTGGAAATAATTGCGTAATGCCGCCCAAATGTGCACTCAAAGAAAGAAAGGCTTGTTTTCAGTAACCGCAGTTAGTGTTGAAGCAGCATGTTAGGGAGACGCTGTGTGTTTCTAGGAGAAAGCAAAAGCACTTTATTTGGCCTTCCGAAAGTAGATGCATTTAGGAATCTTTAAGATCACTTACAACAGAACAGCAATGCATTTTATGGACGACCGTTTCGTGAACCTAGGAGTGGAGGTAATTCTGACTTTGCTATGACCATCTGGCGCTTCTGAATCAGCTACTGTTTGTTATTAGTTTAAGTATTTGCTAATGACTGTTCAAATGCAGAGTTTTGCCGCATCGTGTGTGTGCAGGTGTGTGTGTGTGTGTGTGCGTGTGGTGCGGTGCGGAGCGAAAGAGGCGAGAGAGAGTCACATCACAGTGGAGTCGGCTGTCTTAACTGTGGCTTGTGTACTGCAAACACATACATCTTCATCACTGTGTCTGTCACGCGACCCTGTTCCCCTTTCGGGCTCTGCCTTTACATTTATTTTGAAAGATGAAGATCACGATTATGGTAAGGGGCGTTACATTTCCTACATTGCTGCGGTGTTCGGCCAATCACAATGCATTGGTTCAGCTGGCCAATCAGAGCAGACTGTTCTTGTCGGAAGGAGGGACTTTGTAGATAAACGAAGCGTTTGAGAGAGGCGGGGCATAGAGGAACTACAATAATGTACATTATTTGAAAAATAATGTGTTTTTTTAATATTAAAGCATGTCAACATATTCTGTTCACACCTAATACACAAAATAATGATCTTTAAAAAAGCATCATATGACCCCTTTAAATATACTTTTATATTCAATAATTTCACATTCAATCTTCAAATTAATGTAAAAACAACATAAAGACAGTATATTTTTAATATTTTTTATGACTGAAGGCGAGTATCACTGATAGCAATACTACTGTTGTCTCTATGATTTTTTCCCCTAATATTTAACAATTGACTATAGCCATTTAACATTACAGTATAAATGACCGCAATCAATTTGAGCATTTATTATCTTTCAAAACATACTTTCTAATTTAAGATGAACTTCACATATATGAGACAGACAATCTTTCACTAATAAATGTCATAGTTAACTACATGGGCCCCTTCAGCTAGTAGGAAATTACAGAAATTGCATAAAGTTTCAAACACTAACTGCTAAATTACATATAGATTAATTTTCTATGTTCTCTGATGAACAGACATCAAGCAGCTGTTAGCAGGTTATTTTGGCTGCTTTTATTTTAGCTTCCGCTGGCTGACTTATGCAGATCGGACACCCATTGTATTTTCTCTACAACCTACTTTTTTTGACTCACTTCATGTCTTAAAGTCTCTAACTAATGAGCTGAAGAGTTGAATCGTGATGTGATGAGGGAGACCGTGCTGCTGGCCCAGGACAGTTTTGAAAACCACTATGCATATTATACCTATATACATATCCTTATTACACTGAACAAAATTATGAACGCAACATTTTTGTTTTTGCCCCCCATTTTTCATGAGCTGAACTCAAGATCTAAGACTTTTTCTATGTACAAAAGGCCTATTTCTCTCAAATATTGTTCACAAATCTGTCTAAATCTGTGTTTGTGAGCACTTCTCCTTTGCCGAGATAATCCATCCACCTCACAGGTGTGGCATATCAAGATGCTGATTAGACAGCATGATTATTGCACAGGTGTGCCTTAGGCTGGCCACAATAAAAGGCCACTCTAAAATGTGCAGTTTTATCACACAGCACAATGCCACAGATGTCGCAAGTTTTGAGGGAGCGTGCAATTGGCATGTTGACTGCAGGGATGTCCACCAGAGCTGTTGCCCTTGAATTTAATGTTCATTTCTCTACCACAAGCCGTCTCCAAAGGCATTTCAGAGAATTTGGCAGTACATCCAACCGGCCTCACACACGCAGACCACGTGTAACCACACCAGCCCAGGATCCCCACATCCAGCATCTTCACCTCCAACACCGTCTGAGACCAGCCACCCGGACAGCTGCTGCAACAATCGGTTTGCATAACCAAATAATTTCTGCACAAACTGTCAGAAACCGTCTCAGGGAAGCTCATCTGCATGCTCGTCGTCCTCATCGGGGTCTCGACCTGACTGCTGTTCGTCGTCGTAACCGACTTGAGTGAGAAAATGCTCACATTCTATGGCGTCTGGTACTTTTGAGAGGTGTTCTCTTCACGGATGAATATTGGTTTTCACTGTACAGGGCAGATGGAGACAGTGTGTATGGCGTTGTGTGGGTGAGTGGTTTGCCGATGTCAGCGTTGTGGATTGAGTGGTCCATGGTGGCGGTGGGGTTATGGTATTGGCAGGCGTATGTTATGGACAACGAACACAGGTGCATTTTATTGATGGCATTTTGAATGCACAGAGATACCGTGACGAGATCCTGAGGCCCATTGTTGTGCCATTCATGCCACTACCATCACCTCAGTTGCAGCATGATAATGCTCGCCCCATGTTGCAAGGATCTGTAACCAAGTTCCTGGAAGCTGAAAACATCCCCCGTTCTTAAAGCATGGCCCGCAATACTCAACCAGACATGTCCCGGCACATCTTGAGCATGTTTGGTGATGCTCGGGATCGCGCGTATATTCAGAGCGTTTTCCAGTTTCCCTCCGCCAATTACCCAGCACTTTTATTGCACAGCCATTGAAGAGGAGTGGACCAACATTCCACAGGCCACAATCAACAACCTGATCAACTCTATGCGAAGGAGATGTGTTGCACTGCGTGAGGCAAATGGTGGTCACAACACAGCCAGATCCTGACTGTTTTTTGGAGGGTGGGCCACCCCTGCCCCCAGACCCCCAATACATAAAACTGCACCTTTTAGAGTGGCCTTTTATTGTGGCCAGCAAAGGCACACCTGTGCAATAATCATGCTGTCGAATCAGCATCTTGATATGCCACACCTGTGGATGGATAATCTCGGCAAAGGAGAAGTGCTCAATAACACAGATTTAGGAAGATTTTGTGAAGCAATATTTTTTTTTTTTTTTTTTTTTTGTTTGAGAGAAATAGACCTTTGTGTACATAGAAAAGTCTTAGATCTTTTGAGTTCAGCTCATGAAAAATGGGTGCAAAAACAAAATTGGTTGCGTTATTATTTTGTTCAGTGTGTATGTATGTAATGTATATATTATATATTTAATATATATATATATATATATCTATACATATATATAATTTTATTTAGTAAACCTTTAATAACTTGAATCGTGTAGTGAAATTATTTAAAATAATAACTTAAATAAAGTTCAGTTTATTGTGATATTGGAATAAGTTATAAAATTGTGATTTTAATCTTTAAAATTTCCGTTGAATATTTTATCATATTGCAATTATTCATATTACATATTTTATAATTTTTCATATTTGTATTTTAGTTGTTTATTTTTTTTATTTTTTGCATGTTCGAAAAGTTGTTATAGACTTTGTAAGTCTAAATAAAACATGGTGATGACATAAGGGGTGAACAAATCCACAAGTGGAAACCATATTAGCAAATATTACAAATTTAAGTAAAGATTATTTTGGACCACAGATTACTACCAAGGGCAAAAATAGTACTGTATTATAGCTGAGCGCTTGATAGTAACCCAATTCAGGTAATTAATGGACAAGTTGGCACTGATTGATTTTTAAACTTTATTCAGCTATTAAGCAGATTAACGATTCTTTAAATATATCATGTCCAACCATATTTACACATTGAACAAAACAAACACCCCGGTCAACTACAAACCTAAAGGCTACACTTACTTTAACAGTCAAAACCATTAAAGTGAGAAACATAAACCTGCCTAGACAAAGAATATTGTTCTGTTCCCTTTCGATACTTCACTCGTTCTGCGTCTGCTAGACGCATATGGGAAAAAAGCCTTTTTCTCCTGAACTGAAGCCTATTTCATTCACGCAGTGAAACTGCAAGGCCATTGGTTCGTGCAGTGTATTAAAAACGAAACAATGGCTAGGCAGCGGAGCTGCACGAGCCTATGGCGACGAAGCCTGCCAAAGCCCGCCAGAATGGGCGGGGCATCTGGCTATATAAGCGGGCACTCGCCACAGGATTCTCAGATTTATTCTCCTTCAGCGACGACTCTACGCTCATTGCTGATCCTGCAGATCAAAGCGAAACGCGGGCGGCTTCGCATTTGTGTGTGCGTCGCTAAGCCCCGCCTCCCCTGCTCTTGTGTTTCTCTCCTCCAGTTACTCGGAGGCAGAAATGGCAAACTCGTGGGTATGATCGATCAGGCGTGAGTGATTAAAAGCCGGCAAGGCCCCCGCTTGCATCACTCTCCAAGCAGCACTTTGACAGGGCAAACATCCTCTTCCATTACACGTAAGTGTTCTCCCTCCCTGCGGCCAGTCACCCAAGTTAATTCAACCCCTCGTCACGCGGGCCGAGGCCTGGCAGGCCATCCCCGGGGTGTCGGAATGGGTTATGGGCATAATAAAGTGAGGATATTCACTCCAATTCGCTCGAAGACCCCCGTGCTTCAGCGGCGTGGTCCCCACCTCCGTGCAGAGCAAGGACGCTCACGTCCTGCGCTCAGAGGTGATGAATTTGCTGGCAAAAGGAGCCGTGGAAAGGGTTCCTCCAGCCCAGAGCAAGTCAGACCTTTACAGCCGTTACTTCCTCGTCCCAAAAGAGATGGTGGCCTCCGGCCCATCCTCTATCTCAGACACCTGAATCGCGCCCTCATGAGGAGGTCGTTCAGGATGATTTCACTGAAACAGATCCTCGCGCAAATTCGTTTCTTTTCCCTAGACCTGTAGGATGCATACTCGTCACAGGCCATTCTTGAGATTCGCCTTCGAGGGTGTGGCTTATTAATATACGGTCCTTCCCTTCGGGCTGTCCCTGGCCCCCCGCACCTTTACAAAGTGCATGGATGCGGCTCTCTCCCCTCTAAGACAGATGGGAATTCGTATTATCAATTACCTCGACCGACTGGCTCATTCTGGCCCAGTCGGAGGCAGAATTAATATCTCACAGGACCCTCCTCCTCAGCCACCTGGATTGCCTGGGACTCAGGGTCAATTTTGCCAAAAGCTCATTGCTTCCCAGCCAACGAGTCTCGTTCCTGGGAACAATCTTCGACTCAGCCCAAATGAAAGCTGTAGTCATGCCGGAACGAGCTCTGGCCATACGGAGGCTGTGACCTCCTTCAAGATCGGTATCGCTCGCCCTCTCAAAGCGTTTCAAATGATGCTGGGCCTCATGGCAGCAGCATCGCCAGTGTTTCAGTTGGGTCTGCTTCGTGTGTGCACCCTTCAGCGCAGGTTGAAACCACGGGTTCCGTCCCATGTGTGGCATCACGGATGCCTGCATATCAGGGTGAGTCAGGCCTGTGTATCGGTCCTGACCCCCTGGAAGAACTCCCGTTGAATGGAACAGGGTGTGGCCATGGGGAGGGTTCACAGAAGGACAGTTGTCACGACAGACGCCTCCAACTCAGGTTGGGGGACGCTGTGCGAGGGCATACCGACCTTCGGCCACTGGTCGATGGCGGAAAAAGGCTTCCATATCAACTGCCTGGAAATGCTAGCAGTATGTCGAGCCTGTCAGTTCTTCCTGCCAGTCCTGAAAGGGCACCGTGTGCTAATCCGATCGGACAACATGTCGGCTGTGTCCTACATAAATCGCCAGGGAGGCCCTCTCCTCAAAGCGTCTCTTCATGCTAGTGGAGCGCTCTTGGAGTGGGCTCACCCTGCGCTCGCTAAAGGCAGCGCATATACCGGGCAAATTGAACCGGGGAGCGGAGATGTTATCAAGGAGCAATGTCCCCTCAAAGGAGTGGACGCTCCATCCGCAAATGGTTCAGAAAATCTGGGAGATCTTCGGCAAGGCAGAGGTAGACCTCTTCGCCTCAGAAGACAACTCTCTCTGCCAAATTTATTTCTCAAAGACCACGATTGGCCCAACCTCCTTCTTTATGTTTTTCCCCCGATTGCTCTGATCCCACTGGTAATCAGGCGAGTGAGGGAACAAAAACACAGGGTTCTCCTGGTAGCCCCCCAGCTGTGGCTATCAGAGCTGACTCAGCTACTGATAGCGGCCCCTTGGCCTGTTCCACTGAGACGGGATCTCCTCTCTCAAGCGAACGGGGAAATTATGGCACCCTCGGCCCGACCTATGTGCCCTGCACCTCTGGCCGCTCGACGGAAGCCTTCGTGCCTCCCAGAGCGAGTCTTAAAAACAATTTCGGAGGCTAGAGCTCTGTCTACAAGACGCCTCTAGGTCTTAAAGTGGTCTTTTTTCCTCCGCTGTGTTTTTTAAACCGCGGCAAAACCCTCTCATCTTGACTTCCGAATTAGCAAGGTGCTGCTTTTCTACAAGAGCATGCTGGAAAATGGTCGCTCGCCGCCAACGCTCTAAGTCTATGTTGGGGCGCTATAAGCGCCTCTCTGTCCTATTGAGGCACTCCGTGGGCAGAATATCTCGTCATCGCTTCCCGAGGGTGCAAGGAGGCTGAAATCCGCTGAAAAGTAAAGCAATAGGAAGACCTGCAGGCGTCCTCAATTAGTCCCTGCCTGTCTGGAATTCGGGCCTAACGACTCTAAGTCGTCCTGAACCGAGCACGGTTACTACCTAAAGGCTCCTCCACTCCGTTCAAGCACAGGTCATTACCTCTCTGCGCTTCTCCACCAAGAGGACAGAGAGCTATCTCTGCTCTGCCCCGTCAGGGTGTTGAGAATCTTTATTGAGCGTTCCGCTCCCTATAGGCGATCGGAACAACTCTTTGTCAGCTTCGGTAACTGCACCAAGGGGTTTCCGGTTATGAAGCAAAGACAGTGGATAGTAGACGCCATGTCGCTAGCATACTCTTCCTTGGGCCTCCAATGCCCCATTAGAGTACGGGCCCACTCGACTAGAGGCATCGCCTCGTCGTGGGCATGGTCCAGTGGTGTGTCCATTGCGGATATTTGTGAGGCGGCCGGCTGGGCCTCGCCGTCCACATTTGCGAGGTTTTATAACCTGGAAGTCCCGGCCTTACAGGCCAGGATCCTTTCCGCTTGAAATGGCACGCGCTGTGTAAACAGACATGACAGAGAGCCCTTGGCCGTGCCGCACCCAAGTTCTCTGGTATTGTTCACCTGTTAGCTCTCGACCCCTGGGTGTCGAGGTTACGGGTATACCCTGGAAAGATTAACCAGGCTGGGTGTGACCTAGAAAGCTCAGCCCACTTTAGCCTTGGGTTATTGTTGACTTCTCTATAAGCATTGGTTGCTTATGGAAGTTATACCTTTAGTCGTTCCACTACATTAGCACGGCGTGATTGGACTGTTCCCATGTGCGTCTAGCAGACACAGTACGAGTGAAGTATCGAAAGGGAACGTACTCGGTTACAAGCGTATCCTCCTTTTCCTGAGATACAGGGACGAGTACTGCGCTGCTGGCCGTGCTATGTAGCTGCACGACTCAGTCGTCACTTCAGTCGAAGTAAACCTGAGAATCCTGTGGCGAGCGCCCGCTTATATAGCCAGATGCCCCGCCCATTCTGGCGGGCTTTGGCGGGCTTCGTCGCCATAGGCTCGTGCAGCTCCGCTGCCGTGCCATTGGTTTGTTTTTAAAGCCCTGCACTAACCAATGGCAGTGCAGTTTCACTGCGTGAATGAAATAGGCTTCAGTTCAGGAGAAAAAGGCTTTTTTCCCATATGCGTCTAGCAGACGCAGTACTCGTTTCCGTATCTCAGGGAACCGAGGTTACGTCAGTAACCAAGTATGTTTTTGCTTTGTATATTGTTTGTTTTTTCTTTCACCAAATTTCATGCATTTCGTTTTCATATTTAGCCTGTCCTGATGTAAGCTCCGTGCCCAACGAGGAGAGACAGTCTCTAATTAGAACAGCGGAGACTCATATTTAGAGCTCTGTGCGGCTTTGGGGAAAATTTTAGGTTGAAAGGACAAAGAAATAAACAATTCCTCCAGTGGAGAGTCTGATAGACTCAGCACACACGGCCATTCAGTGACTGTCGACTACACCACACACCTGATGAAGTAGAAGCTGTTTTGTGGGCTTTTTTTTTTTTGACAGCGCTACGATTCACATGCTGTAAAAATTTTTCAAGGTTATAAATAAAATCAAGATTACTGGAGTTATGTTTTACAAATAAATAAATAAAATCTCTTTCAGTCTTTCTACTTCAAACTGTCATGCTTAATTATTCATGTACATTGTGGTGGTACTTAATCTTTATTTATCTTCACTGAATCTTTGTTCATGTTAATAAAAATACAACTGCTCATTGTTAGTTCATGTTAGATCAGAGCCACTAAATAATATTAATCAATCCAATGTTTGATTTTTTAATAATGTATTAGTAAATATTGAAATTAACATTATGAGATTAATTAATTCTTTAAAGGTGGTTGTCATTGTTAGTTCATGTTAACTAATGTACTGTAACTAATGGAACCTTATTGTAAAGTGTTACCATAATCTGTGTTCCGTTTCTCAGTTACAGTGACTCTTACAGAATGTTACCATGGTAACCATAGAAGTTTCTGTCAAAATTGCATTCTTGTAAATCAATCAGCAGAGCAAGATCATAGGTTCAATTCGAGGGAATCCATAAACAGATCAAATACAGAGCCTCAAAAGCAGTGTTGCTTTGGATAAAAGCAATATTGCATTCCAAATCGTTTAGATAATAATAATAATAATCTTAATACTAAGAGGCAGATTATAGAACATAATATTTGGGATAAAACAATATGGGTTTTGTCTTACCCCAGCAATAATTCTCATCAACTAAAACACTTTAAAAAGCAAAATATCTTTAATAAATGTCACCGCTCACAGACTGTATGTTTGCATTTCTAAATTAAAAAGCAGGAAGGCTTCTACTGCTCTGTAATTTGGCAAATGGCTCATTTTAATTTGCATCATTTTGATTTCTCACAGCCTAAAAGCACTATAAAAAGTCTCATGGTTGCGACAGATTTTAACATTTTGCATTTAAGTAGCGGTAATGTACAATTAAAAAGCTACTGCTAATGTACAGAGTTGTATATTTAATTGTTCGTGGGTGCTGTTTATTAAAAAGCGTTTAACTGGCCACTCTGTTCCCATCATAAAGGTTTCATGTAAAGCATCCGTCAGCACATGGTCCCCCCCCCCCCCCCTGTGGCTGCCCCGATGTTGGCTCAAACTGCTGCGAATTATGGCCCCCACGGCCCTTGATCTTACACTGAAGTGAGCCGCTCTGACAATGATGCGTCCTCACACTTCTCTCACTCTTCTTGTGCATGTGTTTTTCAGCCCAGAGGGCTCCATTGGGAGTCACAATAATTTATTTAATCATTCATGAAATGGCATACTTTCCAGAGGAAACGGCCATTAAAGGGGTCATATGATGCGATTTCAATTTTTCCTTTCTCTTTGGAGTGTTACAAGCTTTTGGTGCATAAAGAAGATCTGTAAAGTTGCAAAGACTAGTCTCAAATCCAAGGAGATATTCTTTATAAAAGTTAAGAGCCAGCCACACCTACCTAAAACGGCTCGTTCTAACACGTCCCCCCACATATCTATGTCACTATGTGGAAAATTAGCATACGCCGCCCAAATGTTCACGCAAAGAAAGAAGGCGTAACTTTTATTCTCGCTGTAGTATTGTTGCTGCCACCGCCGCCATGTCGTGAAGTCGCTGTGTGTTTTGTTGTGAAAGCGAAATGACTTTGTTTGGTCTTCCAAAAGAGGACGATATCTGCTTCGTCATGCCTGGAGCTGATCCGTGCTGGTTGCTGAGGAAATACTTCAACTTCGCACTGTCGATTGCCGGATCGGCTTTCACTGTGGACGAAGCGGAGTCCAGCCCGGTGTCGTCACATGTGGTTGCCCGCATCATCACAGTATGGTAAGGGACGTAACATTTCCGTCACACGTTTGAGGTATTCGGGCAATCACAATGCACTGGATAGCTGACTAATCAGAGCACACTTTGCTTTTCAGAACGAGGAGCTTTGTAAAAATCGACGCGTTTCAGAAAGGCGGGGCATAGAGGAGAAACAATAATGTACAGTATGTGGTAAATAATGTGTTTTTTGAACCTTAAACCGCATAAACACATTTCATTACACCAAATACACAAAATAATGTTCTTTTTAGCAGCATCATATGACCCCTTTAAGAGCGTGCAGCTGTTTGCTTCGGGAAACCCTGAGGCTCCTGGACTCCTGCACATGTGCTTGATCCCTAGAGCACCAGATCAGACAGATGTCAGAGCACGTGTGTCAGGAGAACGATGCTGCTCGATGTTTGTCTGTCATACATTTATCTGGAATTAGTAGGAGTCTAGAAGCATTTTTGTTCACATAGTTTGAGGTCTGTTCCAAATTACCAGTTTGAAGGAATCCCATGAACATCCTGATGCAACACCTCTTCCAGAGGTAGGAAGGAACATTATGCTGTTTCCACGATAACTTGTTTTGGCCAAATACTTCACGTGTGTCTTTTGCAAAGAATCCCATAATGCAGATAGGTGACCATATGTCCTTATTGTCCCAGATATATTGTAGCTAGGATTTCTAAATTGCCTAAAATGTCTGGATTTTGGCTTTGTTTTCCTGTTGTTTTCATACTTGGAGGAGGTAATGACTGCATAGTTTAACCAATAGCGTGTAGGCATTGTGCATAATCGACCGCTCGTGGAGTGCGAGAAGGTGGGATCTACAGAGAATGGTCAAAGCAATGCAAAAACTCATACACATCATTTATGAAGACTGTCGAGAGAATGTCAATAGGAAAACAAAGCCAAAACCTGCACATTTTAGGGATTTTAGGGAAAACGAGGATGTATGGTCACCCTAATCATAGTAGATGAAGTGAGTGAAATGTTTATTATAAATATAAAAATTCACTTAATATTGCAAAGTATCTGCTCAATCTACTCTATTTTCTGAAAAATAAGTTGCACCTGGTCAACTTTGTATTGTTGGGGGAAAAAAACACATTTAGAAATTCCATCACTGTATACCTTGTGAACAGGAAATGTTCCTCAAGGTACAAACAAACATTCTTTCACTCACATTAATAGACCGTTTGTTCAGAGTTTTTCATGTCTTTATTAGTCTTTGATACTGTTCTCAAAACATTAGCTCAAAAACACAATTTAAACATCGTTAATTGAACATTTGAGTAATGTTCATGTAACATAAAAAAAGCGTTCAGAGAACATTCAAAAGTAATGTTTGCAAAATGATCGAATGGAATGTTCTTTCAATGTTCACGTAACCAAGAAAAAAATGTTTCTAAAAGAAATTAAAAACATTTAGAAAATGTTTTTTTTTATCACTTAATGGGAACATATTTTTGTTAACTGGATCTCATTAAGAAATAATGTAAAATATTGTTATCAACGTAAGTTATTACAATAATTCTAAATGCTACACTCATGTATTTTAGTTCTCTCAGAACAGAATAAAGATTTAGAATCAACACATATAAATTATAGTGTCATTCATTATGAACAACATTTATTATAAATGTCAAGCGTAAACAAATTTATTTAACATGCATCTGAAACTTCCGGCATGTGGACAATGCACTATACAGTACATATACGCCCACATTCTCAACACCCATACAAATGTGTGCACTTTGTGCATGTTTTGCATGCTTGAATTTAATTGCATCATAGAAGTCACTTGGGAATGTTGCATGTTTCAGATGACAAAAAATGTGACTTATATTCGGGAAAATATGGTAAATAATTTGAGTGTAATTTTTTAAAATAAAACTATTTTACCAAACATTGAATGAGCTATATATCAGAGTATCACGTTGTCCAAACTGTGTGTGCTGCAGTTGTGGCAATACTGACAATGCAATGAGCTGCATTATGAATTAGGTTCTGTTGACAACAGTTGCAGCAATCGCAGACACAATTGTTGTACTTGTAACTAATTTGTTCTCATAACCATACATTTTTAAGTGATGTTGATCTTTTCATGAAGAAGTGCATTTGAACAAGAGTACAATCAGTGTATTTCCCAGTAAAACGGTGTTGCAAATAAATGGGCAGTACAAGGAAGCGATCTGTCGTCGCTTCCATTCAAAAACATATTTCTTCTGTTAGATTCAGAATGCGTTCAGGACATTTGTTAAAACTGATTTTTGATTCCAACTCTGTAAAACTGATATGTCATCATAAAACAACATACACGTAACTCAAGATGTTCCACTGATTTCAGCCGTTATATTCAGATGGGCATATGAACCTGAGCTGGTGCATGTTGTGTTGTTATCACAATAACATCATACTGAGACTTTACACAGCAGATTGATGAGCTTGTGGTCATCATGAAGTTCCAGCATCAGTAATGATGGTTTGGTTATTGTTTATTTCACTCTATACATTTGTTTCTAATGTTGTTGCTAATGTTTCTAATGACGTGCACCAGCTGTGTTGCATGTTTAAAGCTTAAAAACCCATTACAATCCCCTTGAGTTCCTCCTCCACTAACAAAAAAAAAAAAAAAGAGTATAAATCTGTCTGAATGCTCATCTGGGAAGCCACTAACAAGCCCCTGCTGAGTCGGTATGTCATGATGTCTTGTAATAAAGAGATCATACTCGTCCCTTGATTCTACAACATAACTGGCAAAACTACACTCCCATCAAAAACCATCTGCAGCCCTCGCCCCTCATGCACGTCACGTCCTACAAAGGAGCTTTTTTTAGAGACCGTGAGAAACCAGGCTGATTCTTCCACTTTGTCCAGGATGTGGATGAGACTGGCAGTCACCAAGATACTTTCTATTTGATAATAGAAGAAGAGGCTAGAGAAATCAAGTCTAATACGAAATCAATATCTAATAAGATGGACTTGGGGGGCAAATATCAAGATGAGAAAACGGTGAGCAAATTCATAAAAGGTACCTACTTCTGAACTTTTCATGAAGTGAAATGGTACTTCCTCCTCTGAAGATTGCTCTGGGGTGCGTTTCCCAAAAGCATCGTTAGCCAACTATGGTCACAAGGTCCGTTGTTATCAGCATAGTTTAACAAATCGTTGTTTTGCGGAACTATAGTTCCAATGGACATTCACAAACTTGTGCAGTTACCTGTAGAACGACAGCTCTCAACCTGTGGTTAGAAGCATAGTTTCTTGTTTGTATGACGTGGACTTTATAAATCCTTATCTTGAGCAAAATAAGCAAGCTGACATTCAGCACAATCGATATCTTTCATTTCTAATATATAGAAATTTAATTTCCGTCTCTTAATTTGTCAAAGATTTTAAGTGCTGTTTTTGAATGATGCGCATGTGCGTACATATGCTCTAGTGCGTAAGAAAGAGCTGATGATTGAATCTGGAAATTAAGCAGAATAACTGAGGGGAAAAAGAGAATTAGCCTTCAGATGCCATGTCTGTAATTTATAGCAAAAAATCTGCCATTAACCAACATGGTTGAACGACAAATTTGCGAGAGTATTGTTTCAGGAAACAGTCGTGACTAGCTAGTTGATTTCTTTAACGATGCATCATACTATGCTAGTTACGTAGTTGTGCGGGAAACGCACCCCTGGTTGTGAATTTGCTCTTTTACCTGTGCATGTCGTGTTTCCTTCTGCACTGCCAACAGAATGCAGAAATGAGTTTATGGGGTTGTGGTATTGCAATGGATGGAGATACTATGGGTTTTCAACTAACTTTACTAAATGAATGTCACTAACAATACATCCACCTCATGCATCTGTCAAAAGTTTAATTTCTCACTTTCTACAAACCAACTATTTGGAGCCCATTGAATAAATTGCAATGGATATCCTGCTTGTAAACAAACCAACTGTTTGAGTCCCTTTAAAAGCATAGTTCACCCAAAAATTAAATAGCGAAAATTTTCTCGCAAAGTCTTTATAGCACCTTTATTTATATAGCCTTTAAAACAATACGCAATGGTAGTCAAAGCCACTGCACAGTAAAAAAACAACATTAATTAGGAAAATAGTGTGTCAATATGCAAAATGACAATAGTAAACACTCATTTTTCAGTTAAAGACAGTTCATCATTGAATTCAGTGATGTCATCATCCAGCTCAGTTCAGTTTAAATAGTATTTTTGCAATCAAGTCAACGATATCGCTGTATATTAAGTGTCCCCAACTAAGCAAGCCTGAGGTGACAGCGGCAAGGAACCAAAATTCCATCTGTGACAGAATGGAGAAAAACCTTGGGAGAAACCATGCTCAGTCAGGGGGCCAGTTCTCCTCAGGCGAGACAAAACCAGCAGTTCAGTTCCAGGCTCCAGCAAAGTCACATTGTGCAGAGGACTCATCTGGGTCCTGTGTGGTCTTGTCCCAGTGGTCGTCTGAGACGAGGTCTTTACAGGGGATCTGTATCTGGGACTCATCTAGTTTTCCTGGTCTCCGGTGTCTTTCAGGGCTGTTGAGGTCCTTTCTAGGTGCTGATCCACCATCTGGTCTGAATACGTACTGGATCCGGTGACTGCAGTGACCATCTGATCTGGATACGGACTGGATCTGGTGGCTACGGTGACCTCGGAATATGAGAGAAATAGACTAATATTAGCGTAGATGTCATTCTTCTAGTGATGTAGCAAGTACTTCGGGTGTTATGAGAAGTGTTCCCGGTTCCGGTTGACCTAATTAATGCAGCCTAACGATCCTTTAACGGATTTGAATATTAGAAGCGTATTAGTGTGTTATGTGTAAGCCAGGTTAAAGAGATGGGTCTTTAATCTAGATTAAAACTGACAGAGTGTGTCTGCCTCCCAAACAAAGCTAGGTAGATTGTTCCAGAGTTTGGGCGCTAAATGGTCCAAATCAGTTTATTTTGTACAGCGCTTTTCACCCTCAAAAACATTGGCAAACAACGTCACAGCCATTAAGTTCAATTAAGTTAACTTCCAAAGTTATTACATGGGTGTTGCAGAATGAGAGTCCAATCAGCTGATAAAAACATCACAATAATCCACACCACGCCAGTCCACACTCATGTCTTGTGAAGCCAAAAGCAGTGATTGTAAGAAACAAATCCATCAAGAAGTTTTTAACTTCAAACCATTGCTTCTGGCTAAAGTATGAATCCATAATCTATAATATTGCTTTCTCCAGTCACCCTCTGTCACCCAACGACTCTACACGGTCCCCAAACCACGTTTTGTCACAAAAACACAGGGGAATGTGATTGAAGCGAAACAACAATTGAAACAGGAGTTGTTTATTTGAAAATGGATGTAAGGAAGAAATTAGTGCTGCAAGCTGTTTGCGTGATGATCTGTTCTGAAAAATGTTGTTCCATTTCTTGTGTCCAGACTTTTCTTAAAGCCATTTTGCTGCTTCTGTTTTTCTTCCGCTGACCTCAATCTATGCCTTGCTCTCTCATTGGCTGTAGCTCGTCAGCATGCTAGATATTTGTTTGGCGTTGGCAAAGCGTCAGCGAGCCTCTTTAATGCATCGTTGAGTAGTTCACACATAAAGATTGCCGAACGCTAATCACCCGCTGATTTTCCACCGATCACAGTCTGACCTGTCGGCAAGCTCGTTAACTTGCAAATCGGGCTTAAAATCCTGTAGTGTGAACTAGGTATTAGTTTTATGGTTATTTAAAGACTAACAGTTTTAGCCTTACAAATCGTGCTTCTGCTGTGCACAGACTGACTAATTTTATGAACAGTTTATAGATTTGAAACCTGCACTTCTGCATTGCTAGGGTCTACTGGATGGGTACGAGCTGTTGCTAGAGTGCTCTAGATGGTTTCTAGGCTATTCCGGATTACTTCTGGTTCACTGGAAATGAGACACAAATGACATTTTTTACATTTTTGGAATAAGTCTCCTCTTCATCTTGATAGCTAGCATTCATGGATCTGGACACTTTTGCAGTGCATGTTCAAACAGGTGTTTAGGAAAATGAATTGTTGTATTTAGGGAAACTAAAATCAACAGGGTATTTTACCCAGAAGTGACTATAGCCCTGTTTGTAGCCTATAAAGAGCTCAAAATCACACCAGAGCTCCTTTCAAAGACCACTGTCCCGAATAGATCATAGTTTGACATTATAATCCTTTGTCATTATAAAATATCCACAGTTTCAGGTTTCAGAACATTCATGGTCTTATTTTCCATGTTCCCTGACTAGGGTCAATGCAGAGCACTAAATCTCCTCAAACCACATGTGTGTCTGATATATATCATTGTTTTATCAATATGCCTATTTCCTACGAAAGATTCAGTGCTGGCTACAGGACAACATAAATCTTGGATCTCGCGTATTCACTGGTTGTCTGCACACATATAAGGCAAGATGGAAAGATTTTGCCCATGACTTGGATACGGTTATCTCATGCAACATGAATTATAAGACCAGACAACAACATCACTTCATTTCCTGGTTTTCAGTTTGCAGAAGCATTACTGAGTTTTTTAGTGAAGGTCAAAGCGAGGAACTGGTTACAGGCAGCTCACGTCAGACTAAAGCCTCTGCCATGTGACTCTCTAAAACCTCGTTCTCAAATCTTTGAGACTCCGCTGGTTGTCATAGAGAAGGTCACACTGCTTCTTTCTGCTATTAGAAACAGAACGGCTCAGTAATTCAAGGCCATTGATGGAATCACTTTATACTGGCTTAAAAGGCTTTCCTAAAGAGATTGTATTAAAAAAGCCCCCGCTGTGAACACACAGGACTACTTGGTCCAGCAGACATTATAATAAATGAGGGATGCTGTATCTGCCAGTCTATAACTCTTGAAGACTCGGTGAGAGATTCTGTCTCAGATTAGTATAAATATAACCGAGTATCTTATGGAGACCAAGCTAGTTGTCACATTTTTTACTCTAGTCAATATTTCAGATGGATTTATTTTTGTCAGGGTCGATTTCTTTATAGACACAAACCATACTCTTGACTTTAAAAACCCTTTTAAACATCTCTGCTGTTATTGCCTAAGAAAAACATGCAGTTTTGTGGCAAAATGCCCCGCTATTGCCCTGCTGGCTTTTCAGCAAAATCTAAATGGGGGAACAATTATAAATACAAAACTAATCATAAAATAGCACAAATTAAAAGGTAACATACAACAATTTAATATAAAAGATAACCTACAAAAATGCAGATGTGTTAAATGTGCTGTATAAATAAAGTTTGACTTGACTATCAAGCTATTGCTTTGGTCAACAAGTAAGGAATAATTAACGACGGGCTGTTGAATTATTAGAAAATGATGCCTTATCTCATTCTAGCATCGTCTCTACTAATAGTAGACAACAAACTGTAAGTTCATCTGCTTCAAGAACAGCGCCGCTGTTACATCGCTTGTGAGAAATGTCATGTAGCTTTTAAGTTGCTAAACTATTTTACTGATAAAATCATCAGAGCAGTGCTGACAACACGTTTCTGTGCGCGTGTGTTTCCGTGTGTGCAAGTGTAACCGGACTGTATGTGTGTGCAGTGGTGTATTGGTGCCTGGAGAAGTGGGTATACTCTTAATTTATGCCTCCATTTTTTTAAAGTGTCCCAGCAAAGGATGAACACCCTTATTATAAACAGTTGCATACAAGACTAGTCTTGCATATTGGAGTTCCCACAAAATTTGGCCAGTAGTACAGTGCCAACCACTAATATTTGCACCCTTGGTAAATATGATCAAAGGTGGCTGTGATAATAAATCTGCATTGTTTATCTTTTTGATCTTTTGT
Organism: Sinocyclocheilus anophthalmus; assembly: GCA_018155175.1. Lineage (NCBI taxonomy): Eukaryota > Metazoa > Chordata > Actinopteri > Cypriniformes > Cyprinidae > Sinocyclocheilus > Sinocyclocheilus anophthalmus. The sequence goes on from JADLZN010007949.1 coordinate 265,913, forward strand.
TAAAAAAATTCACAAAATTCTACCTACAGTGGGCAAAAAAGTATTTAGTCAGCCACCAATGTGCAAGTTCTCCCACTTAAAAAGATTGAGAGAGGCCTTTAATTTTCATCATATGTATACCTCAACTATGAGACAAAATGAGAAAAAAAAATCCAGAAAATCACATGTAGGATTTTTAAAGAATTAATTGGTAAATTCCTCTGTAAAATAAGTATTTTGTCACCTACAAACAAGCAAGATTTCTTTGCTCTCACAGACCTGTAACTTCTTCTGTCCTCCACTGGTTACCTGTATTATTGGCATCTGTTTGAACTTGTTATCAGTGTAAAAGACATCTGTCCACAACCTCAAACTGTCACACTTCAAACTCCACCATGGCCAAGACCAAATAGCTGTCAAATGACACCAGAAACAAAATTGTAGACCTGCACCATGCTGGCAAGCTGAATCTGCATAGGTAAGCAGCTTGGTGTGAAGAAATCAACTGTGGGAACAATTAATAGAAAATGGAAGACATACAAGACCACTGCTAATCTCCCTCGATCTGGGGCTCCACACAAGATCTCACCCCGTGGGGTCAAAATGATCACAAGAACTGTGAGCAAAAATCCCAGAACCACACGGGGGGACCTAGTGAATGACCTGCAGAGAGCTGGGACCAAAGTAACCAAGGCTAACCGTCAGTACACACTGCGCCGCCAGGGACTCAAATCCTGCAGTGCCAGACGTGTTCTCCTGCTTAAGCCAGTACATGTCCAAGCCTGTCTTAAGTTTGCTAGAGAGCATTTGGATGAAGAGGATTGGGAGAATGTCATATGTTCAGATGAAACCAAAATAGAACTTTTTTGGTAAACCCAACTTGTCGTGTTTGGAGGAGAAAGAATGCTGAGTTGGATCCAAAGAACACCATACCTACTGTGAAGCATTGGGGGTGGAAACATCATGCTTTGGGTCTGTTTTTCTGCAAAGGGACCAGGACAACTGATCTGTGTAAAACCAAGAATGAATGGGCCATGTATCGTGAGATTTTGAGTGAAAACTCCTTCCATCAGCAAGGGCATTGAAGATGAAGTGTGGCTGGGTCTTTCAGCATGACAATTATCCCAAACACACCGCCCGGGCAACGAAGGAGTGGCTTCGTAAGAAGCATTTCAAGGTCCTTGAGTGGCCTAGCCAGTCTCCAGATCTCAACCCCATAGAAAATCTTTGGAGGGAGTTGAAAATCCGTGTTGCCCAGCGACAGCCCCAAAACATTACTGCTCTAGAGGAGATCTGCATGGAGGAATGGGCCAAATACCAGCAACAGTGTGTGAAAACCTTGTGAAGACTTACAGAAAACGTTTGACCTCTGTTATTGCCAACAAAGTGTATATAACAAATTATTGAGATGAAATTTTGTTATTGACTAAATATTTATTTTCCACCATAATTTGCAAATAAATTCTTTAAAAATCCCACAATGTGATTTCTGGATTTTTTTTTCTCATTTTGTATGAAATAAATGTTTTTCTCCAATACATGTTGGCCACAATTATTGGCACCCCTAGAAATTCTTATGATTAAAATATCTCTGAAGTATATTCCCATTTATATTAAAAAATTTTTTTTAGCACACCAGGGTGACTAGGAGCATGAAATTGATTTCAGAATGATGTGAAAATGAAAAGAGCTTTTTGGCAGCAAACCCACTAGATGGGTTTGGTGCAAACAGGGATAAAAAAGTACCCCATACCCACGTTTAAATATACTGCTGGATCTTTAATGTTGTGGGCTTATTTTTCTGCCGGAGGTCCTGGACATCTTGTTCAGATGCATGACATCATGGATTCTTTCAAATACCAACAGATAAAAAATCTAATCCTGACTGCCTCTGTTAAATCTTATAATATTTGTGGCTAATGTGAACTAGAGAAAAAAAAATTTTATTTCATAATGTGAGTTTCCCCCCCACTTTCCATTGTTTTACTTCAATGATAGGTTAGAATTTTGTCAAGTTTTTGAATGAAAGATCAAAAAGATAAACGATGCAGATTTATTTTCACAGCCACCTTTGCTCATATTTACCAAGGGTGCCAATATTAGTGGTTGGCACTGTATTCACAGTGGGACTTAACTCGGCTGCTTGACTTCACAGAGTAAGGATCATTATGAAATTAATATTAGCCACAAAATAGGTGCAGATTTTGCAATAAATAATAATAAATAAAAAAAATAGACTGCATTAAATTAACATTTTGTCAAATGTCTAGTACATGACAGTTGATCTGTATATGAAAAAAAATTTGGGATTATTTATCCAGAATTGTGCAGCTCTACTCCTATGTGTGACTGACTGTTTCTCCCATGACATACAGTGATGGACAAATGGTAATTTCGAGCCCTGACATATGCTATTAACATTATTTACAAGGTCCTGTTATTAAAAAAGTGCTCACCTTGGTTGACGTCTTCATTCGAAGTTGAAGAGGCAGCATCTCTATTAACTAGCTATGTTTTCATCACCCTGTTTTTATGCGCAAGTAGGCCTATCACATCAGAAATTAGCCAAATTTAGAAAAAAAAGTCCCTTAATTCGCAAAAAAATAAATTTACGCTCGCTTGAGGTGGTTTTTCATTTGTGCCAAAAAGAGTTAATGCGAATAATGGGGGATGGAAACACATTTGCTGAATAAAATGGCTGGACTGTCATGATTTTGGCTAATGCAGAACACTACTGAATGATACGCATCTGAGGGGATTTAGAAGTGGGTATATGCAATGCCGACTGATAAAGAAGTGGGTATGCGCCGAATACCTGGATATACCCTACACTACACCACTGTGTGTGAGTGTTTGTAAGGGAGAGAAGCAGACAAAGAGAGTTGTGCCCTCCGGCGCTGCGGGCTTGGGGGGGCCAGGGTGGACCTCACCCACCCAATCAATTTTGGTCCCACCATATGCATATAGCACTCACAAAATGGTGCAAAAATTAAATTCTTAATTGAGCTTCCATAATTTTTGTATTTTGTTTGTGTTCTCCCACGCCTCCCTTGTGTTTTATGTATTTATTTATTTTGTTGAGGCAGCATTAGCCAGCTCATTCACTTTGCTACATTTGAGGTTAACGAACGTGCTGGATTTTGAAGCAAAATAATGACAATAACAGCCAATGAACTTTGTTAGAGCTGTTAGTGAACTTTATTACTGCACTTTAGAAGCCTAGCAAAACACAATATGTACAGATTTCTTGTTCTGAAAGGACAAAAGAAAACCACTTCAGACCACCAGGACACAGCTACCACCTCATCCATTTGCGGCAATGAGGTTGGAGATATAAACGAGTCAAGTTCATCAGCAGCATCCGATAGTGTCAAAAACATAAGTATACACACTCAAAAATGCAGAAATTCTGTCTCAATTGATTGATTCCAGCCGATTCTAAAGCCATATCCCTGATATCCTACCCACAATGGAGAGATGATTTTCGGCCGCTTGGTATCATTCACTCCTGAGGCTTAAATATTCTGTAGAGCGTGATGCATGCTTTTGTTTCCCGTGTCAAGTGTTGTAAAAATTATAGAGATGTCAGGACTCGACAATAAGCACTGCCCGATTAAAGAGTGAGTTCAAATTAATTTGTTTTTGTTGTATTATTGTGGTTGTATTATAATACACTGGATTATAGCAGAAACGAGCACTGCCTTGGTTTCAGTAACCGTAAAACATTTAAAAGAAACATTTTTTGCTACAGTTAAGGCTTGAATGAGCCGTCATTGTTGTGATACATTAAAGCCTGACATATGAAATATTAATCAGAAAAATCTTAGTAAGTAAAATATAATCTTAGTAAGATGATATTTTCAGGATAAACCTATAATGCAATGCAATGAAATGATGATTGAGAGATGAACAAATAAATGTTTCTCAAAAGCCTGATGATCATATTTGAGACTCATTGATTTTTCTAAAAAAAATCATGTCTGGTAATCGAGTAAAAACCAGTAAACATTTCACAGCAAAAGACACGTGACGCATGAGCTGAAGGTGGACATTTGTACAATTATAATAAAAGACCTTTTACTCACTAAGAATGTGTAAACTATCAGTCAGACAGCAGAAGGCATGGAGCAGATTGTGTGACAGGTTTAATTGATCATGTTGATCATTTAGAGCCTTAGAAGTGTGTGTATCAAATATAATACCGTTTGCTTCAAATGGTTAAAGGAACATCTCTACAGTGTTGGTGAAGGTACATATTGAACAACTGTTTTTTTTATTGTAGCTTTTTAATTAAAAATCTGTAATGATAACTGGAAAGTTGTCAGGTTTAAATCCTTCAAGGCCTGATCCATGAACTTCATCAGGTTAATAAATATTTACTTTTACATATAGTCATTTAGCAGACTCTTTTATCCAAAGTGACTTACAAATGAGGAAAATAAAAGCAATTAAAACCAACATAAGAGCAGCAATATATAAGTGCTGTGACAAGTCTCAGTTAGCCTAACGCAACACACGTAGCAAGTTTTTTTTTTTTTATCTATTATTTAATTTCATAATAAATAAAATAAAACAGGTAATAGAATGAAGAGAAAACAGAATGCTAGTGCTAGAGAGTCAAACATTTTAAATAGAAAGAAAAGAAGTTGAACTAATAGAAAAATAATAGAGAATGCTAGTGTTAGGGGGTCTTTTTTAGATAAAAAGAAAACCAGTAGTTAGAATAGAAATAGAATATAGAGTGCTAGAGTTAGAGGGAACCAGAAGGGTGTTTTTAGCCGTTCTGCTGCCCTCTTGAAGTGTTGCCTGCTGCTGCTTCGGATTGAGTTGGGCAGGTCGTTCCACCACGAGGGAACAGTTAAGGTAAAAGTCTGTGAAAGTGATTTTGTGCCTCTTTTTGCTCAAGACTTTCAAATTCACGTGCGCTTTGTGTTTCTTTGTCCTGAAGCTCGCGGCTGTTGTTAAATGCACTTGCATCTCTGAATACTTTTATGATACGAAATTGATGTAAACACAGTTATGTTTTCAGAATGGGACAAAACATCTGATATGTTGAAATAGATCTGTGCATTAGTGTGAATGCAGCCTATTAAAGCTGCCTCTGTCTATGATGTCATTAGTAATAATCAAACAACAATAATGCTGGGGGAAAAAAACCCTCACACACTATAGGCAGCGCAACCCTAACAACCTGCACACTTCGCCTATATCTGCTAATACACTACTTTCTTTTCTATTGGTCTCTTGAATTGCCAGTCTGCTGTAAACAAAGCCGATTTCATTACTTCTATTATTAGTCATTCAAAGCTAAATCTCATGGCCCTGACAGAGACCTGGATCAAACCAGAGGACACTGCTACACCTGCAGCACTCTCCAATAATTTCTCATTTTCCCACTCCCCCCGTTTGACTGGAAGAAGTGTAGTTACTGGTCTGCTTATCTCTAATGATTGGTAATTTAATCCTTTATCATCTTTGGGTATCAACAGCTCCTTTGAATCTCATTCAGTTACTATTACCTACCCTCTTAAAATCCATTTTGTAGTATATTGTAGTATATTTTGTTGTTTATCGGACCACTAGGTAACTTCTTGGATGAATTAGATGTGCTGCTCTCAACCTTTCCTGAGGATGGTACTCCCCTAGTTATGCTTGGAGACTTCAACATCCACCTAGATAAACCTCAGGCTGCAGACTTTCACACTCTGCTTGCCTCTTTTGATCTCAGCCGAGTGTCAACTACTGCCACTCACAAATCAGGCAACCAACTGGACCTTATTTACACACGACACTGCTCCACTGATCATGTGCTGGTTACTCCACTGCACACCTTGGATCACTTCCTCCTCACTCTTAACCTCAACATGGTTCCTGACACAACACATACCCCTCCACATGTCATCTTTCGATGTAACCTACGCTCACCCTCCCGGCTATCTGCTATGGTTTCATCTTCGCTTCCTTCCCTAAACTGTTAGCATCTTTTGATGCTAACAGTGCTACTGATACTTTCTGCTCCACTCTTACATCTTGTTTAGACACTGTCTGCTCCTTGTCTTCCAGACCAGCCTGTACCACGCCTTCTGCCCCTTGGTTATCTGATGTTCTCAGAGCTGCTGAAAGGGTGTGGCGCAAATCCAAAAATCTTACTGACCTTAATGTGTATCAGTTCTCTCTTCCTTCTCTGCTAATGTCTCCAATGCTAAAAGGACATACTACCATAACAATATTAACAATTCAACTAACTCGCGCATGCTCTTTAAAACATTTTCCTCGCTCCTTTGTCCTCCTCCTCCCCCTCTTGCATCAACTCTAATAGCTGACGACTTTGCCACGTTTTTCATTAATAAAATTAAAAACATCAGTGCACAATTTTCCACACCACAATCTGTCAAGCACATCTTACCAGCAAACATACACTCATTCACATCCTTCTCTTCACTCTCTGAAGCAGAAGTCTCCGAACTCATCCTTTCCAATCATCCTACTACTTGTCCGCTTGTTCCTATTCCATCTCATCTCCTTCAAGCAATTTCTTCTGCCGTTGTACCTGCACTCACTCACATCATTAACACATCCCTTCACACTGGTGTTTTTCCCTCAGCACTTAGACAGTCTTGTATAACCCCACTACTTAAGAAACCCACCCTTAACCCATCTCTTTTAGAGAACTACAGACCGGTTTCCCTTCTTCCTTTCATTGCAAAAACACTTGAACGAGCTGTGTTCAACTAAGTCTCTGCCTTTCTCACACAGAACCTCCTCGACAGCAACCAGTCTGGTCTCAGAATTGGACATTCAACCATGACTGCCTTGTTCTCAGTTGTTGAAGCCCTAAGACTGTCAAGAGCGGATTCTAAATCTTCAATGCTTATCTTGCTGGATCTTTCCGCTGCTTTTGACCCGGTTAACCACCAGATCCTCCTGTCAACCCTATTGGCAAATGGCATCTCAGGAACCGCACTCCAGTGGTTTGAGTCTTACCTCTCAGATAGGTCCTTCAAGGTATCTTGGAGAGGTGAGGTGTCCAAGTCACAACATCTAACTACTGGGGTGCCTCAGGGCTCAGTTCTTGGACCACTTCTCTTCTCTGTCTACATGGCATCATTAGGTTCTGTCATTCAGAAACATGGCTTTTCATACCACTGCTATACTGATGACACTCAACTCACTCAATAGCTGCTCGCATCTCAGCTTGTCTAACAGACATTTCTTGCTGTATGAAGGACCATCACCTTCAACTCAATCTGGCTAAGACGGAACTGCTTGTGATTCCAGCAAACCCATCGTTTCATCACAATTTCACCATCCAGTTAGGCACATCAACCATAACTCCTTCAAAAACAGCCAGAAACCTTGGAGTTATGATTGATGATCAGCTGACTTTCTCAAACCACATTGCGAAAACTGTTGGGGTGGGGGGGTGGGTGGGGTGGGGGGAGGGGGGGGGGGGGGGGGGGGGGGGGGGGGGGGGGGGGGGGGGTGGGGGTCCTGCATTTGCTTTATTCACATCAAGAAGAGCAGGCCCTTTCTTTCGGATCATGCTTCACAACTCCTTGTTTCAAGCTCTTGTTCTGTCTAGGCTGGACTATTGCAATGCTCTCTTTTGGCAGGTCTTCCAGCCACTTCTATCAGACTTTTACAATTAATCCAGAACGCGGCAGCAACATTGATTTTTAATGAGCTGAAAAGAATGCATGTCATACCTCTGTTTATCAATTTGCACTGGCTACCAATAGCTGCTCGCATAAAATTCAAGGCATTGATGTTGCCTACAAAACCACCACTGGCTCTGCACCCCTTTACCTAAATTCATTACTTCAGACTTATGTGCCCTCTAGAAGCTTGCATTCTGCAAGTGAACGTCGCATTATTGTGCCATCCCAAAAAAGCACAAAATCACCTTTACGGACTTTTAAATTACATGTTCCCTCCTGGTGCAATGACCTGCCCAAATCAATCCGAGCAGCTGAGTCCTAAACCATCCTGTTCCTTCTTTATTTGACCCTCTAACTCTAGCACTGTCTATTCTAATTCTATTCTTAAAAAAAGACTTGTTTTTAAACTTGCACTCTATACATTTGCTGCTTGTTTTCTTAAAAGAAAAAACTCTAACACTTGCTTTCTAATCTTTTGTATTCTATCTGTTTTCTTTTCATTAATTATACAATTAACAAAAGCAAAAAAAAACTATCACTAGCTTGCTCTATTCTTTTTCTTTTCTATCTGTTTTCTTTTTATTATATAATTAAAAAAACCTTGCTATGTGTACTGTGTTAGGCTAACTGAGACTTGTTATAGCATTTGCATATCATTTTTCTTTTGTTGATTTTGATTGCTTCCAGTGTCCTCATTTGTAAGTCACTTTGGATAAAAGCGCTTGCTAAATGAACTACATGTAAAAAGAAAACCCATAACTATGATTGTTGTACACTTTCAGATACTTAAAGCACTCTCAGATACTTAAAGTACTTTTTGTTTATCCCTTGTAATTGTCTTTTCCCCCTTTTATTACTTTATATTTGCTTTCTGTTTTTGAAGCTTATTAGTTAGTTAAATTCTTAACATTGGTTTGATTTGTAATTATTTTAACGTAACTTGTATCTTGTAAATCCCCAAAATCTGATATAAAGTGAATATGAAAATGTAGCCATGTGCCGTAATATTGAAAATTGAGGATCTGACATATTGTGATGCATCGTGATATAGAATTGAATCAAATCGTTGACATGATAATCGTAATCGAATCGTGAAGCCAGTGATGATTCACACCCCTAGTTAAGAGTGGGATTTTTAAATAGTGGGGTTATCCGAGCCTGTTTAAATGCTGAGGGAAAGACACCAGTGTGAAGGGATGTGTTAATGATGTGAGTGAGTGCACGTACAACTGAAGGAGAAATGGCTTGAAGGAGATGAGATGAAATAGGATCAAGTGGACTAGTAGTAGGTTGATTGGAAAGGATGAGTTTGGAGACTTCTGCCTCAGAGAGTGGAGAGAATGATGTGAGCGAGTGTATGTTCGCTGGTAAGATGTGTTTGACAGTTTGAGGTGTGGAGAATTGTGCGCTGATGGTTGTAATTTTATTAATGAAGAATGTGGCAAAGTTGATGAAGGAGGGGGAGGAGGAGGACGAATGAGGAAAGAAAATGTTTTAAAGAGCATGCAAGAGTTAGACGAATTGTTAATTCTGTTGTGGTAGTGTGTCCTTTGAGCAGTGGAGACATTAGCAGAGAAGGAAAAGGGATTGCGATACCACCACGTCAGTTTAGTATAGGATTTTTTTTATTTGCGCCATACCCTTTCAGCAGCCCTGAGCTTAGAACAATGTTTGCGGAGAACATCAGATAGCCAAGGGTCAGAAGGGGTGTAACGGGCTTGCCTGGAAGAGAGGGGGCAGACTGTGTCTAAACAAGACTTCAGAGTGGAGCAGAGAGTGTCAGTAGCACTGATAGTATCATAATGAGAACTGTTTAGGGGAAGGAAGCGAAGATGAAACCATAGCAGATAGCCAAGATGGTGACAGTGAATGAAAGGTGACATGTGGGGGAGTATGTGCTGTTTCAGGAACCATGTTGAGGTTGACCCTCTGGGGTCGGCAAACGTGCCGGTGTGTTTTGTGGCATTTGTTCCTGATGATGCCGCAAGAACTTAAAATGTTCTGTCATTTTTGATCTTACAGATAAGAGCAATACGTAATTCGAATCTGTAAAGGGTCTACTTTTACACTCATAATAATAACAAAATGCTGTGCTTTTGTAAAATAAAAAACAAACAAACAAATGCTTTCTTCTGTCTCGGTCTCCGTGAACTTCTGAGAAACATATCTATAGAAACCCTGGAGCCTGGAGAAGTTTTGACTTTTTTTTCAGTATCTCAAAAACATATTAATGTCTAAAGTCTGATTACACTGTATTCAGCACAAACTGTGCTACAATAATATGTGAGCAGCATGAATGTACATGTTTTTGAGAAAACAACGTTTATGTGTGGATAGTGATAAAATAACATTTTATAACATTTTAAGTCACTGAAATAAGGCCATAATTATTAAGCCCCTCTGCACATTTGTTCACAAGACTTTTGAGAACTGGATGTGGTAGTCTAGAGATTTTGCTATAAAATGACGTGGAAAACATCCCACCCACTCATTCACAAAAATATATTCATATATATTGATTTAACTTTTGTAAGACATGTTTTGTGTTAGAAAGTCCATATGCGAGGGAGTGACAATGACCATTAATATTTATGTGATTCACACCTTAGAGACAAGGGCCCCCCTAAGGGGGGGGGGGGGGGGGGGGGGGGGGGGGGGGGGTGGGTGGCCCATCAGTGTGACTGTGACTGTGAGGCAGGCTTAGAAATAATGTGAGGAGAGTAAAATAATGGGGGTTTTGATTATTTATATTTTATTTACAACACAGTATAATCAAAATATACATAATGAAGGTCAAAGACACATAATTGAGCACACTGATCTAAACACAGAGACTTGAACAGTCACACACCTTTATGCTATTCCTGAAACAGATCCTGTTCAACTGTTGAACGTACCCTTACCTGATATTTCCAAGGTGTTTTCTGCTTCTTTCCATGGATTCAAGAAAAAAAAACAGCCCCATCATCTGGAGCTTATTTTACCGTATTTGTGTAGAATATCAGCCCAATGGACTTGAACATCCTCTGATACAGCACTCTCAGAGGAAAACAGTTTGAAGTCTTCAAAGTACCTGGACACCAAAACAAATAAATAAAACACACATCTGTTAGCTTGTTGATATCAGGAGCGACTATGTTTTTACATTAGCAATCACAAATATTGCCTACTCATAAATCCCCCCCCAAAAAACATGATTTTGTAGTCATAAACACTAGCATCCTTTGTATGTATTATACAATACAAAAAAATGTATGTCTGAGAAACTAAATTATTATTGTTAAGCAGGTTATAAACATCTACATAAATTCGCGAACACAGTATTTCACAGTAAAGATTGGTCTAAAAATGCTTAGACTCTAACATTCATAGTGTTACAGTGTAAACACACATTACTTTTATATTGTATTGTTTGTTATTTGATAGAACATTAAAAATCATCCTGGCATCGTGAGACATTTAGATGCAATGAAATGAAACATATTTCAAAATGTTACACTTGATTTCATACATTTAGTCAGGATTTATAGTTTGGGAAAAGTGTAACTAGTAAAATGTGTACAAGTTATGTCACAATAACACAGTAACAAATAATGCAAGTAATAAAACATTACTTACTCATCAGAAATGATCTCCTCCTCTGGATCAAGCAGTGCGTTGCATCGCGTTCTTCTTCTAAATTGTGGCTTATTCCTCACAGTGCATCTTCTTCCAGAAACGAAAAGTATCCGAGATGAACTTGTTGAATCTTCAGGCTTTGTTTATGGAGGTGATGTGGGCGTTTACAGGCACAGGCGTCTCACATGGATGATTACCGTATGAGTGCACGCTGTGCGGGGGCGTGATCACATTACAGATAATGAGCTCAGATGGGAAAAACTGTACATCGTGTTGGGTCTTTCTAAGTCGTAAAATATTGTCATCAAGAATTTGTTTTTTTTGACACGACTTACTTCATATAAGAGTAAGGAGGTGATCCGAGATAAGCAGTGGAGTAACCTGCACATGATCAGTGGAGCAGTGTCATGTGTAAATAAGGTCTAGCTGGTTGCCTGATTTGTGAGTAGCCGCAGTTAACACTCGCTTGAGATCAAAAGAGACAAGCAGAGTGTGGAAGTCTGCAGCCTGAGGTTTATCTAGGTGTACATTGAAGTCTCCAAGCATAACCAGAGAAGTACCATCCTCACGGAAGTTTGAGAGGAACACATCTAACTCTTCCAAGAAGTTACCTAGCGGTCCTGGGGGTTGATAAACAACTACAAAATGGATTTTAAGAGGGTGGGTGATAGTAACTGAATGTGATTCAAAGGAGCTGTTGATACCCAGAGATGGTAAAGGATTAAATTTCCAATCATTAGAGATAAGCAGACCAGTACCTCCACCTCTTTCAGTCAGACGGGGGGAGTGGGAAAAAGATAAATTATTGGCGAGAGCTGCAGGATTAGCAGTGTCCTCTAGTTTGATCCAGGTCTTTGTCAGGGCCATGAGGTTGAGCCTTGTATGACTAGTAATAGATGTAATTAAATCTGTTTGTTTAATGCAGACTGGCAATTCCAGAGACCAATAGAAAAAGAAAGTAGTGTATTAGCAGACATAGGCAAAAGGTGCAGGTTGGTTAGATTGCACTGCAATAGTAGGAATATGGAAACACATGGTAAGAGTTGGTCATAAAAACTGAAATAGAAGTGAAACAAGTTGTAGGAAAGAAGACAAATAAAAAGCGATACTTGTGTCCCTTGCTGGTGTTCTTGCTCGGTGGAGTCGCACAGGTAGAGTTGCTGGTATGAGGGCTGCCGCGGTATAGTAACCTTTTTTATACCCGTCTGACAAACTGTAATTTAATTCAGCTGAACACTCTTTACTGTTTACCACAAAAAAGGGCCAAGCAAGTGCACCAAACTGACTAGGTATGCGATACAGCATGAGACCAAACGCGACTTCAGCACATCTCAACACAGTAAAGAGAACAAGCGTTTCCTAGCAATGACAACTACTCTAAAAACGAATGACCCCATGGTTCCCTGTATTGTACTGAAAGTTACTCTGGTTGACAATAACAAATTACACACTTGTCTTCCATTTTACAATGTAGACATGGAAGCCCTGCAGTTTAAACTCATTTATGTTTTTTAAAGGGACAGTTCACCCAAAAAATTGAAAATTGAAAATTCTGTCATTATTTACTCACCCTCATGCTGTTCCAAACCTGTATGAGTTTCTTTCTTCTGTTGAGCATGGGTGACAGTAGCCATTGACTATCATTTTTTCCCCCATACTATGGGAGTCAATGGCTACCGTCAACATTCTTCCAAATATTTTCTTTTGTGTTCTACAGAAAGAAGGAAACTTACAGGTTTGGAACCTGTAAACTACAATTTTACTTAACTTTAAAGGAATTCACTTACAGAACTTGAGGGCGAGTACAGAGTTTTCAATTTTGGATGAACTATCCCTTTAAGAGTGGAGTATATGCATTTTAGCTGATCAATTTTAGGCTTATAATAAACAAATCAGTTCCAATGGATTATTTACTCATGTACACCTTAGCTATCTGACTCTAAAACTGCTGGCAAAGCTAACTATATCAGCTGGAAATTAGAATTTCTACAGTGATGGATGTTGACAGTCTATTTGTGTCAGGAACATAAACAAGACCTAAATATACTTCCATCCATCTACATGGAAAGAAAACAAACCAACAGGCCTCTTTAAAGTGGCTTCAGAACATTGACTCTAAAACATGCTTTAAATTAGAAGGAGGGAACGCAACCAAGATTGACAAATAATGCCAGCGTTCAAACAGCTGCCTGAAATCAGTGTTTGAAATAAACGGAGAGAAATGCTTCCTATAATCACGCTTTCTCTTTCCTATCGCCTAAAAAACAAAGCTCTTTATTTTTTACTGTACACCTGTAAAGAAAATGCTGTTTCCGTCAACTTTATACTGCTGTCAGTGTCCAAGTTTAACCTTCATTCAAGGTCTTCATTGCTTTCATTTGTCAGTTGTTGTTTTTACTTTGATGAAGTTGAGATGAAGTAAGACAGAAACCAGATGATGAACTCTGTGATCTCATCACACTTCAGTTAAATGGAGAATAGATGTACAACATTGTGTTTCTTTCACAGGCCATGCAGTTGTTTTAATGGATCCTCTCTGTGCATAAAACATCTACTGCAAGCGTACATTAGCATTTTATCTGCTTTTCTTAAAGCCATTCAGTCTGATCTGAGTGTACATGGTACATCACAACCCTTGAAGAGGTACATACATTTCCAGTATATTTAAATAGAGTTACAATAGAAGGCTATAGGACTGCCATTGTAAATATACCCCACAGACTAGTACAAGAGATTGCATTCTCTTGAACTCAGCAGCTTAATCGGTATTTAATCTGTAATATTTCTATTAATGAAGCCATGCTGATGCTGTCAGGATCATGGACCTGTTTTGTCGTGTTTTTGCCCCTGTTTCTGTTCCTGTTTCCCCTTATTTGGTCATGTTCCTGTCCTCGTTTAGTTTAGTTTAATTAGTCATTCAGTGCACCTGTGTTTGCTAATTATCCCTTGCATTTAAATTCTTGTCTGTGCATTTCTCCCCTGCTGGGTCTACAAGTTATGTTCGTGTGTCATTCCTCGTTCCTGTTGTGGATTTTCCCCTGTGTTTGTTCATTAAAAGACTGTTTAACGCTTTTCCGCGTCTCCTTCCATCAGCGAATCGTGACAGAAGACCCAACCAAAACAGTAACCTCCGTGTGTTTCCTCCGTTTTTGTTTCCGTTTTTTCCTCAGTGTTTTTTTTGTTTCCGTTGTGACCATGGATCCCCTCCTTCATACTGAATTCCTCCTCCTCCTGCTGGAGCAGGGGGAGAGCTCGCTCGAGGGCCATACCAGACTGCTTCTGGCCCTCGCCGAACTTACCAGCTACTAGGACGACAGGCTTTGTGCGTTCTATGATGCCAGTTTAAACTCCGCGTACAGAGCACCATCGTCCGAGGAAGGCCCTCGAGCGAATTCATTAATTAAATAAAAAATATAATAAATACACCCAATCTGTGTTCTTTATTGATCATTTGTAGATGTAGAGATACAAATCTTGGTAGCACTTTAGTTTTAGGACCAATTCTCACTATTAGCCGAGCGGTTTTATTAGCATGCCTATTTTTTTACATATTGGCTGTTTATTAGTACTTACATATTAACACCTTATTCTGCATGAGCATATTTTAGATCCCTTAATCCTAAACTTAACAGCTACCTTACTAACTATTTATAAGCAGCAAATTAGCAGTTTATTGAGCTAAAAAACATTTTTAATAGTTAGTTACCAGTGAGAATTGTTCTCCAAACTAAAGTGTGTGACCAAAATCTTGTTGAATTTGCAGAGAAGGTACATAATTACCTTGTTATTTGGATGCGTTTGACTACTAATTACAACTTGTAAATATAAACTTCCCAGAAGGATTTGAACACTGTTTTATTCAATGGAAGTGTTTGGGGTCCAAGTCAAAAACATTATCGTTTTTTTTTTAATAAACCTTATTGCATTAAAGCAATTATGAAGCTCAAAAAAAAAAAAGTACCATAAAAGCCCCAAAATTTATATTTTTACTGTTACTTTAAACATTTTGAATCTATCTGTCAGCAATTGTTAAGTGGTCCAAATCCCTTTTGAAGCAGTTCACAGCAAATATATAAATATCAAGATATAATGTTTTTAGCTAGCCAGCATCCAGCCCTTCTCTGGCATATGAACTGCCCATCTGTTTCATCTGTTGAACATCGCTGAGAGTCTGTGGCATTAAGACTATAAGGAAGATGAGTGAGCCAAACAGTTGAAGAAAGCACTGACTGTTAATGCTCCTCTCAGCCACACTACTTCATGATGTGGGTAATGTGCTCATATTAGCCTTTGGCACTAGCAGTCTTTAAGGGCAGTTTGATGGGTTTATGCTCTGCTTGATTGGCCTCCATGTCTGCATCCGCACATTGGCCTTGTCGATGTTGCTCTCTCTCTCTCTCGCTTCTCTCTCTCTCAGTTTGCCAGGGCATGCAATGAATATGGGCTTCAAAGACAAGAGAAACCCATATCAGCAGGGTTTTCCCTAAGACTTAAATTGTGGATTGAGGTTGGTCATGTAGATAAAGAGCAAATTTATATCCCAATTCCCTAAAGCAAAACATACAGAATAATGAGCTGTCAATAGTCATTTGGCAGCAAGAAATTAAATGTATTCCTTTGTTCTATTACGGCTGATATCTTTGAAATGTTCTGTCAAACATGTGGCCTGTTTAAGGTCTACAGCATTTGGTTAACGGTGACTTTTCTTTCCGTATATAATATCTTGAATGGCATAAAGTAGATTAAAATGAAATTAGATTAGGATAAAGACTGGACCTTTTCCCTGGCCACTTCCTCCAGCTCATCCTGGGGGATCCCAAGGCGTTCCCAGGCCAGCCGAGAGATATAACTCCTCCAGAGTGTCCGGGGTCTGCACTGGGGTCTCTTCCCAGATGGACATGCACGGAACACCTCCACTGGAATGCAGAGAGAAGGCATCCTTACCAGATGTGAACACAGGACGCAAACACAGCTTTCACACCGGGTGTATAGAGACCAGATAGCATTAATGAAAACCCGCATTAATGAACCCGGCACCCCATACTCCTGGAGCACCTCCCACAAGTGATCCTGAGGAACACGATTATAAGCCTTCTTCAAATCTACAAAACACATGTATACTGGATAAACAAACTCCAATGCCCCCTCCAGGTCTCTTGCTGATCTACTGTTCCACATCTGGGATGGAATCTGCATTGTTCCTCCTCCAGTTGAGGCTCAACAATTGGTCTGATTCTCTTTTCCAGTACTCTGGCATAGGCGTTCCCAGGCAGGCTAAGGAGTGTGACTACTCTATAATTGGAAAACACCCCTCGGTCTCTTTTTTTAAAAATGGGAGCCACCATACCTCTCTGCAAATCACCAGGCACTGTTCCAGATTCCCATGCGATGTTGATCAGGCGTGTCAACCAAGATAGCCCAACTTCATCCAGAGTCTTAAGCATCTCAGGGCGAATCTCATCCACCCCTGGCACTTTGACTTCCTCAGTGACTTCTGCCAGAATTCCCCTGGGTCATCCAACACTGTCTCAATATATGAGGGCATGTCCTCTGGGTTCAGGAGATCCTCAAAATGTTCCTTCCACCACCATACTACATCGCCAGGTGAGGTCAGCAAGTCCCCGTCCCGACTTGCAACAGCCAGGACCAGTCCATGCTTTTCTCGCCTCAGCTGTCTGATGGTTTGCCAGAACCTCTTTGAGGCCTGACCAAAAGTCCTTCTCCATGGCTTCTCCAATCTCCTCCCACTCCCGAGTTTTTGCTTCTCTGACCACTACGGTCCTTCTAGCCTTCCAATACCTGTCAGCAGAATCGGGAGACCCACAAGTCATCCAGAGCCAAAAGGCCTCTTTCTTCTTTCTGATGGCCTCCCTCACCACTGATGTCCACCAGCGTGTTCTTGGGTTGCTACTGCGACAGGTACCAACAACCTTCCAGCCACAGCTCGCAGCAGCCTCTTCTACAATAGAGGCTTTGAACAGAGCCCTCTCGGAGTCCATGTCTCCAGCCTACCCTGGGAGTAAGTAATAAAAAATTTTAGTAATAAAAAAACACCACTCGGGTTCAGATCTGGCAGGTCGTTCCTCCCAATCATCCTCTTCCAGGTTTCTCCCTCATCCCCAACATGAGCGTTAAAGACACCCAGCAGAACTGTGGAGCACCTCTCACCCTGAGTGACTCCAGAGAAGGAGAGAGTCCAAGCTCTATATAGGAGTTTGGTTCCAGAGCCAGAGCTGTGCATAGAAGCTGTAACGCTAAGCCGTAACGCTTAATCACCCACACTAACTCTGGCTCCTTCCCCACCAGAGAGGTCATATTTCACGTACCAAAAGCTAGTTTCCGCAACCAAGGCCCGACTGGGCCCCATGGGCCAGAAGACGGCCACCAGGCGCTCGCCTGCAAGCTCCTCTCCCAGACCTGGCTCCCTTTTCCAGGCAGGGTCTCACGATCTGATGTAATCTTGACAGTATGGTTTTTTATTGTAAAAATCAATAGTTCAATTAAGCATCTTTCAACATCAGTGATTTGTACGATATGAGCTTGTGGGTCCCAATTTATATTAAGTGTCCCTAATACCTGTTTACTTACATAGTAACTAGATGTGTACTTAGTATGTAACCACAGTGCAAGTACACATGGTACATAGTATCTACAGCTGTAATGGTTGTGTAACTACACATATGTAACAACCAACTGAATGGTATGTGTAAATACAAATATGTAACAGGACATTGGTAACAACACATTTTCGTAATGAAAGTACAATGTGTAAAAAGGACTAAACAGCACTTTGGTAAAGAAGGTGTTTTTCACTTTATATTAGATTTACCAGTAATTACTCTGCATGTTACACAGCAGAGGCCCTAAGTTAGGGATATTCCATATAAAATTGTGGTGGTGTCCAGAAATGTTACACTTTAATAATGAGGACAGTTCCTGAGGAATTAATAGTAAGCACATGGTAGTTAAAGTGGTGCAAAACCACTCCAACCGAGATGTCCAACTCATCCCACCTTTAAATATCCGAAAACTTGGCGTCATCTCTGACCCCCTGGATCAAATTGTTCCATTTACTCTTATACATATTGTTGTTACAATATTTAGTTATATAATTCCTGTTACACAAGTACTTGGTGAAGTGAAAAAAAGTGTTGTTACCAATGTCATGTTACACATTTGTACTTACACAAACAATCCTGAGGGTTGTTACATGTGTGTAATTACACAAACATTACAGCTGTAGATAATATGTACCAACGTGTACTTACACTGTGGTTACATACAACGTACACATCTAGTTACTATGTAAGACACAGGTATTAGAGACACTTAATATAAAGTGGGGCCCTTAAAATATAAAGTACGGGAAAAGTTTTACGTGCTAATATATTTTTATTAACATAATTATAATATGAAATGATAATAATTATAGTAAGATAATAACTAGTCATATAATAATTCTAAAATTGCAGGTTAAAAGTAGTTGTAGATGGCAAATTGTTAATAATGTGTCATGACAGCATGGCCATTTTACAGGGTGTTCTATTGGCTTTTTTCATTTTCAACTTAGGTAGGTCTGTAATGTTGCTCGATTTGAGCATAAAAAAAGATCTGCAACAGTACACAACGTTCAAAGTCCAATTCAAAAGGAAATGTTTTATTTAACAGAAATCAATTTTCAAAATCTACAACGAACGACTCGTTTAGACTACAACGCATAATTTCCGGGATCTGTGATATCACAAATACCGACGAATGAGACGAGACCTGGTTGAGCTGCACTAGAGAAGGCAACGCGTGTTATCACTGTGTCGGAGACACGCTAGCTTTCCCAAGGCAGACGACCTTAGAGTGATTACAATCATCCGGATTTAAATCGCGCTAAAATTGATTTGATATTGACGCAATATTAACACTGAAGCTCGCAGGCGGCTATGGTAAGAGGCATGACCAGACACACTGACCCGGCGCTACAGAGATGCAGCAATCACAGCTCACACTGGTCCAGCTAACCGATCACAGCTCACACTGGCCCAGCTAACCGATCACATCACACACTGGCCAGCTAACCAATCACAACACACACTGGCCCAGTACAATCAAGCAAACCACTGGCCAACTAACCAATCAACAATACATCAACTGGCTCCAAGCATAACCCATCACAATACACACTCAGGCCCAGATAACCAATCACAGCGCACACTGGCCCAGCTAACTGATCACAGAACACACTGGCCCAGCTAACCAATCATAACACACACTGGCCCAGATAACCAATCACAGCACACACTGGACACATCTAAACAATCACAAACAACACACGGACCAGTAACCAATGAACAGCACCACTGGCCCAGCTAACCAAAGCACAGCACAACGGGCCCCAGCAACCATCAACAACACAACTTGCCCAATGCTTAACATATGCAGCACACGACTGGCCCAGGCAACCCATCCAATACACATTGGCCCAGCTAGAACCAATAACAGACACCCTGAGCCCAGTCTAACCAATACACAACACGCACTGGCCCTAACTAGACAGCAGTCAAAATGAATCACACTTGAGGCCCTAGTCTAACCAAGTCCCAACACACAGGCCCAGTCTAACACACAAATCCAGCATCACATCTTGGCCCAGATAACCAATCACCATACACACGTGGCCAGCAACCACCAACACAAAACGTACTGGCCCAGCTAACCGATCACAGCATGCACTGGCCCAGCTCGCCGATCACAGCACATTTTGTATTTCAGAAAGCGGGCCTTCATTTGATACAGAACTATTCGAGCCGTTCATGCCAGACTGGGGATAGTTTGTAATAATGTAAACTATGTGAAAAAGAATGTGTTTTTCTAACAACCTAGTATGACAGCCTGTTCTAATACACCCCCAAAACAAAATCAATACTTTAAAAGAGCATAATAGGACCAGCCTTAAGGTGTGCCGGCTATTTGATGAGGGGTTTACGGTGTTTTAAAGGAATGTTGTTAGAGTGTAATTACACAAAAAAGACCTGAGTAATACTAACTATGTACTTACTATAAGCCTAAGGTAAGGGATAGGGTTTGGTTTAGGGTTGCATGTAATTATGCATAATAGCCTGTTGTTACTATAATACGTGCATGCAACAATTGTAACTACGCAACCTTAAAATAAAATGTTATTGCTATTTTGACATTGTTTCCAACAGATAGACTCTCATCTGCTACATTCACAGACACATATATGTAAAACACATTTTGAATTTACTAATGCTAACATTTTGAGTCATTACACTGCAGGACAAAATAAATGAACATGGATGGAGTAACATCACACATTTTATAAAAAAGTAGAAGGTAAAACCCATTTCTAATCTTAAAATCTTGAAAATGTCCCATTTGCTTACTAATGGAGTCTTGATTAGCAAAATTATATCACGGATGACTGCCACATAAAACATAATAAAACAACAAAAATAGTCCAGGCCTGGTCCTCTCTCATCTTTCACTGTCGTAGCTCCTCCTTTTATCCTTCGGGAGCTCCTCCGTCAGACTCGAGACCGGTGAGTGGTGCAGATGTCGCTCATTATCAATTACTCCACCTGAGCCTCGCTCCGTTACGATGGCTCTTGGCCCCGCCCCACTCGTCACATACCCCCATCGCCCCTCGCAGGCTGGGGGGTACTCCCGAGACTGCGCTCTCCTCCCCCCCTCTCGAGTTGTGGCGCCGCTCCGGGGTGGCTGGCCACGCGTACCAACTGCAGGTTACGACAGAAGTGCGGCGAGTGAGAAAAGCCCCGAAAGGTTGCGGAGCGATCAAGCCGCGCGCAGGGTGAAAGTGTGAGGCAAAGAACAGAAAGATCTGACCCGATCTGGTTCCGGACAGACTGCTGCTATTGCGTCTCTCAAACCAGCTGAGTGGCTCTCCACTTGCACAGGGTGCACATTGCGATGGTACTGGACAAAATTTTGGTGATGGGCCCGTTGCTCATCCGCTTCCTGGAGGATGGCAATGGTCCTTGGGTGGATGGCTGCAGGCTCCGGCCTCCTGGCGAACGGCGCCGACTCCTCCGATCCCTCTTGGATGTCAGCCACCCCTCCTCGACCCAGGAGCACGGCAGCGAGCCCTCCGTCCCACCTCGTCTTCCACAGCTCCAGCACCAACGCGTCGGGCAGCCACTGGCGGTCTCTGCTTCTTCCTGCTACCCGATCTCCTCAGCACCGCGAAGGCTCTCTGACAGTGTTGTCCCCCTCCTCCCGGGTTTGGGCACCAAGTACAATGCTCATAGAAGACAGGGAAGAAGAGGCGGGAACGGCAACGTGTTTTAAACATAAAACTTAATGAAACAAATAAACAACACAAAATGAAAGTAAGAAGCGCATCCCCTCAGGAGGGACGAATCATAAAACATAACATAAATTCAGGCCTGGTCCGCGCTCGGCCTTCACTGTTGGTACTCCCTTTGATCCTCCGGGGCTCTCGGTGGGCTCGAGAGGTGAGTGGACACAGGTTTGGCGCTCCTTATTATTAACTCCACCGGCCTTGCTGCACTCCCACGTCTCTCGGCCCCGCCCCACTCGTCACAATCCGAAAGAGATTTATGAATTAATTTTTTGTCAGTCCACAAAACGATCAGAAATGAACAGAAGTTTGGGTCAAAATGCCACCAAAATGGACAAAAATGCCTTCATATTTAAGATAAGCGGTCAAAAAATGCCCCTGCTCAAGTCTATTATGTCTGTCAAAATTAAAGTGAAATATGCAGTATAACATTTCTATTTTTTATTTATTTATTTGTTTGACAGTGTTTCTGTTGAATGCATGAATGTAATGAGCAATTAGAGGCATTTAGATTAATGTAAAAGTTCATTTTTAATCTTCTGAAAAATTGGTGGCAAAATTGTATAAATCTTCTTACATTTTAAAGGTAAAATGTAATTTATTTTGTTGTAATTTTAAAACAGATCTCAAATAATGTCAATTATTTTTTATTGTATTCATGATGAAGATAGTTTAAACGATATATAAGTATATATATATAATATATATTAATTATCTATATGTGTGTGTGTGTGTGGTATATTATGATGTGTGTGTTATATCTATATAGTCGTTATATATATGCAGAATTCTGAAAACTTTATCATATCCAGTGGAGCTGTTAAACTTTCTGCAAGTAGTAATGAGAGATGGTTTACCAATGACATATACAGCTAGACACCAAAGCCCTGCAACTGCATCCAAGGCTTCTGGGCTACAATCAACCCTGATTTGGCACCGGGGGGTGTGGGCACAGCTCTAAATGTGATGCCATGCGCATGTGGATAGCAGAATATTTTGCCAGTTATCATTTGGATCTAGTGCTCAGATGACTGGGATTGTCCGACGTGTTCAAGGCGACAGATCCCCCATGGTGCAAAAGGCAAGGGTACCTCCGAGTATTCACCACAGGATGAAGCAATTCACTGAAAAAAGTGTTCCCTGCGCAAAAAGACAGAACGTTCGTCATAAACGCTTTCTCTTTCTCCTCACTAATCCACAATTGCCTCTCAGCAACAGAAACGGCCACATCCATGAGAGACAGTGCACACTTTAGGTCTAGCTAAGCTGCGGAAAGGTTTGTTTTTTATATTCAGGACTCGATAAAGTCTATAGAGACATAATTATATAATCTATATATATTAATATAGCATATAAAACAAGGAATAGAATGTAGCCCCAAATCTGGTATGTATGTATATTCAATATAATATAAGTGCGATCAAGTTCGACTTTAAGAAATAACTATGAAAATCACACAATTTATCTGAAATTAATAGGTGATTTATCCAAGATACCATAAACATAAGCGCATACAACATCAAAAGGGGTGGGGAGGGTGGGCGCCTTGGAGATAAGCCTTACAATATAGACATTATAATAACAATGGTCAGGTATATTAAAGCTTTTTAAATGATGAAGCTTGTGTTCTTTTGCAGCTCGTGCGTTGAATAAATTATTTAAATTCAGTTGATCACTTGTGCATGATATAGTCTGTCTAGCGCCTTCGCTCAAACTTTCACTGCAGCAGTGTTAGTCCTGTCTTGTGAATGTGTTTCAATTAATGGTATTCTTTCATAACAGTCTCTTCATCTTCAAAAGAGAAGTGAATTGTGCTGACTCTCTTGAGAAGTCAATCAAACTGATGCTTTCCATGTTCCGTGTGACTGGCTGTTTGCTGCACGTGTCACACTTTCAGGTGCACGCGCCTCACAAACTCTGGATCAAACCTGAGTTGACAGAGAATGTTTATACTGAGCACTGTGCAACAGCTGATCCTGATCTAAACCAGGTTGGATTTGTTTGGTTTTGTCAACTCTAAACCTACTCTGAAACTCTCAGCTAGGAACAAACCCTGTGGGTGCAGATAGGGCGTGTGACTATGGGGTTGTTAGGGGGTGTTCTAGGTGGTGCTCGTTGTTGCTAAGGCAGTTGCTAGGGTGTTGCTATGCGGTTGCTAGGGTACCCAGGGTGGTTGCTAGGATGTTGCTAGGTGGTTTCTAGTGCTAGGGTGCCCTTGGTTGGTTGTAGCAGTTGCTTCTGGTGATTAGGGAGGGTTGCTGGGTGTTTGTATGGCTAGGTTGCTATGCGCTAGATCGATGGCGGTGCCGTTGGCGTGCACGTCTGCCCAGTCTCCATTTGATGGTTGTTCACGCGTCCGCCATCTCCTCCACCAGATCATTCTTGTCCCGCCCGCACCACGCGCACCACCGCCCGCAAGATGCCGCGTGAGGGTGGTCCAAGCTTATGCCCTGCGTTAAGTTGGACTTTCTAGGCTGCGACTCCCATGTGCAGAATGATTGATTCTGGCACTGCTCCGCTGAACCTGGTTAATCAAACATACCTTGACTCCATAGTGTGTCGCCACCTTGAGACGTGTGTCGACACTGAGGTGTCGATCGATCCATCCTCTTGTTTCGTCAAGGGCAATGCCAAGCTATGTCTTTGGTTATTGTGTGAACTTTGTCACGGACCACACCATTGGCGCCCAAGTGAGCTCGAGGGTGTTATAAAGGAGCAAACACAGATCTATGAGCAGCATTTACCAACTACAAAGACAGACAACCTCAAATGCTGCATCCATTAAATCGCAGGAAATCCCAGTATTCCCTGCTCTCAACTATGAATTAAATATGCATTCCCAAAGCAGAAAGTCACTGGTGTATGATGACTGAAATCTATGTGCTTAAATAACAGCAATCTTGTTGAGGAAAGGTATCAATGACTGTTGATTAATGTGGTTTTAAGATCTGAAAATCAATACACTAATCAGTCACCCATTAGCTGAACCTTTTGGGATTTACATTACATTACATTTTCATCCAGACACGTTATATTGATGACTCGCTTCAGATCATTATGTCTCTGGCAGATAGGCTTGAAGAAACCAAACACATCACACTCAAGTCACATATTGATAAACCAACTACACCACTTTGGGATTTTTCAAAAAGTTTCATTGCTGTACTTCAACAAGAATCAAACCCCACCAATGATGCAGGCAAAGCAGGAGTTGAGCTGGCCTCCCTTTTATAAACCATTTAAGAGCTAATCAGTGAAGACAAACATAGGGGCTGTTAATACATTGTAGTTGATAAAGGGACTGATTTATCTTTCAAACTGTCATGTCTGGTGCAATCTATAGCACTGTTTGGGCAGCTAAGATGATCGTGAAGGGAACATTAATTTTTTAGCAGGACTATTCTTGGATCAATGCTTTCAAGCCTCCCTGAAGAACCTGCACCAGTATTTATTCAAATGCTAAAAAAAAAAAAAACAAAAAAAAAAAAAAAAAAGGAAAAACAAAAGTGACCGCTTTGACAGCTGCATGAGAAAGTGAGACCACTAAGTACTAGGTAAATGCTTCGTTGCATTTTTGGTTTATAAAAATCACTTTAATGTTAAGGGAACTGTTAACATGTATGTTAAAGTGTCAAATGTAAAAAAAAAAAAAAGTATAATATTAATAATCATATATCTATATATATATTGAGCTAGCATTAACTGGACATGCACTATTCAAGGTTTCGAGTCCGTACAGATTTAAGTTTATTAGGATATAGAATTAGCTCATAACAGTCTACATGTCTTTCCTTGGCCTTCCCCACGCATAACCACAACAAACATTAACTGCCACCAATTCTGATTTCAAATAAAGCAACAAGTCACAAGAGCCTGTGCATTGCAGTAATTTGGCCATGGGTATAGGCTGTTCTTAGACATGATGCACCACCTTTTGTGCATTATTGGTTTTATAAATTTGCCTATGAATTAAAGAGACACGAAGTTCAATAAAATTAAAACTGTGTTCGCCAAACGAAATACATTAATGGACACTTCTATAAGTATATTAATATAATTACATACAGCAGTCATTAGCTTTAAAGGGTTAGCTCACCCAACAATGGAAAATTCATGTCATTACTACTCACCTCGGTTGTTAGACCACCGTCAGACCCTTCCGTTTCATCTTCGGAAAAAGACACTAATTTAAGATATTTGGTGATGAAAATAATCAGGGCCTCTCTGACCTCCCATAGTAAACTATGGCATAGCCAAGGTAACTAAAACACATTCAAGGTCCAGGAAATAGTACCAACGGGTGAGAACCAAAGTAGCCGGTGACATCACAGTGGTCAACAGTTAAAAACAGAAAATAACGATTGTGTTACCTTTAAAACAAAGTGTAGCGCAGTAGAGATGAATGTGGAATAAAGCGGTTTATTTTTGTTTATTCTTGCCGCAAAAATATTCTCGTAGCTTCGTAACTTTACAACCACCGATGAACCACTGATGTCACACGGACTACTTTGTCGAACATCTTGGTACTTTTTCTGGACCTTGAACATGGTAGTTTCTTTGCTGTCTATGGGAGGGTCAGAGAGCCCTCATATTTAATCAAAAATATCTTAAATTGTGTTCCGAAGACGAACGAAGGTCTTACGGGTTTCGAACAACACGAGGGTGAGTAATTAATGACAGAATTTGGGTAATAACCCTTTAACTGTCGGCAGACCTGAAAAAACTATTGTGCCGCTTCAACAGCTTCAAAACACACGCAATCAGAATTTAGATTTTAAACCATCCATTTAATATTAACAACATTTCACTCAGCCTGCTGTTGTTTTACATTTTACGAGATGTGGATCGCGAGGAGAGGTGAGGAGAATTGTAGTAAAGCGAGGTATAAAGCAGGGAGATCACTACCTCTTTTCACGAGGACACCGTCCAGCTGTTAATGAGCCTTTAACAGATGGCCATCAGGCCAGGATAACGGACACTGCATAAACTGAATTATGTCCCATACACCTCTGCACACGGCCTGCCACAAAACGTCTTTAATCCGCAATCACATCAGACAAGGAAATCAATTAAACAGCCAGGCAAATACAAAGCCAAACACTATTAATAATATTAATAGAGGCAAACATACACATTTTGTAGACGGGCACAGATATATAAGGTAAATGTGGGGGTCCTTCTGCTTTAATCTCATTGACTCATTGGCTCAGTTTCACAGGTCATTGGCTCAGGTTTAGTTATAGTGACAAATCTTTAGTGAAAGAAGTCTTGGGTTTGATTACCAGGGAGCATGTATACTGATAAAATATGTATCTTCAATGCATTGTACGAAGATTTGGATAAAAGCATCTGCCAAATGACTAAATGTAAATGTAAAGAAATTAATACAGAGGGATGAAATTTGCATGCACATAAAGAAAGGCTCACCCAAAAAAATCTAATTAGGTGTTGTTCCAATACATGTAGATTTGTTTGAAATAAATGTATCAATTATATTTAAAACAGGGACACCTTAATCGAAAAAGTGACAGTAGAAGCATTTAATACTATGTTATTCAACTACATGCTAGTTGAACTTCTATTGTCAGGAATGCCTGCAAATCACCACAGTTGGTTTTTAAAAGTGGCTTAAATAGATAAGAATGTTTCCGTGAGCACGGAATAGCAGCA
Organism: Sinocyclocheilus anophthalmus; assembly: GCA_018155175.1. Taxonomy (NCBI): domain Eukaryota; kingdom Metazoa; phylum Chordata; class Actinopteri; order Cypriniformes; family Cyprinidae; genus Sinocyclocheilus; species Sinocyclocheilus anophthalmus. Next base: position 293,171 of record JADLZN010007949.1, read on the forward strand.
AATTAGAAGGGATTTGCTATGACACTGTGAAAACGGTGAGACTGGAGCTAAGGACTGCTGAAAATTCGCTTGCCATCACCAGGCATAAATATAAACGAAACATTTTCCTAGCATCTTGTTACATTCTTCTGCAGAATGTTTAATGCGATACTTGATTTCAAAATTAGGGGTTTCTTTGGCATTAGCTCAAATAAGTGCAGCCTTGGTAAAAATATGAGACTTCTTTCAAAAAAATGACTGACCCCAGTCTTTTGATTGGTATGTGTGTGTGTTTTGGGTAGATTGAAGCTTAACTGACATGGTTACTATGAACTAATTACTGAGCAGTGAGACTGTTCAAAACTTCTCCTTTTGGGTTACACAGAACAACATGTGAGCCAAGAAATGAAGTTGCTTTTTGAGTAAACTATTACTTTATTATTCCTAGCTGCCTTAGTCATTGCAGCATAAGACAGTAAAAACTGTTGACTGCTGTCAGTTCAGATCATAAAGTATGTGTCACATTGTGATGGCACTGCCACAAAGCTGCTAAACCTACGTTACCCGATGGCTAGGTGTTGTTACCTGGTAAATGTCCGACAGGCTGCTGCTCCCAGAATCACTGGTGATGCTACATCCTGAGTGGCTGGAGGAAACGTGTGTCACCTGGGGGTGAATCCCGTCTGCCAGGTGTAATCTGCTGAAGTCTGCCGGCAGCTGCATATGGAGACAAACAAATAGAGCGTCAGGATATACATTTGACCATAATAATCCATATGCAACCTGTAATGCAGCTAATAACTGTGACAGCCAATCAGTAGCATATCTGTTAATTTACTCAACCTTTTGATCACATATATGGCCTCAAAGCCAACAGAAATAGACTAAAAGTAAAGAAGCTCTGATCTGGACTTCATTTGACTTCTAAATGTCACAGATTGCAGTTTGTCTTTTCTGCTAAAGTTCAAAGTAATGTCAGTTTTGTGGTAAGCTGCAGTCCACTACGCTATCATTTATTCATCACATCTTCAGTCTGATGTTTCTGATCCTCTCAAGGATTTTTTGGTGAAACCAGGCCTCAGAGACATTCAATGTTTTATTAGAGCTAAAACACGACCAGACAATATATCTTAAACAGGGGCAATTTTCCCCTCCACACGATCCACAGTTCCATCAAATGCAACAAAATGTTAGTCAGGTCAGTTACATTTAATGCAGGGTTTCCTTATTTTCCTTCAACAGAATAGCACAGCTCATTTGCTAATGCTAATGAGTGTCGACAAGCCGTTTCTCACACAAGCCATTATATGACCTCAAAAGACTTGGAATATATAAGCCATACGAACAAATAAAGACTCATATTTTCCACAGTCCTGTATATTTTCCACAAGCCTCCTATTAAGTCTGTTTATACATTGATTCCCAGAAGCTAAATTTGGACTGAAGCTATAGAGAAAATTAAATTTCTAATTATATTTCGAATGCAAGAGAGCCTTGGCACTGTAGTACTATCTTGGCTTACAGCAAGAGCAAGGCTGGTTCATATCTACACACAAAAAAAAAATCATTAGGAAAACAAATATCTCATAATTAATGAAAGAAAGACACTGTATAGTCGAAGGCTACACAATATGCACGTGGCATGTTTATTTCCTCTGGTTCAGTGTGAGCAAGCAGCTCCCTTCGTGGCAACGCTCTGTACATATTTGAAGGGGTGCGGCTGCAAGAGCAAAGCATGTGTGTGGGGGGGGGGCTTGTGCAAGAGGAAAGGCACTGACAACAGCACTGAGATAAGGAGCTATGAACCAATTTCAGCTAATATTAGAGTGCACACACACGCACACACATTGCGATAAAGCTCATTCAATTGGCTCCCGATTGTGTCTGCGTGTGATTGGGCCTACTGACTCGTGCCTTGGGTGTGTATGTGTGTTCACGAAGTGAAATTCCACTTTTTTTGGTGGGGCCATGGGATGTCTCACAGCGCTGTGGCTGAGTAGTAGCGTTTCATACAAAAATGAATCTGACCAGTTCCATCCCATAATCATATACATGCCAGGGAGATGCAGCCACTTCTCTATCTGTCCCAATACTGGTTCAGCAACAGGGTGGAATGCGCGTGTTAGATGTCTGCGTTTGGTGTGCTGTGGGCTAAAGGGTGTGTTAACACCACTAGAGTGTGATGTAAAATAGCCTCCTCACAGACACACAATCATTGTATCACTCATCTTTGCCCTGGCGACTCATCCATATTAATAAGCTATTTACACCTAAAGCAGAGAGACACATAAGAGGAAGAAAGAATAGAAGTAGAAAGACCTTAGTTAAAAATAGTACAGAATCATGAACGAATATATATAAGAACAATTGCTAAAGAACAAAAAATATGGGACAAATGAAAGAAGGCTAAAAAAAGACAAACAGAGGCTAGAGGAGAGACAAATGAAAATAACGATTAAATACAAAAACGCTTACATAAAAAAAATGACAAACAACCGACAATTAACAAAAGCTAACAGAAAAAACAGAAATGTGCATGAATGTAGATAAAAACAAGAATAACACAAAAAAAAGGATCAATTAATGAAAAAAAAAAGGCAAGAGTACGAAAAGAAAAAAAAAACAAACGAAAGGAGATGAGAACAATGCAAAAAAACAAACAAACAAAAAAACCATAAGCAAAAACAAAAACGAAAGACAGAACAAAAGGAAGAACAAATGAAAGACAGAACCAAAGTTAGAAAAAAGAAAATCGTACTTAAAGGGGTCATATTAAGTTGCTAAAAAAGTTTTTGGTGTAATGCAATGTTTATGTGGTTTAAAGTAAAAAAAACTTTCCACAGACTGTACATTACTGTGGCTCCTCTAGCCTCGACTTTCTGACACGCCGTCATTTTTACAAAGCTCATCGTTCTAAGCGCGGTGTGCTGTGATTGGCCGGCTATCCAGTGCGTTGTTATTGGCCGAATAACTCAAGCGTGTGACAGAAATGTTACGCCACTTACCGGTTCAGGAACTTTCTCCGTAAAATGCCCTGCAACACACTCGATTATTTTTTTGGGGGGGGTTTTTGTGTGTTGGAAAAGGGTTGTAGTAAATAAAAAAAAAAAACCACTGATTAGTTGTGTCCTCTTTTGGAAGGCCCAAAAAAGTGTTTGGCTTCGCCAAGAAAAAATCACACAGAGTCTCCACGAATGGCGGTGGCGGCAACAGTACTACAGCGAGAATAAAAGTTACGCAAACGGTGTTATGCAAATCTTTCCACACAGTGACGTAGATATGCGGGG
>JADLZN010007950.1:0-68496 GCA_018155175.1 Sinocyclocheilus anophthalmus
GGATGGAATTTCTTCTTAGAACACGTACAATTGTGATAGGACTGCAATGGTGAATATTATGAAATGGTTGATTGTCCTGTATTATTCTTTGCTGAATTTCTTTGAGGCATTGTTGGTGTTGTTCTGGACCACCATGTCAACAATGCCATGTTTTTGTGCATTTGAAAATATTGTGCATTCTTTTTCGTCCACCTGAATGTAGGGCCAACAAGTAGGGCCAGTTACGGTAGAGAACTAGAACTAGAAATAGACAAGACTCTAGACTAGACTCATAGAACCAGAATGGTATAGTTACTTATTGGTTTTCCCTCTGAAATGTTATATTTTATATTTAGCTGAATTCTCTGGCCGGCTTCTCTCAATGAAAGACCATGATATAATGAAATGATATAACGTGGTCAACAAGGGTGGCTCTGATTTTATTCAAAACCCATCTGTACGCTCTACCTCTTCTTCCTCCTCTTCCACCCTGCAGTCAGTCCCCTTCCTTTTTGTTCACGTCTTCTTACATTTTCTTCTTTTTCACTATACCATCCCTCTCCAATCCACCCATCTCTTCTCCCTCTACTCTTCCCTCTTCTCCTCTTCCTACATCCTTAACTCTTCTTGCTCCTTCTCCTCTTCTTGCACCCTGTCCTCCTGTCCCCTCATCTCCCTCTACCTCTTCCACCGTTCTTCTCCCTCTCATTACACGTCCTTTTCACCTTCTCATTCTTGTTCTTATTCTTTGCCTTTTTTTCTTTTCCCTTTTCCTCTTTTATAATTGTTGCAATTGAGATAAATGTTTAAACAATTGGGAAATTTGCATTTCTTTTGTTTGAATTACTCAACAGTCATCAATTTGGAGCTAATTGAAAACATATCAAGTGCAACTGAGAATTTAGCAAATGAAAGAGTTTTGTTGCATTTGGAAAAATGGTAAATGCATTTTTGTGATTTGTGTAAATCCAATTCATAAAGTTGCAGTTGTCTTTTCCTAATATATTAAAGTTTTGGTTGGTTGTATGAACTATTGTGAAAACATTTAGTTTAAACATTGTGCACAGTGTTTTGAGAACATTATGCATGTGATTTCTAGTTTGTTTAACTAACAATTTGTTTAGGATAATTACAAAGTGTTCAGATCATTATGTTAACTGTTTTGAAAGCAGTGACCTAAGTTTGGAGTTGTTGTGTGTTGTGTGTGTGTGTGTAGTGTGTGTGTGTGTGAGCCGATACCATAGAGCCCCCGCACATAACAAATCCAATTTAACCCCAAAGCTGAATAAATAAGATTCCCATTGGTGTATGGTTTGTTAGGATAGGACCATTTTTGGCCGAGATAAAACTATTTGAAAATTTGGAATCTGAGGTGAAAAAACATCAAAATAGTGAGAAAAATCGCCTTTAAAATTGTCCAAGTGAAGTCCTTAACAATGCATATTACTAAACAAAAATTAAGGTTACTCTTTATTCCACGTTAGACATTCTACTAACTACAGTATAGTAACTTTGTACCTACATTTCAACTACATGTCAACTAATTCTCATTAATTGGCAACTACATGTCAAATACTCTTAGATACGACGTTAGGTATGGTTTAAAAAAAAAAAAAAAAAAAAATATGTTAGCAGAATAGGGTGGACAAGCAAGGTTAGACGATAATAAATACGCATACAGACTACTAATCTCTACTACTGTTAGTTACATGTAGTTGCAAAGTCTTATGTTAATAGAATGTCTCAATGGACTATCGAATAAAGTTTTAACACCAAAATTCAAGTTTGCATATCTTTTACAGTAAATTTACAAAGTATCTTTATGGAACATGATCTTTACTTTGTCCTAATGATTTTTGGCATAAAAGATATAATTCAAATAATTTTGACCCATACAATGTATTGGTGGCTATCACTGCAAATATACCCCAGCGACTTAAGACCGCTTTTGTGCTCCAGGCTCACATATGATCGTATATATTATATAGTATATATATTTTCTATCTGTAATATTGTAATAAAGTAATACATACTATAGTAGAAGAAACCTTAGTAGTGAAGTATAAACAGCATTGTTGGCATAACTATTAAACTGCGATAAACGAAACAAAGCTTTTACATGGGCTCAGGTAAGAAATTATTAGGTCGTTCAGCACTAATGCTCAGGTCATGAGCTTGATGTCGCTGAACCGCCTTCAACTCTATAGCTCCCTCCTGACTTGACATGACTGGTGAACTGTTGGGTTCCTCAAGCAGATACTCCCTTGGAGTTTTGCAGGCATTTCTGAGTCGTCTCCAGACTTTTTTGTTTAAAAAGATAAACAAAACAGGATTGATGAAAACATGCATGAAAGCAATACATTCTGTCACATGAATTGCAAAGTCAAAGTGTATGTTAATGGTACAGTCATAAAAAAAGTGGAGGTCTTGCAAAGCATGCAGGAAAATGACAACACTGTAGGGGAACCAGAGGAGAAAAAACATGACGGTGAATCCAGTTTCATGTCTAAACACCTTGAACGGGCTCCTCACCTCAGCAACACATGGTAGTCTGATCGAACAAAATAGGAGCACTAGGAATGGTACGACAAACCCAAGTATGTTCATCTGAAATCTCGTGTAGATCTTCCAACCGAATTTATCGTCGAAGTGATAAGTGCAAATGTACTCTTCGTGGAACTTTTGAGTCTCAACAAAGCTGACATGAGCAGCTGCAGCCAAAACTGAGAAAAGCCACACCAAAATGCACATAACAGTATTCCTCTTTGGACTGTTGAAGATGCTGGTGGTAGAAACAACACATGCAATGTCCAAAAATCTCTGCAAGCTCTGACTAGCAACAAACAGGTTGCTGCTATACAAACTCACCATGTAAACCAATGAGATTGCCTTACAGCTTTGATCACCAAAGATCCACTCGCTGCTGGCATACACTGCCCAGAAGGGAAGGCTCAGTGTGAAAAGAATATCCGATATGACCATGTGCAGAGGCAATACCTTCCTCAGAGTTTTGTATTTGATGAACAATGTCAGAAGGGTAAAATTAGCAATAATGCTCAATGCACAGGTAATGGAATAGAACACAGGTAGAAACACATGGCTGAATTCCTTTACATGTGTCTTCTTGCAGAGCCCAAATTCCTCAAGTCCTTCTGAATTATAATAGTCCTCATAGCTGTTGTCCTCCATGGTTTCGAATCAGCTCAGAGTCTTTGTTGCGAATTTTTGTTACTGAGATAGTATCAGTTCCCTTTTGCATAAGAATGTACTTCCACATCAGCCTCGACACTCAAGGACACTTGCCCTTAAGCTTTTTTCATTTCATTCTTCTGGTAAATCGCAGTTTCCAGGAAACAAAAAAAACAAAGCATGGAAAAAATTAGTATGCAGTGAAAACCGCCTGAACTTCTGATTCCAGTGCAATGAATCAGAGAAGTCTGCTGTGCAAAAGCACTTTTTTTTAGGGTAGACCTTAATATCAACAATCAGCGCGTAACGTACTTCCCTGTAGTGTTGGAAGGATCAGGAAAAGACATATTGCTACTCATCTCTCACACACACTCACACACACACAGTCACACACACACACACACACACACACAACACCACACACACACCCACACACCCACACACACACACACTTTTCGTGCAGTAGTTATTTTTGTTTTTTTCTGGTGTTTTAGCAACTCCAAATACTACGTAAAAGAGAGAAATAAGTGTTTGTTTCCCTCCAATTGGCCTTTTACCAATAAAATAGTGTGCGTGGCATCATCCTAAAAGAAAACACATTTTAGGATTATTGTAATGAATGAATGAATGAATTAGATTTAACATCATTTTACATAACATTATATTACACATTAATAATTTCCATGTTAACATGTTTGTGATTTTTATTTATCATAGTTTCTTACCATTGAACCAATATAGAACTGCAACTATATTGTATATTATTCAATTGTAACATTTTTTACTTTTTTGTTTTTGTTTGCGTTAGGCAAACTATTTAGATAAACTGTAAAAATAAATAAATAAATAAAAAAACCACTGGCTTAACCTTTTAGGTTTAGTTAACTTTAAATGTGCAGTTGTACTAAGCGACAGTTTGGCTATTTGAGCTTACTAAACTCTAAACTTTAAGGCAGCATGAACAATTAAGTTGAAACATTTTATTTATTTTTTTACCGTTTTTACAGTGAAGGCGTTTTGTTTACAATGAAGAATCAGGTGCAAATATAAACCATTTTAGTTTTATGTTGAACTTTTATTAGACTGCAGATTGAAAGAAATTAATGTGTGGTAATAGGCCTATTATTTGTAAAAGAATGAATGCTTATTCTGAAAGTGTACACGATCCTTTTTGATACTGTAACAAAGAAGAAGGCAGGAAGAAAAAGGAAGGCAGACAGATGATAGTGGCTCTAAACAGGGGCACCACTGTGGTTTTTGGCCCCCCTGAACAATATATTGACTCGGGCCCCTCTTGGTAGAAATTACGTTCTGGGGGGGTTGTTTGCACAGACCCCCTCTCTGTTCAGGGCCCTTGGAATTGCCAAAAAACTTCCCTCCTTTTACAGCTCTCCTGGCTCTAAATACAAGAGGTTTATTAAATAAAATAGCCAAACAAGAAACTAGGAAACAGGGAACTCAAATTAAATAAAAACACAACATGACAAGAATAAAGGGAACTCTCAGGAGCGAAATACAGGAGACATCCCAGCAGGGGTTACATCGGTGAGCGTGCATTTTGACCGCGCACAAAATGTCCGATCCTTGTGAACATCATTCCAATCAACCAATCAGAATTGAGAGATAACTTTTCAGGAAATGTCAGTTTTAGGCTTACAATCTGGATTAGGTGCTTTTACACCCTTGTTAATCAGATATCATTTCCCTCTGATTTTAGGAATAAATTATGGGTAGGTTTAGGGATAGGGATTGGGTTAAGCCTGTATTTTTGGACAGTAATGTTGATCCAGGATCAACAAAAGATGTTGATCCAAGAACATGTCTTACTTGGCAATCCGGTGACCGATTACATCCACAACATCTGACCAGAAAACGACTGAAGGTTGTGGGGAACCAAAAAAATGTCCCCACAAGGTCAAAATGTATTACTATACTTGTGGGTCCCATAATGTAGGCAATACCAGGTGCACACACATCTTGAAACTATGGAGTGTGTGGTGGCTGCTTTATCCAATAAGCGCATTCGTGGCCTAATGGTTAGAGAGTCTGACTTGTAACCCAAAGGCCTTGAGTATCGGTACTGGCAGGGATTGCGCTCTCTTCCATCCTAAATACCACGACTGAGATGAGACCCTTGAAGAAGGCACCAAACCCCAACGGCTCCCTGGGCGCCACAGCAAAAAATGGCTGCCCATTGTTCTGTGTGTGTATGTATGTGTGTGTGTGTTCATTACTCACTGCTGTGTGTGTGCATGCTCTTGGATGAGTGAAATCCAGAGCCCAAATTCTGAGTATGGTACACCATACTTAGCTACAAGTCCCATCACTTTCATTGTCAATAGAGTTTCTTCCACAGGCTTTTGGCTGCGTTATTTTTTACTAACCACCAGATGGTGCTGTTGTCAACATTCTCGAAGCTTTGAATCTTTTACTGGAACAGTCAGGGTAAAGCCTTAGAACTTTATGAAGCTTGATTTCCCCATCCATAACACAAGGCTTCAGTCTCATGTGACCCTGCAGAGGATAAAGCGGTTTGTAAAATGGATGGTTGGAATTTAATAATATTAATGTGAATTTAAAGCACCCTTTAACATTGCCGAGAAATTGTGCTTTAATGTGAGTGAAATTAGATAAACGTAGGGGGGGGCCCATGTCCTAAAAGGTTGAAAACCCCTGGACTTGTGTTTCTCAACAGGGCGGTTTCTCTTGTGGCGAGTGGAGAGAGTTTACACCAATAGGGGCAGTCGTGGCCTAATGGTTAAAGAATCGGCCTTGTTATACGAAGGTTGTTGGTTCGACTCTCAGGTCCGGCAGGGATTGTAGGTGGGGGGAGTGAATGTACAGCGCTCTCTCCTACCTTCAGTACCACGACTGAGGTGAGACCCTTGAGCAAGGCACTGAACCCCCCAACTGCTCCCTGGGTGCCGTAGCAATATGGCTGTTCATGGTGCGTGTGCACGCACTTGGATGGGTTAAATACAGAGCGCAAATTCCGACTATGGGTTGCCAGACGTCACTTAACTTTTAATTTATGAGCTGAAAATTGCAAAATAAAAATTGTGTGCAGCATCTTAACACCATGTCTACAATAGATGCATCTAAACAAACATTCCATATCTATTTGTCCTGTTGTTGGTAGTGCATGCACTTGGAATTCATCGGAAATAGAATGCAGAATCTGTCTACTGTGGCTGACTTATGCTGCTTTTGATTTACCTCGGATGTCGGAGCTGGGAATGACGTCACACCCAAGTGGACCATGTTCCAGTAGAGAAGTCAGAAAACCAAGATGGACGCATCCATTGTTTGCAATACCAGTCGATTAAAACACATAAAAAGTGGTATTTTGCACGGATAACGCCATCCACAAATAGAGGTATGGATCGTACCCTTGAGTTTATTGAGACACAGACAAACATAAGTGCTAATAAATAATATATTACTACTGTTTCTCTTCTGTTGATGCACTGAACAGCCATATTGGATTCTGAAGTTGGAATTATTGTGATTCCTCTAAGACTCCGAGTCGGAACTCTGACTTGGGAGGGCGTTCCAATTAAAAGTTCCTACTGGGAACTCGGAATTTGCAACTTCCGAGTACAAATCGAATGCAGCATTAAGGCCCTGGCATACTTTATTTTCTGCATTAACAATATATGCTCACATACCACCATTTCAATTACACAGCATGGGATATTGTAAATGTAATGTATAAGTAAATGTTAATTCAGTGGCTTGTTAAAGTGTTAATACATAGATGAGTCAAACCTCGCAGACATACCTGTGTTTTTACACTTCACTGAAACAGAATCAGGAAACATTTCAGTTTGTCAGCTAAGGAAACTGAAACTTGTGTGTTTCAGTTTTTCTTGTGTGTTTCAGCTCAGCTGCTCGGTGTGTCTGGATCTACTGAAGTTCCGTGCTGTCCCCGTGAACGCAGTTACGTACAGCTGTATTACAGACTGGCAGGACACAGAAAAGTCTACAAATGCCCTCCAGTGCAAGACACACCTTCACTCAAGACTTCTTTATTGCAAGAATGTCATAACTTGCTGAGATGGTTGAGAAACTGAAGACAGGAGCCCACTATAAAAACTATGGTGCTTCCTTCTCACGTTACGCCGACGGAGATGTGGAGTGTGACGTCTGTATTGGAAAGAAATACAAAGCCGTCAAGTCCTGTGTGGAGTGTCTGAACTCTTATTGTCAAAGTCATCTTGAACAACATGAGAATCCCTTTAAACAATCTGATGGATCCCACCAGACGACTCCATGAGATGATCTGCCCAAAACACAACAAACAGCTGGAAATCTATACTGTCGTACTGACCAGCAATTCATTTCTTATCCGTGTTTAATGGACGAACATAAAAACCACGACACTCTAACTGCTGAAGCAGAAAGGACAGAGAAACAGGTATGACCTGAAATTAGACACTGATGTGCTAATGCTAAATGGTAATGGTAATGTTAAACAAATACTAATGCGTTATCCAACATCACTGTTGTGAAAGTTGATGAGTATTACAATTTTCTCTTTTTACAGCCTTTTCGTTTTCCTACAGAGTCTTTTGGGAGAAACACAAAGAAAGCTCCAGCAGGGAATTCAGGATTTTATTAATGCTAAATCACATAAAGACTGAACTCCCTGTGTCCTCCAGATCCTCTAGAATAGGAGTGTATGTGGAGCACAGTGCAGGAACTTTGTTCTTCTACAGCGTCTCTGACACAATGACCCTCATCCACAGAATCCAGACCAAATTTACTGAGCCTCTCTATCCTGGATTTGGGTTTGATATCGGATCAAAAGTGAAACTGTGTCATCTAACAATGTAGATTAGAGATTCTTCGTATGTTACAGGAGAAAAAACAATCTTATAAAGTCTTTTATGTTGTATATAATGTCAGTTCGAAAAGTAAAAAAAAAGAAAAAACAATATATATATTGAAATACATGGTAAAATTGTGTATGACTAATTATGTATTTTCTGGATGAACCGTAAATTTAAAAATATTTATTTAATGAGCAGATATTAAAACCATATAAATAATAGCTAATACTTTTCTGTAGTTCGTGCATTTCTGCGGTCACTTGAAAGAAAACATTTAATAAACCATAATTTAAATCTCCAGCAGGGGACGGTAAATTACCGTCTGCATTAATGATCCTACCTTCTTTTTATCAAGTGGCCCCTAAGAAATTAAGCTATTTTTGTTTTTAGTATCATTACGTTCACATATATCACGATGATTAGATGTTTGTATCTCTTGTTTACATGATTCAAGACTAACATAAAAAGTGTTTTTTACCCTATGTCTCGGTCAAGGGTTTATGAACATTTAATTATAAAGGCAATTAGAAGAAGCTATAAAAAGAGCCCCTATTCTTTTTGTATTATTCTGCAAAAAAAAAAAAAAAAAAAAAAAAAAAAAAAAAAATCCAAATAAAAAACATTTACAGTTTGTTAGTTGAGAAATAAAATGCAAAGCCCGAATTTGTCTACTCTCATTATTATTATTATTTTTGGTTTGTTTAATGCATCACATTTATTTTTCACATTTCTAAAAGTAAAGCCTACACTCAAAAAAAATGCTGGGTTAAATACAACCCAGTGCTGGGTAAAATAGGGACAACCCAGCAATTGGGTTGTTTCGACCCAGCGGTTGGGTTAAATGTTTAAACCAACCTTCTGGGTAGTAACCCAACCGCTGGGTCAAAACAGCCCAATTTCTGGGTTTGTCCCTATTTTACCCAGCCCTGGGTTGTATTTAACCCAGCATTTTTTAGAGTGTATAGTTCACAAATCTCACTGTGTGGAACTGTGTTGGTGCTGTGCACATACTAAAACATTGTGTTATAGCAAGATGGGAATCGGGAATCGTTGGATATTAGCCAATGTTGGGTAAGTTACTCTAAAAAGTAATTAATTTACTAGTAACTATTACATCTTCACAGTGTAATTAGATTACTATACTAATTACTCTCTCTAAAAAGTGTTGCATTACTTTTTACAAATTACTTTCTAAATCCTATATCAACCTTGACAAGTTAATGATACAAGAATAGGCATGAAATTGTTCTTTTAATTCTTTCAAATAAATAATATTTTTATTGGTCACACTTTAGATTAGAGTCCAATTCTTACTATTAACTAACTATTAACTATGACATTTGCCTCAATATACTGCTTATTAATACTTAGTGAAGTAGTTGTTAAGTTTAAGTATTGGTAAGATTAAGGATTTAGAATAAGGTCTTGCAGAATAAGACATTAATATGTGCTTTTTAAAAAAAAGTAATAATAAACAGCCAATATCCCAGTAATATTCAACAACTAATTACCAACAAGTTGATAGTGAGAATTGGACACTAAAGTGTTAATTTTTATGTTAAATCCACTATTGGATTGTGTATACATGTTCTACAGTCTATACGTTCAATTACATAAGAAGTAACTGTAATTAAATTACAGAACAAATAAGAATAATCCCTTACTTTACTTTTGCAAGGGAAAAGTAATTAAATTACAGTAACTAATTATACCCAACACTGGATACTAGCTAAATGTATGAATGTTGCACTATTATTTATTGTACTTTAATGCACAATTAAGAATAGCATTTGTTAGAGAATAATTGAATTTTTTTTGAGAATGTTTGAATATTTCTCAAGTTTATTGTGATTTTAAAACGTGTCAGTTATTGAGAATATCGGTTGCCCATCCTTGGAATAATAACCCTTATAATCGGAGCTGGATGTTTTCAAATAGAACGTACAGTCAGTAAGTCATATCGAGCTCCAGGCAGCGGCACACAGTCAGTGCGCGAGAGAAAAAATAAGTGAAATCTGCTGAAGAGAAAGACGAGGTCACACATCTGGACGAAACCGCTTAACTGCTCACAGAATTCGGTAAGTTATCACATATTCAACAACTGTTGCATTTAATTTTCTCGTGCGTAATACCTACTTTGATGCCAAACAAATTGAGTTTGGTCAAACAATTCATTTTTACTGCTGTCTATAGACCGCTTGACTTTACTATCTGAGCTTGGCTAACTTAAATTACGCAATATATTTACTAGCAATGAACTGAAGCTTGACAGCACATCATGTAGCTTTAACTTTATCAGCATCAAAACACTTATTTACAGATGCTTATGGAATAAAGATTAATACAGCCTAAAGCAAACTTTACTCAAAAGCTTTTAATGTTGTTAAAATGGTATGCTTTCTCAATGAAATAATCGTAAGGTGAAACGCATAGTTTATAAAACGATCATGTGTTTAGGGGTCTTGTGTCAAATTAAATCACACTGGGGGTCATAAAGTTGTTGTAGAAAATAAACAAGTCTAAACTTGAATTTGCTGGACATTTGATATGTAGGCTATACGTTTATATGTGCCGAGGCTCTGCTTGTTGTGGTTCACTGCTGTCATTAATATATGGGTGACTTTTCAATTAGGGAAAAATTATTATTATTATAAATATAAATCGTTTTAAGTTTAAAGAATATATTTAGATTTTTATTTTATGTATTGTATTTATATTTTATTACTTTTCCTATTTTTTAAAACCATTGAAAGAGTGTAAACTGAAGACTTTGACAGAGAGCTGACTTTTTTAACACCAAGATCAAACTTCATACTTTATGACTGCCTAACTTGAAAAGTTTTCTTTGCTAGCATCAGTGGTTCCATGAAGAACCTTAACATTCCCGGGTCTTATAGTGGACAACGGTTCTTCAGATATTTTAAAGTGGTCATATGATGAGATTTCAATTTTTCCTTTCATTTTGGAGTGTTACAAGCTGATTGTGCATAGATAGATCCCTGAAGTTGCAAAGACTAAAAAGTCTCAAAAGTCTCAAAACCAAAGAGATATTCTTTATCAAAGTTAAGTGACTTGTCCACGCCCTCCTAAAACGGCTCGTTCTAACATGTCTCCACATATCTACCTCACTATGTGGCACTATTAGCATACAGTCATGCCCGTGGAAGAGCAAAAGAAAGAGGCGTGGTTTCAGGAACCGCAGGTTAGTGTTGAAGCAGCATGTCAGGGTGACGCTGTGTGTTTCTATGTGAAAGCAAAAGCACTTTTTTTGGCCTTCCGAAAGTAGATGCATTTGGGAATTTTTAAGATTACTTACAACAGAACAGCAATTTTTTTTATGGACGACCGTTTCGTGAACCTAGAGAGGAGGTCATTCTGACTTTGCTATGACATTCTGGCGCTTCAGAATCAGCGACTGTTTTGTTATTAGTGTAAGTATTTGCTATTGACTGTTCACATGCCGGGAGTTTTGCATGTGTGTGTGTGTGAGGGTGAGTGTGAGCTCGCGGAGAGAGAGAGAGAGGAGAGAGGCGCTGCAAGAGACCAGGATAGATCGACATCAACAGTGAGTAAGAGTCTTAACCGTGGGAATGTGTGCTTGGCAAACACATACTAGACTTCTACACACTGTGTCTGGCTCACGAACTCTTTGTCCCCTTTCGGTGCGATCATACATGTGGTCTTTATTTTGAAAGATGAAGCTTTTTATTATGGTAAGGGGCGTTACATTTCGACGAGTGCTTGCGGTATTCGGCCAATCACAATGCACTGGTCAGCTGGCCAATCAGAGCAGACCGCTTGTCGGAAGGAGGGACTTTGTAGAACAATGATGCGTTGGAGGGGGGGGAGAGAGGCGGGGCATAGAGGACCTCCAATAATGTACAGTATTTGAAAAATAAAGTGTTTTTTGAACATTAAAGCATTTTAACATATTCTGTTACACCAAATACACAAAATAATGATCTTTAAAAAAGCATCATATGACCCCTTTAAAATATTTTTCACAGTAAGGAAAAAAAAAAACTTTTAAGAAGAAGAAGAAAGGTTTTTCGAGGAGCCCAAAACGGTTCTTATACTGCATTGCTATGAAAACCCCTTTCTTGGGGTGTATTTTAGCTGTTGTGACTAGTCAGCATTTCATAAAATGTCAGCTACTTTCGTTTGAGGTTTTGCAACACAACACTGATGATGGTCTTTCTATTAAATCCTTTATCAGTAGATTCAGGATCATTTGAGTGGATTGGATCCAGTTTTGAATTTGACTTCTAGTCTTTTTTTTGGCTTTCTGTTACTGTCTCTAGTTAGCTGTTAGTAGATAATCATGAATTGAATTATATATTCATTCAGTGATCCTCAGGGAATCCTAGGTTGCATTCCTGGTGCAGCGTCTATAAACCAGTCTATCTTGATCACATTCCCATCTAAACTGGACATTCATCTGATGTCCTTCTAGGTCCCACGACCTGAAGGTTTAAAGGCAATGTTTTGGTCACATTCCTGTGTTCTCATGGCCTCATTCTTCCCCACCCCTTGAACATTTCTGCTCTGTGGCCTTAGAGGTCACAGACACTTCGGAGCCTAAGTCAAAAGCCAGCTATGAGAAAGCTGGACTCCCAAACATGCATTTGGTAATGAAAGTGAAAGTACACTTCAGAAAAGAAGGCAGAATGTTAGCTGTTGTAACTATCACAGTTGACTTTGGTCTTCTTTATGAAGTCTAAGCGAAGAAAAATCAAAATTTTTGATGACCTAGCTGAAAACTATGATGCAAATACAATAAAAATAGTAACTTTTGGTGACCTCTGCATGAAACAACATGTGCAATTTTGTTTCCATATTGTGATATTTTAGAGTAAAAAAGGCATATTCAATGAGAAAAAAATGGGATGCAAGATTTAGGACATTGAGAATTTATTAATTTAAAAGTGGTTCCTATATCACAGGTGGCTGGAGGGCTGACGGCTGCCAGAAGTCCTTTGTAGAGTCGGAGCAAGTTATTATTAGAGCTTCATGAAAGTTTACATCGATATTATATATCTCTTCTATATATCTAAGTATATATTTTTGTATTTGTTTTTTTTTTTTGTGTTGTTTTGGTAGGGAAATGAGACAATGCAGAGGTCGAGAGAGGATGCACGAAGGGAGTGGGAGCGTGACGACAACAGAGTGCAGACCAAGAAAAGGTGTGTTGAAATTAGTCGGCATGATATAAAAATTGACCTTTTTTTCTTAATGTATATTTACTGGTCTTATCGTGACAAATGTATGGGGAAATATATATGTACACATATAGAAACATACATACATAAGTGTAAATATATTCTGGTCAAAAGTTTTGAATAATTACGTTTTTGAAAGAAGTCTCTTATGTTCACAAGGCTGCATTTATTTGATCAAAAATATAGTGAAATATTATTACAATTCAAAATAGCTAAATTTAGTAATTCATTTCTGTGATGCAAAGCTGAATTTCACATCAAATTTTGCTTTTTTTTCAAAAAAAAATCTTCAGTGTCACGTGATCTTTCAGGAAAAATATTTTTGTGGAAACCATGATACATTTTCATTTGTTTGCATCATATGACAGACTTTTTTATTTCTGGCAAATAAATAGTACAGGTAACATGGAGAATGTAACAATAGAAAGCTGGTTGAAAATCTGCAAAGTTGTCCTTCAGCCAACCTCATGTCATTCCAAACCTGTATGGTTTCTTCTTTCTTCTTCTGTGTTCTGAGCATGATGACTAGACCAATTAAGAAAGCAAATGTTCACTTTAAGCGAGATTGCTTTATAGGTTTTATACTTAGGCCACATTCAGTCAAATCATTTTAAAAGACACAGGTTGTACCTGTTAAAGTGGTCAATTTGTTTCAAATTCGTGTAATTCATTCCCAAGCAGCTTTAATTTACAATCCCCAGCATGCAAGCTACAGTAATTTGAGCAGACCTCTCTGTGGTGTTTCGGTCAGTTAAAGACAAACACCATGTGAGGAACTGAGGCTCAAGTGAGGTCAGGTTTTAATCAAGATGGCATTGGTCAGGTATTAAGTTATACACTCTCAATGTAATCAGGCTTTAGTGGTAATTCAATCTAGTTCCTCCTGCTTCTAATTTACCACTCTGGGGTGATTAGTAAGCCAGACCAACTGGCTAAGCTGCCACTTTATCAGCACGAGCTTAGAGCTTATGAAAGAGTGTGAATCCTTGTTTGATTGGCTGAAAAGACGAGGTTTGCTGGGTGGCATTTCGGTGCTGGAGGCATGTGCAGTTGTGTCCCCTGGCGGAGCCTTTCGGTCAGGGGTCTTGGACGGTGACCATCTGGACCTTTAGGGGGTGGTTTCCTAAGATGCTGCCTTTGTTTGCCCAAAACAATTGGAAGTTAATCTGAAGGAGATAAGAATAGCTTCTGTTACATTGCCGCCATCAGCCAGTCTTCACGTAGCGTGCAAGGAGACATCTCTTTCTGCTTCTGAAAGAGGTTTTGACTTGCTGGCATCCCTTTTTTGGTGTTACAAAAATAGAGCTACTTTCCAGAAGTCAAGGTTCTGATCCGATGCTGCTATCTGAAGGGTTGGACTACCAACTATTGCTGAGCGATTTAGCTAGAAAAACAAGTTGTGATATTTGTAGACCCTTTGACGACACTCAATATCAGTATATAGCCTATGCATTCACTATGAAAGGAATTTAAATGGGACTGTAGCCAAATAGATTCAAATAGTTTGAAAACACAATGAAACGGTTTGGAACGGACACCCGAGTGAAACAGATTATTTCATAAAAAAAAAAATTTGGGGTTCAGCGGAGACTTGGTTCTATCTACCATTTTTGATTGGACGGAGGCAGATCTGAATGTGAGTTTGAAGTTGATTAAAGCAGGGATTAAGCGTATTAAATCGTTGGAGAAGACCTGTTTATGTCACCAGAAAGCTTGACATTTCACCAGAGGATCAAGTTATGACATTTTGATTAAAAATTATGAGGTCAAAACAATGTTTTAAAAAATGAAACACCTATGAATGAATCATGTGTTCACCGTATGATCAATAACATGAAATGAAAATTCACTCTATTGATGTTGGTTGCCAGTGAGTCATTCACTCTTAAGCTCTTGTCCACTGTTATACATGAAACCCTTTGTCTCTGTGGACCAGAAACCTGCAGGGAGGACACAAAGGTTCTGCTGAAAGCTGCTTGACATCTCCTACACATAACACAGCTCAATGTGTCTTAGACACTTCATTGTTGATTGATTTCTTATTTTTAGCTGTCCTGTTACCATGGTAACTGTTTTGCAAGTCCTCTTCTTTGGTGATCCTCCTTTCTTTCTCTTCCTTCCTTCCTTCCTCTCTTCCTTCCTTGGTCATGTGTCATTCCTCTAATGTGTTTTGACATGGCCATGTGTGTGCTAAACTTCTTTCTGTCATAACAGAAGGGGTTTGGAAGAAAATCTCATATAAACTGCATTGGATATCAATAAAGTCAAGAGGGGCCGGCTTTCAGAATCCAGTATTGATCTGTGTAACACAAAGATCAATCACTGAGCAAAGAAGAGCCAAATCAGCATACAATTAAGTTGCTTAAATGACCATTAAAATTATACATGCTGTTTCTCTCATTTCTTCTTGGTGTTGATTTAAAGTATCACTTTTCGGTCAGTTAATCAGTTGATGCTGAATGCTTGGTGTTTATGCATTTTTTTTATTTCTGTTGAAAGCGGTTACTGAAATATAATAAGCAGTTATTTAGTCCATACTGAAATACTGTAGGCCAAATACTGTATATCGGTCTATCAATACCCATATGTTTTCCAATATAAACTACCGTTCAAAAGTTTGGGGCAAACGTTTTTTTTATTAGTACTTTCAATAAGCACTGATGCAATAAATTGACAGTAAAACAGTGACAGTAAAAAACATTTATAATAAATAAGAATTTCTCTGAGATCAAATAATGTGTCAATGGTTCCACAAAAATATTAAACTGTTTTCAGCATTGATAATAATAGGAAATGTTTCCTGAGCAGCAAATCAGGATATTATTGATTTCTGAAGGATCATGTGACAATTAAGACTGAAGTAATGATGCTGAAAATTCAGATTTGATCACAGGAATAAATTACATTCTACAATATATTCACAGTTATTTTAAAGACTATATTTCATATAGTTTCTGCAGTATTTTTATCAAATAAAAAAAATGCAGCTTGGTGAGCAATAAGACACTTTCAGAGACATAAAAAAAATCTTGCCCCCAACATTTTGAACAGTATAGTGTATTTTAGTAATTAATGCACTTAAAAGAGGTCACTTTAAGACCTTATTCTGTTGTTGTCCTCTGTGTATGTGCTGTGTTGCAGAAAAGCAGATGGCTCATTTGGCCACTAGTGATGTGTGCAGATGGCAAAATAAAAAGATGCTCATCTAGCTGTTAAAATTATTTGATACTCTTGGAATAGATTGACCACGACTCAGGCAGCAGGTGCTTCTTTCTCTAGACAAACATCTTGGTCTTTCTTAAGCAGCCTGTTTCAGTGGATTTCATCCAAGATGATAATAACTACATTGAGCCCTACAGTGGCCAGTGGCTTCTTAAAGTTTGCTAGTAGTGCTGGATTGAGCAGATCAGGGACCAGTTTTGCATTTGTCTTGAAATATAAATGTTGGACATAAAATCTTGCCTCGAGATAATTGTCAAAGATAGCAGATCTCAAGGAGTACAAATAAATGTTGCTTCCTCTTCCTGTAGCCATGGTTACCAGGTGAAGGTCAGAGGAGGAGCTTCAGCGTTCAGCTGTGAGCAGGATAAAGGAATTGATCAGTGCAATTAGGCTGTTAGTTAATAAAAGTATTTGAGATACTCCATTGGTTCTCTGAACTGCTTTTATTAAATGCCGTTTTTCATTATGATTCTGTCAGCTGCTGCAGATATTCTGTTTATTGGTAACCAAGAGCTTGCTAATAGATTTCTGGTGAAAGTGAGAGGTTATAAATGTCATTACTGTGGTGCAGTGTGTGGTGATTCTTGGCAGGCAGAATGTTTGGAAGTCCATTTGAGTAATTGTGTGTTTATATAAACCTTTCAGGACACACTGTTCAGTCTGAATGATTCAGTTTCTATAAAAAGTATTCACCTCAGCCTCACACACAAACCACCACTTGCCAAGGCAAAAATGACTAGATGTGTAAATGTATTATGAAAGTAAAAGGAAGTTAAGTGAGGGCTAATGCATGTCCAGTTTTTAGGGTGATTTTATGGACCCCGATATGTATGACCCAGATTGCACGTCATCCCAATTATTACATGTCATTATACAAAATATTTGACTGCAGAATGCTGCAATGACCAGTCAAAATCAGGATTTTCTGTAAGCGAAGCTCCCAGTCAGAATTAAAGGGGACAGTTCAAACAATCATGAACTTCCGTATCATTTACTCATCCTCATGTCGTTCCAACCCTGTATGACTTTCTTTCTTCTGCAAAACAAAAAAGAAGATATTTTGACGATGTGGCAACCAGAGGGGGGGGGGAAAATTGTTTACCGATTGACATCTACTGTATGTCTTTTCGACAAAAAAAGCAAACATACTATTCTATATTCTGAAGAAAGTTCATGCCTGTTATGAGCGACATGAGGGTGAAGAGTGCCGACAAAATTGGTCCTTAATAATACTGGCAATGCCAAACAGTTGGAGATATTTTTGTAATAAGTATTATACTATTTTTATAATATTAATAGATTTAGTTAAAGTCTCACTTCTTAGAAGGGTGGTCTAGATATGATGCGATTTCAGGTTTTCCTTTCTCTTTGGAGTGTAACAAACTCTTGGTACATAAAGAAGATCTGTAAATTTGCAAAAACTAAAGTCTCAAATCCAAAAAGATATTCTATATAAAAGTTAAGACTCTGCCACGCCCCCCTTAAAACAGCTCGTTCTAACACACCCCACATACCTACCTCACTATGTGGAAATATTAGCATAATGCCGCCCAAATGTTCACGCAAAGAAAGAAGGCGTGGTTTCAGGAACAGCAGTAGTGTTGATCGAAGCAGGTGTCAGGGGCAGCGGGGACACGCTGCGTTCAGTGTTGAAAGTCAATCCAGCACTTATTTGGCCTTCGCGGAAGTCGATGCACTTAGGGAGATATCAGTTGGTGAGATTTATTTACAACAGCACAGCAAACCCGAGCAGAGACTGGTCGAAGTGTGCAACGCATTAATGGACGACCGTTTTTTAGGTACTAGACAAGCGATCTACAGGCTGGGCTGTGCATCAAAGGCTCTTTTACAAAAAAACAAAAAAAAAGGGTCATTCCGACTTTGCGAGAACAATCTGGCGCTTCTGGATCAGCGACTGTAAGTATGTTTTGTTATTAGTTTATTTGCTATTGACTGTTCAAATGCGGCGTTTTGCGCAGCGCAGAGTAACACGTCATGTGTGCGTGTGTGTGTGAGGGGAACAGGGTCAAATCACAGGAGAGTAAACTGCCTGTCAGAAATCATAGCACGACAGCTGTCTTAACCGCGGCTTGTGTACCGCATCATCACTGTGTCTGTCCGCGATTCTGTTTGATTTGATTAGTTGTATTGCCTAATTATAAATATTAATAGGGCAGGATAGAGGCCAGAAGTGAAGCTGTTATTTTAATTGCTTTGAACGTACTTCATGACAATAAATCACAAAACTTTTCTGATGTAATTACATTTTGTCTTAAACCTTTTTTTTAGTTTTTTTGTCTGTCATAAACTAGCTCAATGTTCAGTCTGAGACTGAGAAGCATCCTCTGCTCAAAACTGCATGCTCTATTTTAAATTAAGAATCAGTCTTGAAGTCTGAAGTTAACCTGAGAATTCAATGCTCCTCCTCCCACCGGACGGCTCTGGGAATCTGCGGTGACCCCAGTCCTGTTTCAGCGGAGACCTGGCTGTCTTCTGCTTTAACCTGTCCCCTTCTTTAACAACAGGGCAAGAATGCATGGAACTCTTCTTTGCATTGTCCTTCCCTGCTGTGCGTAAAAATGACAGAAGCAATGAGAGCTGGGATGTTGATTGACTTTAAAAGAGCCAAAGTGTCATGATGTTCTTTCTCATTAGTCGTATTAATACCACACTGATAGTGAAGAAAAAAAAACATCAAGATAGTCTTTGATTATTAATCTTTTATATGTATATGTGCATCCAAACGGAAGAGTTTTGGTGTCATTAAGACAAATTTCAAAGAAGTGTCTGCCGCACAGTTTGGGCTTGGATTCGACAATATCACACAATTGGATCAATGTAGCTAATTTTACAAAAGATGACGTCCCCTCCCCCCTCTGAATGGAGATGTTAAAGGTTGCTGACCTCTTGCTTTCATGTGCATTGATCATTTCTCGGGAGGTGGGCTGCTCCCCTCCAAAGCCCTTCACATCAGCTAATATATCTTTGTTTGGACCTGAAGGCTGTTTTTTCTTACATTTTGTCACCCTGTTTTTTTCCCACATGGCAGATTTTACTGTAAGAGATAAAGCAGAACCAACAGTAAAATAAATTATGTGCAGCCTTGGACAGAAACTGTTTTACTAAATCTTATGCTTCATTCTAAAAATGTAACTTTTAATAGTAAAAAAAACTAAATAACAGCAACAACAATATGTAGATAATGGACATATAATATGCCTAAGACTTTTTTTATTCAACATTGAGAATTTTTTTATTTTTGGAAAATATGTTTCATATGTTCATATGTTTCAGGAAAAGTATCTAGTAAAATCTGTAGTTTTTCACTTTTTTAATAACTATTTTTCCTGCATATTTATTTATGTTAAATAACGCAAATGCCATGTAGTCTCAACTTTGAATTGAAAAGATTTTCATTAAAATAGTTTTACTAGCTGGACACGTGTTTGAAATGCCATGTTAAGTACCTATATACTAAAACTATAGTAAAAATTATGTAAAAAAAAAACTAAATGTAAGTATAAACCTAAATGTAAAGTTTTATGTTTAAATCTAACCTTTTAAATAACAAATATCAATATTAAAATGATATTTACAGGACAAGGTTCCAAGTATTTACATATTTAATATAATATATTACAGTATATAGACCAGATATGTTATAGTGGCTGTACGGTGATGTTGAGCACCCAAGTCTTGAATATGGGCAAACTTTTTGCTCCAGGTTTATGGGACATCGATTTCGGCGCTTGAATCCCAGCCCCCATTGTTTTAGTGATATAGTGGTTGTGTAACAGTGTCGAGGGAAGGAAGAGACAGAGGATGTGTTGAGGTGATAGTGTGCTTGGACTGGCACGATGGATGTGCGTTCTCCTCGTCATGCGTGGTTATCAGGGCGGCTGAAGAGCAGGACGGCCTTATCTGGCGCAGATGGGTCAGCTGGGAGCTCATCCGCACCTCGCCTTCAAAGGTTTATGTTCGCACACCGCTTATCTGCCCACATGGTCAATTTGCTAGGAATACATGTCGGGAAACAATCCTAGGGGTTGCCCGGCAAGGTTGTGCTGACAAGGAAGGAATGTTCACCAATGAATGGAACGAGGGGCTGTGCCGTGTGTGATCGCGGACTCAATGCGTTGTCCAGACATCCATTAGCGCAACTTCAACACTTCATTAGACACCCGTGTTAGATGGCTCCGCATGGTGAAGCAGGAACTTTAGATAAATGATTAAAATATGCGCATCTGTGCTTACGTATTGCTCATTTCAGTTAGGGCAGTGGTCTCAATCCTTTTGACTCCAAGCCCCCCAAAGAGTGCTGGACTATGACGTCACTTGTAAGCATTCTGGTTCATCGTCCCAAATTTCAATCGGGCTTTTTTGATGGATTTTAATCCCCTACACTAAGGTCAGTGGTTAACAAAAGCTCAAGATACCATTTCATGTTTAGTCTATGCCATAAATCACGACCAGCTTGCACCCCCCAACTCGGGGTTTTTTTAAGCTGTTGACGTTGTATGATGGAAAAGACGGTTGCTAACAAGTTGCTAAATGGGACTTCAGGCATTGGCGGAGACATTAAATGTCATCTCGCCGAATAGTTTTAATAGCAATTTATAATTTTTTTCCAATTGTGGTATTTTGTCATTTCTAGTACAATTCATTTTAGAATAACCAATTAATAGTTTTTTTTATATATTGTTGTTCGACAATGGTTTTTTGCTTTGCCCCGAAATGCAACCACAAGTCTTCGGATGGAAGATGCTCGTTTTATCACTTTTTTTTTTTCGGCTTTTTTTACGGATGAACCCAAGCAGAGTTTGGGGTTCGTACCATAGGGTAAACTCATATTACGATTATTCCATGTAAACACCACATTTACCGGCTTTACATGGTCACGGTGATGCATAGTGCTTAAAGCCACTTTAAAATTAAATGTTTACAGCCACATGAAGCGGTTAGAAAGCCAGAAGGGGATGAGGAGTAAATCAATGAAAAAATGCAGATTTCTAATTGAACCAATCAACACCTGCTCGCACTCTCTGTTATTTAATTGGATTATGGCACTAGATTTTTATTGCATAATACGTGGATGACACATTTTTAATTACACTAATTCATATCACACGGATTTATTGAAACTTTTAATTCGAAATGTAACACTCTCAGAAAAAAAAGTCCACCAGCTGTATATGGGAGGACTTTTTTGATCACTTTAAAGGGGGTACTAATCAGGACTTCTTTGGGTACCAAGGTGTACCTTTTGAAAGGGTACCGCCCCCAGTGACAGCTTTTGTACCTTTTCTTCTGAGAGTGGACCACGAAAGGCGGTTGGGATCTGCCTAGTTAGTGCAGGTCTTAGATATGTGTGCTCCTATCAATATTATGCTAGTTATGTTTTATATATACTATTATAGTTTTTATTTTTTCAGGTTCCATTGTAATTTAAGTAAACTTTTTGGTCATTTCATATGTGCTTCAGTTCTTCACTACTTACTATTTATTATTCATTTGTTTCATTTCAGTTTTAGTTTGACTCTAGTTTTGTATTTATTCCAGTTTAAATGAAAAGGTTCTTTTCCAGGAAACGAATATTACTCTGTTGTACTTCCAGACGCGCAGACGGAAGGCCCATTGCCCCTTCCCGGATCGTGTAGCTCTCTTGATCTGTAACTTCATGTAATGGTTGCCAGTTACTAATCGTATCCGACCACACTAAAAACTATTTTCTGCGCATGTTGTTTTAATGTATTATTTGGAACAATTTGAGATACTGTTGAATATAGGCATTCTGTTTCTCTAGGGTCAGCGTGTACAAATGTGTGATACAAAGATTGACTTGTATAAGTGTTGTGCTATTCTCCCAGGTGTCACATAAATGGGGCGTGTGGCTAACCCTGTTGAAAACAACAGAGAAACTACTAATAATAAACAACGACCTTTTATATTTCCAAACGCCTCGAAGGTTTAACGAACCACGTGGCTAGCAGCACACGTGTGTGACCCGCTAAAGAAAACAACCTTGAAAAAATATACTGTTGAGAAAATAACTATGATGCTATTGAGATTTGTATTATTATTAATTCTAGACTTTGTCCCTCATGCTAGCCCTGACAACGCTGATTAGTAGACCAGCCAGACCACACGCTCTGAGTACGCGCAGGCGGAGAGAGTGCACGCTCTAGGCTGCGTCAGGGACTCGGCCTCAGCTCGTGGGTTTTACCGTTCAAGTATGTGTCCACCACGCACAGTCGAGATTAGTGCTGCGACCCACATGAGGTGAGGAGGGGGCAGCGAAGCACAGTAGATAAGGGAAGAAAGGGGCAGAAAAGAGGGTCACAGCGAGTGCACCTGGAGGTTACGGAAATTAAGGAGATGGTTTTTTTTTTTTTGAAAAATTATGCACAAGAATGAGTGCTAAAGCCTGTTAAGTATAGAGTTTGGCACAGCTAAAAAAATGTATATACACTGAAAAATGCCTGTAGAGTTATACGTTTTTATAGTCACACTTTAGTTTGGGGACCAGTTCTTCCACTTTACCCACTAGACTTTTGCGCTTCAATAAACTCCTAGTTGTGACTATTAATATTTAGTCAGGTAGTGTTAAGTGAGGTATGTTGTAGGGTAAGAGATGTAGATATGGTCAGCCCGGAATAGACCTCATATGTGCTTTACACACAGCCAATATGCTAGTACTATGCATGCTATTAAGCAACTAGTTAAAAAGTGAGAATTGGTCCCTAAACTAA
Organism: Sinocyclocheilus anophthalmus; assembly: GCA_018155175.1. NCBI lineage: Eukaryota > Metazoa > Chordata > Actinopteri > Cypriniformes > Cyprinidae > Sinocyclocheilus > Sinocyclocheilus anophthalmus. The sequence goes on from JADLZN010007950.1 coordinate 23,191, forward strand.
AGCATACCGGGTGTATTATTCACATTACATTTCCAAGTCTAGTTACCACACTTTGTATATTTGTTATAAAAAAGTATATTTTTTATAAAAGTGCCTATGAAGTTATAAAGTTGTATTAATTTTATGTGATCTTCCAGGTCTAGAAATCACATTTTTATATATGGGTAAAATACCAAAGGGGGTTTTCAAGCATCAAAACGATAAAATTAGAAGGTGACCTGTCTTTAAGTCAATTAATTAATTTATTTATTTTTGAGCAAAAAAAAAAAAGATGACTATCATACATTTTAACCATGATTTACAGAAGACACCCACTAAAATATAATTCAGTGTAACAATAGTTTATATACCAAAAAAATCTTGTCAGGAATATTTAGAGCAAGAATCATTAGATGGCATTAAAAGACTCTATTTAAGGCCACCAAAAAACGAATTTAATTGTCAGCACGTTTTTAATCATTTATAATATAATACAATTAAGTATGATCATTTTTTCTTTTATATATTTTAATAAGTACAGGACAGAGTATGTTGTTTCATTTTTACATTACTATATCTGCTACGCTGAATGATGATGGAACATTATTCCACCCATATTTTATCTGTCACTAAAGTTATTTGAAGAAAAGCAAATCGTGAGACAATTGACCTTTAATATGCTTTCAGGTGTAGATAAAATCACTTTTGTAGAAACTTGAATGGGAGGAAGACACCAAAAAGGGACGTCTCATTCTTTACCCATATTATGTTATCAAAATGTAGTCGATATTTTGTTATATTATTATTCAACGTGTTGTTAAAATGACCCTCTTGCTGGGTAGGAAGGATGGTAAGTATTACTGCTGATATCAGCTGGTAGCGGGAACACTGACGTGCGACACCTTAATCTGGAACTTGTCGTGACTAAAGTACTTTGGCTGTTCAACGTTTGGATGAAAGTGTGATAGAAAGTCTGCAGGCGAAGAGGGATGTCACTTGCTTGTTTTTGTCTGAATAGCGAGGGAATTGTCTCAAGCGTAAAGAGCGTGTTGTTTACACGAGCGGGTAAGATGCTTCTGGCATTGAACATCGTGCTGCTAACATGATTAATGCTGTTTTATGTGTTGTTATTATTGCTTATGTATTTTTTTATGACTTAAAAAGCAAAGAATTTACCTATTAATCAAAAGTAGCTGTTCAGCGCCGCTGCTCTCTGCATTTATAATCCTTACTATATCAAAACACTGTCACAAGAGATCACTAAAATTTTGTATTATTATTTTTACCAAAGGCGGTTGACCATTTCATTATAAAATTACCAAAGGGGTTTTAAAGCATTCAACGATAAAAATTAGAACGAGTTGACCTGTTAATTCAATTCTATTTATGTTATGTATTGTATTTCTGAGGCAAAAAAAAAAAAAGAGAGGACTATCATACATTTAACCATGATTTCTACAGAAGCATTAATACTGTATATATATAGATATATATATAATTTTTTTTTTTTGGTTACATTATTTGCGAGGGACTGAATGAATTGGACGACTTGGAAAACTGCTTCAAGAGATTCCTTCACTAAGGGGGATGAAACCTCATATAAAGACACACTCTGTAGCTGTTTCTTTCCACAAGCTGTTTTTGTTTTCGACCTAGAACTATGCCAAAGTTTTTAGCATTCTTTCAAACCATTCTGTGCTCTGCACAAAGCCGGTAAGCCCAGGTCAACCTATAGCGGCTCCAGGGGATGGGGTGAGGGGTTGGTAAGGGTGGGGCCTGTGAGAGCTAACGGGGCGGTGGCCAGAGGTCACGGTTGGTGACCATGACCCGTCCAAGGTGCGGATCTCAACATTCTAGAGAGAGAAAAGAGAAAAAGGACCACTGGCTTGAATCCTCGCCTCTCTCGAAGACTACTGTCTCTGCTGATTGCATAAACGGCTCTGGACGAAAACCAGAAGCTCAGTCTTACCAATGAGTTCCAGTGCACAGCTTTCCTTCGACTCCCACGAACAGTAAACACAGATGATCTTCTCTTTAAAAGGCTTTTATTACTTGCATGTATTATTCTATGGGTGCTGGGCAGTATGTGTTACGAGGTAGATAGCAAAGTTGAATTACCGTTTTACAGATAATATCTGCGATGATCATTGTGCGTTTGTTCTTAAGCAAGTGGTGTTGTGTCAGCAAGACAAGTGCCTGTGCTCTCTATGGGCTTTTTTGATTATTGTCAGTTTAAGTGCCGGCAATGCAGTGTTGCTACGGCAACAAACAAAATCAGGCCTCCAAAAAATAAATAAATCCAATAATAAGTTGAAAATCTTTGTTTGGAATTCAGGATGATAAGCATGTCGCTATAGCCTCATCATTTTCACACCACGGACACTGAACAATCTAGGCAAACCGTCTAAATTGAAGTATAAATGCAGACACTCATAAAAGGAGTTTTAAATGATAGTTTAGAACTTTATTTTTGAATATGAAAAAAAAGGTCCGGACCTCGGTGAACTCATGGCTGATTATTATAGCTCTCTATATGAAGCAAACAGACTTCATTCAAGCCACAGAAAGATGAACATTTTGCTGAAAAATGCACAATACATTCTAACAACCACTCAAAAACAGCTACCTCATACATAGCAACGCCTGTCAAACACCCAGAAAACTCTAGCATCCTTTACAATGAGTTCTACTAAGTGTGATTTGGTGAGGGTTACCTTTAATTATGAATTTTGTGATTTTTTTTTTGTTGTTGTTAAATGTATGTGTTTATCCTATTTTTTATCTCTGAGAGTTGAATACAGTAACTACAAATCCAATGGACTCTTGGAGCTGCTGTGTTTTGGCTGGACCTCGTCTGACCTCCGGAAGCATCCAGACTCGTGGCCCTGCCGCTCATGATAAGAAAGAGGACAAATATTTACCGATGAGGAAAATATGCTACGGTCTTGATGGCCGCTTCTCCTCAGATAAACTATATGTATGCCACATTAGAATACTTTAGAACATTTAGACATTAGAAGACCTGCTGCTGCCAGATAGTTGAGTTTTATTGGATAATTGAGTTATAATGGCTTGCGGCACTCGCAGTAGTAGTGGTCACTTTATATGATGAAAATATTTACTTTAGGCTTTTATTCATATATAAACTTTATCAATGCACATACATTGAGTAGCAAATATGGTGAATGACTGCTCAAACAAGCTTGATTGATGCAGATGTTCAGTAAATACTTATAAAGGAGATTACATATTGTTGCGTTACAGCTGACAATAACTGTTTTAAATTTAGTGTTTTGTCTGAAACTTTTGATCGATTACAGTAACTTGAATCTCATCACAAAACACATCTAGAGTAGTCGTTTCAGGTCTGATTTGAGAGCGGTCTGACTGTTCCCAGCACAGTTGATTTGTAAGGGGTTTGTGTCTGTGTCAGCACTAGACAATAGTTTGAACCTGCCTTTGTTAAGTCACAACAACAAAAAAGAAGCAAGAGGATTTAAATCGTCAACCCTATCACCGTGGGCAACTCACTCAGCTTTGTCAGCATGACACTACTGTTGCCCACCACACACACACAGCAGTCCTGATGCGGCAGAGGCTGCCTGCATGGGGTCAGGAAGAGAAGCATGATGGATACAGTTGAGTGCTCCGCAAGGAAGTGGGGAGGGGGCGAGGACAGGGGTCTTTCCTGAGAACATTAAAGACCATCATTGTTCATTTGTCACTCACTCATTCAAGGTGGCTTTGTGACTCTGAAGAGGGGAAAGCACTGTTTCTTCGCTCTGAGTTACGAATGCTTTTATTGAAATTGATTACAGGTTGATCTGCTCAGTCGTACAATTGTTTGCTCTTTTTGGTGGGATTTGTATCTTACTCTGGTTGTCATTTGTAAATCCTCTATACATTTAACAACTAGTCATGGCAGGGCCCATAACTCTCAGTATTGACGTAATCATCATTTGTTTTGTGCTGTGTTCATGTCATGTCAGAAATATTGTGACTATTCTGAGATTCTGCTCTGAGCTGTTAATTGGAAATTATTTATTTCTGTGACAGTGATTAAAACGCATCCATGTATTGTTGAGAACAGCAAAATACTTTAATATAATTAATATTCAAAAGCAAAGAATATGCACCAGGTGACAATAGTTATAATAAAATTGCACATTAAACTGAAATTTTCTATTTAGGCTGTAATGTCATTTTGGTTGTTGTCACAGAGGACTAATGAGAGATATCAGAACTTTCATAAAATGTGCAATTTGAAAACTTCCAAAGATTGAAAAGTTAGAGCATTGAAATTATGATTTTGACTGATGCAAACAGTTTTGATTAATTGGAAACTGCAGACTTTGTTCCAATTAAATACATTCCAACAATGTATCAGATCTATATCAATAAATTTAATTGATTTATGTATTTTTAATTGTTTGTGCTCATTTCCATATTTTTACATTCAGATTACTTCAGTTGACATCTAATGGCCACAAGTTCATCTTTAAAATTAAAGCACTAATAATTTAAAAACAGTCTTAATAAAAGTCTCAAAATGAATATCTATTTTTTATACCGTACAGTACGAAAAATGGATATCATTTTATGATGCCTAAAATCATGCATTTAAAACTGATAGAAGAAAAGTTTAGTTTTTATTCTTTTAGACAAAGTAGTTCAGAATTTCTGATCAATTGAACTTTTATCAGTTTTCGGCCATATTATGAAAATAATTATCCGCTTATCTGTTTCGACCAGAATTTTAATTCTGATGCATCTCTAACATGGATTTCTAATTTCCGTTTTACCAACTCAAATTCAGCATTAGCATGTGGTACCAACACTTTGGCTTTGAGGAAAAGGTGTAAAACTTTGGTTGATCTTTTCCAGTTAACCAGATGTGCAAGATCAGTCAAGGATTAACTCAGTGCTGGAAATGGTTTTCACACTTTTCCATTGTTGAAATGTATCCTAAAACAGATTAAATAGCCTTGTATTGTCATCTAATGTTTGTAATGTTCTTTTTGGAAACTATCACAAACATTAAATGACAATACAAGGCTTCAGTCGCATCTGGTTGAACGACATGGTGTCTTGACCAGCACTGCCATTCCTGAATAATGATGGATGAAGCGTCAACGCAGGATGAATTGTGTCAGGAAGCACATCTGGCCTCTCTTTGGCCCTTGTCACCTGATAAGGCTTGTCTGGTTTGATAATATGTGCTTCATGTGACACACGACTATTAAAAAAGACCCCTTTTCCACTGTAACAAAAATGTCTGCCTATAATGGCCCTTTAATCCTGAAAACAAGACCAGGACAAACAAACCATTAGGAACCAGGAGTGAATGTATGAGCTTACCAAATGTTTAAGCCAAAATGAGCACTTGTGTTGAAACATAAACACTCCAATTTGTCTATTTCCTAATGTCAGCCAGTCATCAGTGCATAACAGCAACCGATTAACAAACCATACATCAAAAAGAAATGCATTTAACCCAGTTGAACTATTATTGTCCCTAGTGAATAACAGCTGTGGTCTGTGTTGTAAAATGCAGGGTTGGGTTCATCGGCAGGTCTCCGGTTTATTGGCCAAAGCAGCCTTGCTGTTCTTCACCCAGATTGAGCTCTTTGTTCGTTGTCATGGTATCACGACACTTGATTTTCCCATGGACACCACAGATTTTGGAATAAGACTTAGGTCTGACTGTTTTATTTTTGAGAATCCACTCCCTATAAAGGAAAACTAGTCATGTTGGTGCACATAAGTCCCAAAATGAGTGTCATCGTTGGTTGTTTGAGCATGTGGCACTGACACTTTGGCTTTGAGGTGTAAAATTGTAGTTGACCTGTTCCAGTTAGCCAGATGTGCACAAAAGATTCACACGTGAGTATTTATACTTGTTCAGATCAATTCGATCACCTCCTAAATGAAGCTGCCTCAGATGTTTTGATGCTTCTCCAGTTCTCCAGTTCTCCAACTCCAATTATGGTTGATAACTTAATGATATGGCCAATAACTGATAAATGGCTGATGTTAAAATTCTATAGTAATTCGTTAAAACACTAAAAACTAAAATCAGTTATTTTAAATGCTCCTAGACAACATTATAATGTACAGTATGAAAATTAATTATTCATTTTGAGATGTGATAAAGATTACATTTATAACAGTGTTATTAAATTATTAGTGTTTTTAAAGATGAACTTTAAGTGAACGCTACATGATGGCAAAGGTAATCCAAATATAAAATGATAGAAGTGAGTATGCGCTATTAAATACCAATATTGGCAAAAAAATAAATATATATATTGTCTAACAACTGTTATATCATGAATCCCTACTTTTCCCATGTGTTCTTGCTTGTATTGTTGAATTGCACTATTAGGAGGTTTTCCAAAGGGTCTTTGGTAATTACTGACGTAAAGCATTTGTCTAAGTGCAGGATTTAGTTAGGGTTTAAAGCCATTTACTCTGGCTGAATGTATGGCAAGGTCAACACTCTAATCAGGGCTTCGGTCACACAAAGGCCAGTTTTTGACTCTAATAAATGAGCCCAGCACTCCCACGATCCCACCCCGCTGCAGTCTGCTGACCGTATCTTGGGGTTGCCCTCTTGCCCCTCTCATTTTCCAGTCACTTTTATAACTGGACAGTAAACTTCCAGTGGCTTAATGATGATGACTTCTTCATCTGCCCAAATACTCCTTTTGTTGATCCTCCCAGGCCTCCACCCCCTTAAACCCTGGCTAACCTTGGCCCACCACTACCCCTGTCCACTGCTGGACTAATCCTCTCCCCAGGCTGTCACCTCCACCCCCCCACAAGCCAATCCCTGACTGACCAGTCAGGGATTTCTCTCTCTCTGCCGATTTCAGCTTTGGCTTTCAGCTTGCCTCCCTCCCTCAACTCTTCGTGTTGCCTCCCCCCAAGCCTCCCTTCCCCCCTTGGTTTGTGTGGCCAAGTGGAGGAGGTTATCTCCACAGCCCTGGCTCATATTCGCCTCACTGGAAAAGCCCCGATTTGCACTTCAGGACCCCAGCAGGAAGTCTGTGAGAGGCCTTTAATAGGCAAATGAGTGCAGGGCTTAGGGAACAACAACCTGCCAGCGGTGTGACAAGCGGCTTGAGACCCCATGCCTCACGCCCAGAATAGCCCTTACGTGGTCAGGGAGGCCGAACATTACGGGGCAGCACTGGCTTTCACGTGATGGTGACATTGTCAGGCTATGTTGTAATTGGCCTGTGTTAGGGTAGATCTGTTTTTTCTGACACTAAGTAGATAGCTCCTGAAGACCTCGATGAGGTGTGGCAATTACCACCTCGATCTCTCCCTCCTACCCAGCTGATGCTCATTTGTCACTGCGTTAAAATCACGTTCCGCTCTCACCTCATCTATGTGATTCTTAGTTGTTTTTTTTACAACCATGCGAGGACGAGGATTTCATCTCACTTCTAAAAATTGAAAGCTTACAGCTCTCAATAATTGTGCACTGGTTTACCCCTGCCTGGGCTTCAGTTTACCCGAATTTAGATTGAGTTGCTCCATTTGGATTACATTTGTGGCATTGGATCTGGATTGCACGTTTTCCCAGAAAGAAGCAGAGAACTAGAGTCACACTTCTCAAAGCTTGCATTTTGCATTCATTATTTCTGCTTTGGTTTTCCTACATGTTTGTTGGCCCAGATTCAGATTAAGTTGCCTATATTTGGATTAAGTTTGTCCCATCGTATTTGGATTTAGGGGTTCTCAGAATAAAAGACAGGAATAAGAGTCACACTTCTGAAATATACATTCTGAATTTAGAGTTTATGCTCTGGTTTGCCCCAAACGGTTTTATTGGTCGAAATTTAGATTGAGTAGCCCCACTTGGATTATGTTTTCCCTATTGGATCTGGATTGCGCATTTCTCCAGAAAGAAGCGAGAAATGCATTCTGCATTCATTATTTCTGCTTTGGTTTTCCTAAGCGTTAGTTGATCCAGATTCAGATTAAGTTGGCTATATTTGGATTTAGTTTGTCCCATTGGATTTGGATTGAGCATTTTCTTGGAACGAAAGTCAGGAACACTTCAAAAATTTACATTCTGAACTCAACTTATGCTCTGGTTTGCCCCAAACTGTGATTTTGTTGGCCCAAATTTGGATTAAGTAGCCCCACTATTGGATCTGGATTGCGTTTCTCCAGAAAGAAGCCAAGTATAAGTTACATTTCCAAAAAATTAAATTCTGTACTCAATAACTGCTGTGGTTGACCTCAAACTGGACTTTTGTTCCTCCAAAGATTCACCAAGTTGTATTGGTTTCAATGATGCTGTCTGTCTGGAATGAGGCAGTTTCGCTGTACCTCGAGAGAATGGAGCACTTCTCAAAAGGAAGTAGGAAACAAGACAAAACAGAACTCCAAATGATGTTGAAAGAACCGCAACCACATGACTCATCTTTTCTCAGGTGGCAGTGAAAAAGATACTTCACATTGTCTGTGCCCAGGGCTGGAGACTCAAAGCAGTGCTGAAGGATGGGTGAGAGGAGGGCCAGCTCACTCACTGACTCTTTTGTTTTACCCTCAAGCTCAATTGAGCAAAGGAACCCTCCGCTTTGCTCTCTTTCTCCTTTTCCAATGACCCATTAAGGTCTGACAGTGTTAAAGCCTTGAATTGCCACTTCGGTTGCCCAGAAAATTGAACTTGTGCTGCATCTTCATATGCATTTTTTTTTTTACAATCTTGACAAAGAGTCTTTCCCACAAACAAAGGTACGTTTCTGATCAAATATCAAGCTTTTGTCGATCACAAGTCCTTACACATTTGGGGTCCTTAAAGTGTTGTCCTTACACATTGTGTGGTCCAAATGGTATCTGAAGGAGAAACCTTGCAATTAAAATAAACAATGTTTAGACAAAGCTCCCAGATTAGCTGGAATGACTGCATTAATGACTCTGGGAGGCTAATAAAGCCCTCTGAGGGCGGGAGGTCATTGTTTAAAGCTGACTCCCATACTGCTTTAGCCCCATCTACTAATTCTTATTAGGGTGAGAAGAAGTATATGGCTCGATGTAGACCAACTGTTTTTTTTTTTGCGAAAGCAGAATAAACTACTGATTTACTGTTCAACCTGATCAAAAATGATTTCCTTATCCTTCAATCGACAAAAAATGTTGAATAATGCCATTTTTATCAATTTGTGTACATTTCCTGCAAGGTTATTTAAATGTTTTTAAATTTTCTCACCAAGCACATGCCTCTAATGCATTGTTTTGCTGACATGGCTGTTTTGTTGTTTGCTTGACAAATTCTTTGTGTCTTTACCTTTGACAAATGCATTTCACTGTTGCAGTTCTCAGCACACTCTTTGAACCATTGCGTCAAGTCACCTTTTTGTTCCACGGACAAGGCTGTTACCAATTATTAACAAATCCTACTACTCGCTGCAGACAAAATAGGATCTTGGGTGTGTTGATTAAATCTACTGTGTATATTTACCCTCTTAAGTCATCAGATAGGGTTAAGCTGATGAAACTTGAGGTAACACTTTATGCCAGAATAGAGCTAGATTATTACTATTAGAGGGCCATTTTGGATACATAATGAGTCGTTATGAAAGGTAACAGTTCACAAATGGAACAGTACTGGTTTATTTAAATACCGTTCCTGTTTTCCAAGGTTCTGAAACAAAAGGGTCAACCGAGTGACAAAATTTTGCCATTATCTTGCAAGATAAGGAGAGAGATGGAATCATTGTTAGAGAGCCTGGAGCACCAGGGGAACCCGATCCCTGTATTTGCGTTCAAATCTCTTTCACTTCCTCTGAGCCACTTCTCCGCGGCACGCGGTAGGAAATGATCAATCCAGTAAAGTGCAAAACGTCAATCTCCTATCAAGTTATTTAGACCAGATGAGTCCTAAATTCTACAATGGGCCTAAATTCTCAGTTAATCGTCAACCTCCAGCGAGGGGAGGGATGTATGTTCAGGCAAGGCCAACGGACAAAATGCGGACTGATCCCACATTCTTTAGCAAGTGTCCCTAGTTTGCCATTGGTGTGCCCTATCAGTAAAATGGCCCCAATAAAACGGGGAGCGGCAGAAGGGGAGGAAAAAGATCCTTCTCCTTACGTAGTACCCCCATCTGCGAGCGTGGCACTTAGCGGTCTCCGGTGTCACGTTAAGAGAGCGGCATCTGCGCATTGTGCGTGGCGAACGCAGCACGCGTGTGGTGTGCGGAGGCACCTCGCCTCTATTGTGCCGTGCTCTGTGGTATGGTCCTCTCCACAACAGCATCTGTCACCTTAGGGGGTCAGCAAAGGCCAAGATGAATGAGTCCTGAGAGAATGCCCCTCTCACACCACAGAGCAAATGGCCGAGAAGAGGGAGGGGGCAAGAGGAATGGGGGTAGGGCCTGCTGTTTGTGTATGTGAGTGCTGGAGGGTTTGTGTATCCAGAGCCACTGAGTACAGGACAGAGAAGGTGACTCCGCTGGAGTTCCTGAAATCAGGCATTGCTACCCCGACTCTGGACTATCATGACCAGGGAGCTGCCAGCTCGCAACAGGGACAAGGAATACTGTCACGTCGCGCTCAGCCTTGATGCTGCTTTTGGATATCAGAAGGACGTTTGCTATGGAAACAGGCTGTTTGTTTTTGAGTTGCTTTAAGGTCTTGAGTGGGATTTGAGGCACACTCCACACCCCGGCTGCTTATGAAAGGTACAGAAGCGTCATGTTAGTTTCTTTGACACTCACCGGCTCCTGCTAATACGGTGTCAATGGCCATGGCTCTTAGCGCCCCATTTATTTAAAGATTTTTGCATTGGCTAATCTCTGTCCCATCCCCCTGCTTGAAGTTTTGCTCTTTAAACTCTCTTTCCTTTGGTTAATGTCTCTGAATGTAAACAAAAAACTAAGTGTGAATTGGTCAGTGATGAGAGCAGATTCAAAACTTAAGTAACAGAGTGTTACTCTTTATGTTTAGATGTACTTAACTGTTGAAATTATGCATTGTGTGTTGCTTTAAGGGTTTGTTTTTAGTCTAAATGTTTGTATCTTATAAAGGGGCTGTTTTTAGACATTGAAACAAATGTAGAATTTGTTCATTGAAAGTGCATTGAAAGCAAGTTGTTTTCTCCCATTGTCATCAGTTTATTGTAATTATGCAGATAAGGAAGGAAACAAAAGAGGGAGTGGATTGAGAGAAAGACAAAGGTATTTAGTGGTAGAGTGCAGTGTGTGACTGTGACCACATTTCATCTAAACCTTTTATTTGGCCTTTTACATAGAAATATAACAGCACGCTCTCAGCAAGTTCAGGTGCCGAGGCAAACAAACTTTTACAAGAATAAGAAATCAAAAGATCTGCATTCTGAAAATGTCTATAAAATTGCAACGGCATAAAAATATTTATCATGTTGTTCATTTTTGTTATGAACCAGACAAATCTCTCACCAACTAAGAACATTCTTGCTAAATGTTTTTGTCCTGGTTGCTATTAATTAAACAACCTTTTATATTGACATATTCAAATCTACTTTACAAAGTTAGGTCAAGAAACTAATGTATCAAACTGCATGTGGCACCCAAATAGTGACTGAAATATCCACGTGTTGTGTCTATTGGACAACATGAGTGTAAAATTGTTCATCTGAGACAAAACAAACATTACCCACAAATCAAACAAACTTGTAGCTTTGCCTAATTATCTGTGTATGTGGTTTGTTTTGGCTACTTAAAGTGTTGTGTTTCCCTTCTTGGCTATTTCAGGATCCCCTAGTTTATATTTGTACAGCTTTTAGTTTCTTTAGTTGGGGTTGGACATCCTTGAACACACCATTTGTGTCACACCAAGTCCTTGGTTGTCGGTAAACTTATTTTGTTCGTTGAAAGAGGCATGTTCATTGCCTACACACTTTCAGTGTCATATTGAAGCTTCAATTTTTTTTTTTTTTTAGTATGAACTACATTCATTCTCTTCAATTTATTTTTAATAAAAGGGACTTGGTGCATTTTTAGATGTGTCTCCTTATGGAACAAAATTATATGGGAATATACTGCAAAATATAATGTTGATACATGATACATTTCCATATATGGGAAAATAGTGGTTATATTTTTCAATACCTGCATAATGCATGGAACCCATGTATGGCTCCTATATTGTAATCCATTAATATTTAGAAATGAAGACAAAAATAGCATTGGCAAATTAATAAAGTTTTATCCTTTATTGTGCACATATATTGCCTACATTCCATATAACTGTGAATGTATGTAACACAGGTATACTCCTTCACAGAATGCTTTACAGCAGATTTCAAGTTCCAGCCATGCTTTGCAAATATATATATATGTCTATATGTGTGTAAATACAGCATGAGTAAATATATGTGCAATATATTTAATCACATGCAGTACCATATCTTATCACATGCACATCTGTATGTTATGAAGTGAATTACTAAATATAAAATTACATATATTATAATATATAATTAAATATATTGTCACATATTTTTCAATATATGAAAGCGTCTGTTATTGCATATACCATTAAATCATTTAATAGTATCATCCATATATAGAAATACAGTATTAATATCTATATAGTAGAATGGTTCATGACTGCTTTTTTTTGTATACATTGTAGATAATCATTCAGGATTGGAAAACAAATTGAAAGCCTGTATGGAAGCAGTAAGAAGTGACTAGAGCTGAAACAGTTTTTGGCCTAAAGGCAGAGCCCTCTGCAGGCATGTCCACATTAGCATTTAACACCCTTTGAATGTCTTAGCATTCAACTGACCCTTACAGCCCTGCAGGCAGTACAAACTATGCTCAATGCCTGCTACCCACACTTTTCTTCTGTTTATCACTGTATCAAGATGAATGATAAGCTGAAACTTGGCCCAACAGGCCTCCGGTGAGCTGTTTGCAAAACAGGGTTTGCTACTTGTTTCTGAGTTATTCAGTTGTGGCATCAATCGACATGACCCATGCGTCACACCAGCAATTTTCCATGTCAATCTGCAGAGACTTTGTTGGGTTTTTTGTATCTAAAAAAATGGATTTGCTGACCCATATCCATTGGAGTTTCATAGAGGAAGCTTTTCAGTGATTCTGATGGTGAAATGTGCCTCTTTGGACTGTAGTCGGTCTCAATTTTATCCGGTTTTCTTGGTAATCATTCACAAATCTTGCAATGTCCAAAGAAATGCAGACATCTAATACTATATTTAATGTAGCTGCAGTATTTATTTACCAGGCGTGTCACCTGGTAGAGATCAGTAAGCAAATCCATTTTATAACCTAGACTTTTAAAAACTACTAATAAAAACGATTCACACAGTTGTTCATTTTCAGATTTTTTTTTAAGTATATAGGTCATATAATCTTTACAAATTTGGGATACTTTTGGCAGAAGTATTTACTGACTGATTGATGGCTTTACTGCATTTCACTCTTGTTTTAACCAGGCCAAAAGAACAAAACCTGTCCCATCAGTCTTTGTGTGAGCCTGAAAGTAGGAGACATGGAGATCCTTTCCTCTGTGCGTTCCACAAACATTCCCTTGAGGTCATAGTGTCTTATAACTCATCCCTCAGTGTTATCAGTTAACAGCTACATATGTTGAAGATCCCTGCGATCTGTTCAGCTTTACACACAACTGTCTGATCTGAGATAACGCATGGATTAATACTCACTACATATGATTCTTACTGATTTATACTGCAATGCATTCTCCATTCAGTGCTTTTAAATCCCCATTGCAAATTTCTAATGCTGCATTAATATTTAGATTCAATTGTGCAGTTCAAGCAACTGTTATTCCCAATGGATTGTCCTATCAAGTTATTTATCATATGGTATTTATACTGTAAATGAAGCTCTGACTCTTTGTCTGTAGGTGCAGGAATACTGCGGTTCAACTTTGATACACCATGGAGAAGAGGTGATCCTGTCCTTCTGCAGCTAAAGAAATATAATCAAAGGTATAGTGGTAAATATTTTCCAAAATGGAGTTTATTGTTGCAGCCGTATTATTGCATAATAATCAGATATGAGAGCTGTCTTTGAGGGTTTTTTCATTGAACTTAAAGCGGCAGACTCATTGTCTTGATTGAACTCCCGTCTCATTTGATTTGTGTGTGAGTCCTACTGTTTGAAATCAGGCATTGTAACTGTCCTGATGAAGTATAGCTGTTGACTCTTTCAGGTACTTTCTGCACATGCTCAGGACTATTTGTGCTAGCAATACAGCTGAAACAGATTCAAGGTCTATTCTACGAAAGACTACAAATAGGCCTGGAATTAAAATCTCATCCACGCAGTCCATCGGTTTCATTGTAGATTAACCCATGAAACTTCTACTTTGTTAGTTCAAAACTGAACTAATCATAATGTGTGTGGTGTTGTTTATGCAGGACATATTTAAACACAATGAATATGTGAAAATTGTACGTTTTGTTTCAGATCATGGGGAATTCATACGCGGGGCAGCTGAAATCTGCCCGCTTTGAGGAGGCTCTTCACAACTCTATAGAGGCTTCATTAAGATCGAGCGGCGGCGACCCACAGCCCGTATTCACACAGCTGTATCTCGAGCCCGATCAGTATCCTAGCAACCTGGAGGGTAATCGTTTGCCTTCAAACGAAATGATTTTGATTCATACTTAATCATAAATTGCATTTTTAAGGAGAAACATGGTAGAGATTTTCTAAATCTTAGTCAGAGAAACTCTATTACATCCATCAAAAAGCTTTATTTATGGGTCATTCCGTCTATAATTTAGGGTACATTTCATGTCCATTGATGATAATAGTTTTTTCTAACAGTTTTCTTCAGAAATATCATATTTTATCCAGTAGAAAGAAAAAATGCATGCTATAATCTCACACATATATTTTGTGCACCCTGTTTTTCAGTTTCTTTGAAATTGTCTTTATGTCCTTTTAATTACAGTATTTGCCATGTCCGCTTTTTGAACGAGTCTCGAGTTCAAAATAATGAATACAAATTTTAAAGTCAACATTATCTATATTAAATTTATTTCTACAACCGAAATACCATTAGAAAAAAATCAGTTTTCTTTAAAAAAAAAAAAAGTTTTACTGTCCACAAAAAATCTGTCAACTATGTTACTAAGCAAACACTAAGCAAAAAACTAAAAAAAAATAATAAATAAAAATCACAAAACCATATGACCAGCATCGTGATTTTCTTCTGCGACCGACTTTTTTAACAATTTGTGGTAAATTATTTCTATATTTGATGTCCAGTGACCTATTGACATGGAGTTTATTGATTGCCTATCAACTATGTTGGGCACATTGTTATGGGTTGCAATATTTTTATGATTTAAATTCAAATGCATAGTACATTTTGAGGTTAAAATGATCAGGAAAATAGCATTTGGTTGGCCAGACAAGGCCTTCCATTGAAATTATGAGTCAAATGGTGAAATTGTGTTACCTGTAAACCCATACAGTTTGTCCATAACATAGTTGACAAACTCACCAACAGGGAAAACATATTTTTCTTCTTGAAATATCAAAATGGTGTTTAATGATTAAGCTTGGCAACAACTGAAAGCAATAGTTGTTTCATTGGGAAAGCATATTGTCTTTACACTTTTTTCTTGATGTGAAATGAACCCCTAATTATAGAGTTACTCATATATATATGTCTGTGTGTGTGTGTGTGTGTGTGTACTGGTTTATATATCCTTGTGGGGACTTAAACCTGACTACACACAGACTCATGGGGACTCGTGTCATGGTGGGGACCTAATCGTGGTCCCCACGGGTACAAAAGCTTATAAATCATACAGAATTAGTTTTTTTTTAGATTGTAAAAATGCAGAAAGTTTCCTGTGATGGGTAGGTTTAGGTGTAGGGTTGGTGTAGGGCAATAGAATATACGGTCTGTACAGTAGAAAAACCATTACGCCTATGGAGAGTCCCCACAAGGATAGCTGACCACACTATGTGTGTGTGTGTGTGTGTGCATATATGTATGAATGACAATAACACACCTGTTTCTGGTTCTACCCTCCAGATATTAAGCCCAAAATGGACCTGAGCATGAGGTCCGACCTATCCAGCCATGTGCTGGTGAAATGCCAGTCCATCAAATCCACTGAAGATATGGATGACGAGGAGGATTCAGACACCAGCAGCCCACCGTTGCCTTACCTGCAGGGACCCCCTCCTGACGGCTGCTGCACTGTTGATGGTAGGGAAATTGGTAGACCATTTACAGCATGCATTCTGGGTCTTCTGAAGTCATATGTTATGTCACAGTGTTATGAAGAGAGCAAATTTGAAGTGCCAAGTCAGTGTCAAAGTGAAACGTATGGTAATGACATTGCAAAACTAGAGACAGTGGCACTGAAAAATTGTGTAAACAGTAAATCACCGTGTGTTTAGCTACATCAGCGTGGCCAGTTTTCATTATATCGCTGATTCATCTGTGCCCAGGGTTCTGTCAAGCGGGAAAGGATCTGCGCCTGGTTTCCATGGCAACAGAGTCTATCGAGGTTCCCGCGGGGTTTGAGCTGATTGGTGCCAAATCTCCCAGCATCCCAGAGCACATCCTCGTTTGTGCAGTGGACAAGCGCTTCCTGCCAGATGAGAATGGGAAAAATGCACTTTTAGGTTGGTGTTCCAATACAATTCCAGGAAGTTAAAGGGGTCATATGATGCAATTTAAATTTTTTCTTTCTCTTTGGAGTGTTACAAGCTCTTGGTGCATAAAGAAGATCTGTAAAGTTGCAAAGACTAAAGTCTCAAATTCAAAGAGATATTCTTTATAAAAGTTAAGAGTTAACCACGCCTACCTAAAACGGCTCGTTCTAACACGCCCCCACATGTCTACGTCACTATGTGGGAAGATTTGCATAACGCCGCCCAAATGTTGACGCAAAGAAAGAAGGCGTAACTTTTATTCTTGCTGTTGCCGCCGCTGCCATGTTGTGGAGTCGCTGTGTGTTTCGTTGTGAAAGCGAAACTGCTTTGTTTGGTCTTCCAAAAATGGACACGACTAGAAATCAGTGGTTAAGTTGTATTTACAACACTGTTCCAGAACAGTTCAACCCAAATATTCAGATGTGTGCTGCGCATTTTATGGAGGATGGATGAGGACTGTTTCCTGAACCAGTAGCCTACAATGCGTCTGTGGCACAAAGGCTGTTTCTATAAAGTTGGGTAGTTCCAACTTTGCAAGGACAGTCTGGCGCTTCTGACTCACGTAAGTACGTTTTTTATATTTAAATAATTTGCCACTGACGATTCAAACGTGAGTTTTGGGCAGTGTAGAGTAGCGCTTGTTGTTTGTCATTTCTCCGATCACAAATGCAGACATGGGTTTATGTTTTCGTGGGCCCTACTCAAATGTGTAAAAAGACAGTATAAGTCATTATAATCAGTAATTATGTCCCCACTGGATGCAACAAATGCCTCGTTTGTAATGGGTTTTATTGGTTTTGTCTCGTCCTGCTGGGAGACGGCATCACAGTATGCTAAGGGAGTAACATTTCCGTCACATGCTTGAGGAATTCGGCCAATCACACCGCACTGGATAGCTGGCCAATCAGAGCACACCTCGCTTTTTCAGAACGATGAGCGTTGTAAAAATCGACGCGTTTCAGAAAGGCGGGGCTTAGAGGAGAAACAATAATGTACAGTATTTGGAAAATAATGTTTTTTGAACCTTAAACCGCATAAACACATTTCATTACACCAAATACACCAAATAATGTTCTTTTTAGCAGCATCACATGACCCCTTTAAACATGTAATCTACAAAACTCACTGTGTCTGTGAAATGTTATGTAAAGTAACAAAATCAGCCATTCAGAAAGCAATGTTGAATATATTTTATTGCCTGTTTAGATGCAGTGTAAGTCTTGGTTAGAAACCTTTCTTTGTGTAGTCTTTCTAAAGAGTCTGTTTGTATGTGTGTGTTCGTGAAGGGTTTTCGGGGAACTGTGTGGGCTGTGGTGAGAAAGGGTTCCGCTACTTCACTGAGTTCTCCAACCACATCAACCTGAAGTTATCCACTCAGCCGAAGAAGCAAAAGCACTTAAAGTACTACCTGGTGAAGAACTCTCAGGGTGCTTTGTGCAAGGGAACCCTCATCTGCTGGAAAGGTAGCACACGTACAATGTGCAAAATGCCCCGTGGCACAGATAGAGGGGTGTCTTGAAAATGCTGAGGATGTTATTTGTTTAAATTAATATGATTAACGATTAGCAAATGGATTAAGATATTGTATTTAAAGATGATTTCCAAATGTAAAAAAATATGTTTTTGTAAAACATTTTGCTACATTACATTTTAATGTTGAATAAGTTCAAATCGGAATCTGATTCTGATTCTTGATTCACCAAGAATTTGTCTTGGTGTCAGGAACTTCCAGTACAGAAAGTACAAACATAATGCAGACATACATATACTTTTAAGGATACAACCCAATAAATAAAAATAATAATGATAATAACAATATAGTAATAAAATATAGATAAAAAGAAAATGTCAGTAGACATAATTGTGAATGTGTTGTATTGTAATTGTAAACTAATACTGTATTAGTTAAAAATGTATCAAATTAATTTAAACATCCATTTAATTGGTAATTCAAATGTATGTGCATTGCTTCTATATTTACATTATACTTGATTATTTATTCCATAAAATGTCATTATTACCTAGAGATAATATATCTAAGAATTTGAAAAGACAATTTCCGAGTGTTAATTATCAAGTGTAAGGGTTTTTATTCAGCAAAAAAACATAGTTGGTTGTATATTTGCTACTTTTCTTAAATAAGAAAATATAAATGAAATTAATATCTTTTTAATTGCAATTAAAATTTATTTGCAATTGTATATTATTTTTAAATTAATAAAGTGATTATTGATTAGTTCTTCCATACATGTTAAGCTCTTTTTTTACATAGAATATAGTATACTGAAGATAAAGTTCCAATTTATTATTAATGTTTTGTTTAACAAAACACATGTTAGTTAAATATTTTTGCTGCATTTAGAAAACCTAAAGTCAAGTAAAATACTTAAGTCAAATAAATTTTTTTTAAATGTTTATTTCATTTAAATTAAAATACATTTGCAATTGTATTTTTAATGACTAAATTGATAATTGATGATAAAAGTTAAGATAAATTATATATAATATAGTACAGATATAATTATTTGTATATAATTTCCAAATGTAATTATCATTGATTTATTTAACAAAAACAAAATTTAAGTTAAATATTATTATTATTAATTTTTTGTATTTGCATTTGTATCTATTTTAAAATTAAATAATTGATACTTAATGTTTCTTTTCTTTCCAATAATGTTAGAATAAATGAGTAACAAAGAATATAATGGAACATGGAATACATGGAATTCCTTGAATATAATTAATTATCAGTGTATTTTTTAACAAAACGTTTTTGTTAATTATGTTTCTGCATTTCTAAACATCAAATAAGGTCAAATGTAAATGTACTTTGCTCTTGTATTCTATTTTTAAATTCACAAATTGATAATTGATGATTCTTTCCATACAAACTATAGAAAAGAAGTACTGTTTAAATTGAGAAAATGGGCCCTGAAATGATCTTATTCTTATGCCTGTAGCAATGAAAAAAAAGAATGTCCCCGATATGTTGTACATCCTTTCCATCCAAACATATTATACATAAAGTTGATACTGAATCTGTTTGATTGGAACAGATGATTCACTTGACATTAACTGTGCATTTTTTTTTCAGACTGTAAGACAAGGCCATTATCGAACAGTGCTTCTTCATCCAAACCTAGTTCCTCATCCTCACTAAGCAGCAAAGAAAATGGAGACACAAATGGCCACAGTCCATCTCCCCTCCCCCTCTCAGGTGAGTGTATGTGTGGACCATCAAATATCACATACCTTATTATACAAAATTCTATGTTTCTCATGTAAAAACATGCAATTTTAAGCCTCATGCACAACTGAAGCTCTGGAGCACATAAGACAGCATATGCTGCATCTGTCCATCTTCTGCTGGTTTCTGCATGCACAGAGGTCATGTTCTGTCCTGGGGGAGGGTACATAAGGGGGTAGGGGGTGAAACTGGGGGGGCTACTCAGCATTCGGTGACATCTGGCTGGAGGCCACACAGTGTTTACCCAACAGTGTTTAGTGAAAGAAAGAAAAGTCATTGTCTCATTCTTCCTCACAACACCATTCAGAGAGCCGGCCAGCTGGCAGCAGAGTGCGTCCATTAGTGGCAATAACAGTCTTTTACAACTCACAAAACAGGTTTAGGAGAAAGACTCATTATTGTATCGAATTTTGGATTTAAATGCCATATCTTCTTCATTTCCCATGAAGAGTAAAAAAGCAAAGCTGCAATCATAATAAGTTATTCTTTGATCCACAGACTCGCCTCCTGCCCGTATGCGGTCTGGCTCATCTTTAGGGGTTTTCGGACCCCCAGAGCTGGGCTTCCACAAATCGCTGAACACACCGACCCACGGGACCAAGACTTTACCGATCGGTATGAGATATCTGTCTCGTTTTGAATTTCAAGTAGCATTGATTGCTTATAATACCATGCTAAAAAGCTGTATATCATTTTGTATGGAAGTACAACTTGCTTTTGCATTGAAACGTTCAGTGCAAATTGTTAAAATGATTTTGATGGGTTTTGAATTTAACGATTCAGTGTGCTTGGTGTTTGCTAAAGGAAATTTCTCATTGTTCGGATTAGAAATGTAAACAAACCACACTGTACATTCAGCAGCTGCCCAATTATTATATTTAAAGACCATTTCAGAATTTAATTATCCTTGTTATATTTAACAAAAAAATTGTGTTAAATATTTGAACATTAAATAGTTAAATAGTTAACGTTTATCAAATTAATTTAAGTATCTATTGAATTGGTAATTCAGATTTGCATTTGTATTCTATTTTTAAATGAATAAATTGATAATGATTTCATCCATAAAATTTGTAGATTGTTTAAATAGAATATCATATACATAGAATTATTTGAATATAATTTACACATTTAATTATCATTGTTTTTTTTTACAAAAACACATTTTGTTAAATATTTTGCTATGTTTCCAAACAATAAACAAGGGAAAATATTCAAATTAAAATGCATTTGTATTCTATTTTTAAATGAATACATTGATAATTAATGACCGACCAAAAATGATCAACTTTGTGGTTCACATGTTGAAAGCTGTTTCATTGTTTGTTTTTCTCTACAAAAGGATAGAATGAATCTCTTCTCTGAAGGTCATTTGTATTGGCTGCTTATGTAACCCTTTTGCAAACACACACATACACACACATTAACTCTTAACACAGAAATTCTGTATTAAGGATTTTAATGTCAGCCCACGCTTCACGGTCCCTGCGATTGACGTTTAACACATATGTGCTCTATTTATGTGTGTGTCAGGAATATTAGATGTAAAAGTGGCCCAGCAGTTCATTATCAATATGCCTTCAGTTAAAGGAAATCAATAAACTGTGCTCCACAGGACCCATTATCCTTCAGAAATGAGCGAGACTGAATTTATGTGCGTTGATATGGTGTTTGCATAGTTTGTCACCAGAAGAGTGGACATTAGCCATTAATGTGTCAAACATGACACTCCTCGGGGCACTTAGGAAATTCCTGAATACATTTTAGTCTGAAATGGTGTTATACAAATTGAGTGTATAAAAGTATATATTTTTTTTAATCAGCATATTAGAATGATTTCTGAAGGATCATGTGACACTGCAAACAGGAGTAATGATGGCGAAAATTCAGCTTTGCATCACAGGAATAAATTAAATTTTAAAATATATTCTAATAGAAAACAGTTGTCTTAAATTGTAATAATATTTCACAATATTACTGTCTTTTTGTGATTAAATAAATGCTGCCTTAAAGAGACGTGCCGACCGCTTGTGTATATCTATTTCTCTACACTGTTTTATTGACTTCAAAACTTATATTTTTGTTGTTCAGTTCCTACTGCCCTGCGAGTAAATGGTCTAACTAATGGTCTAAGTATGGATGGACGGTCCAGTCTACTGAGCCCACCACATACAAACCCACTCGCCACACCTACTCATGGCTATAGGACCACAGAACCGGGAGACAGTCCAGGTAAGCATTAAACCAGCCAATCACAATGCTGTCTGATGCATATCATTAGTTGTCAAATCTATTTTTAGAAGGCATCATCAAATGCATTTGCAAACTATGCAATTTACACTATGCAAACATTTTCCATCCTGTACTCTTTTTTTTTGCAGCATCCTCTGCTATGTCATCGGGTCCACCTAAAAAGCGTCACCGCAGCTGGCACCCCACCTCTCTCGTCCCCATCCCGGCCACGGCCGTCCCTGTGCCAGCCATCCGTCCGCTGACGTGTAGCTCTGGTGGGTCTCGACTGAATCATCCTCAGCCTGTTGTTTGTTAATGTGCTTTTTTGTGCTGTTCCTCCAGGCTGTTTATGCATGTCCCTGAGCAGAACACAGCCATGAATTTGATTACCTTCGCTTTTATTTTTAACAAGTACCAAGGGACGTGACATTTTCCATCCACAAGGATGATTTATTCATTGTTTTCATAGAAATAGAGGTGAAAGGTCACGCTAAAGTAGGTCTTGAACTGTTTAGCAGGGTTTATGCATTACAACAGCTGAAGGAGTGGAGACTGGAGATCCATCCACTGTGATCATGTAGCTTAGTTACCTTGCCCACAACATTGATTAGAGTGCCACGTTAACAAAGCGTGAGAGACTGAAGAGATCCATCTAAAGTATTATTAGGTTTCCACAATGGCTTGACAGCACATGCTGTATGTTCCAGTACAAAAAGTACATACTTGTAATGTTTTGCTCTTTCTTTTCAGGTTCTTTATTGTCCCTGTCCAATCAGCAGCCTCCATCAGTGTCAGGGGTCATACAACCCCAGCCAATCACAGCAGGAGAAACGGTCATCATTCCTGATAATCTTCTGAACTCCTCTGGGGTCCGACCAGTCCTTCTCATTGGTCAGTACTCTGTCTTCATAACAGGCTTATATATTAAATGCTCATACATATAACTGTGTGTGTATGTACAGTATGTGTATTTATATATTAATTTCTGAATTAATATTTTGATATTTTTAGTGGGCATAAAGTAAAAACTGTCAGAGTGATGAAACAGATAGATAGAAAGATAGATAGATAGATAGATAGATAGATATATTTTCTTGCACATCCGATAAATAATCATATTTCATTTATATTTAAGAACTTAAACAGCAAAGAGTGATAATAAGATAGAGATTCAAAATAAAGGAGAGCTAGTCGCAAACCACTCAAGGCAACATGTTTGTCATAAAAAAAATTACTAACATATTAAATAATTATTTTTGTTTTTTTTTTTCTATTATATATTAGCCTTTTTTTTTAACCAAACAGCTTTTAACGTAGTTAATCTATATATTAGCAGGAATTATCCTTTATTTTATAGATATTTTTAAATATTTGAAACCCTTCAAATTTGGAAACATGCAGAACAAAACTATAAACATCGTGATACTAGCATAATCTGAAATACTATTTTAATATTCATGTCAGTGTTACAGAAATACGTTCATCACAGCACACAATATTACCAGATCTCTTGATTTAATCCATTTTTAAGTGTTTGGATGTGTGTGTGTGTGTGTGTGTGTGTGTGTGTGAACTTGTTTGTTTGAATGTTTCTCTCCAGGTCAAGGCACTTTACCGTACTTCTTTGGCAATGTGGGTGATCTGGTGGTGAGCCCCCTGCTGGTGAGCTGCTATAAGGGCCGAGAGCTCAATGAGAAGACCCTCGCCAGTCTGGGCATGTCAGCAAGCCAGTTACTCACCACAGAGACCATGATACTGCTCACACTGCAATACCTCGCTCGGCTGGGTAAATAACACTGACAGACAATAAGTTTTAGTGCATCAATAACATGAATGTATCTGTACACTTATAGATAAGAGTGCACAGCTTGTTAAATGTCTTACTTAAAATGCATCTAGCTCAAGTATTATGCAAGAGCAGTGAGTATTTGTTCTATAGTGAGATGACCATTCCTTTTCCTGTCTTTAATGCAGGTATGGAGCAGATCCCGTTACGGGAAGAGTTAGAGCAGATTGTACTGAAGGCCATGCTGTGCGGTCCGACCGGCCCTCCCGTGTCTCCCGCCCAGCTTCCCTGGTTAGCTCGAATGGAGGCCAGTGTGTCAGGGGGCGGCGTTCAGGTGCTGGCCAGCCATGGCTCTCTGGGCGAGGGCATCTCTGAGTCGCTGCGCTCGCTGAGTGAAACACCACCGCAGCAGCAGCAGTGTCTGCCCAATTATGTGCTCATTATCTGCACCTCCAAAAGTGGAGCTAATGAGTTCTGCGTGTTAGTGTTGGGTACGTTCTGCTGTTCTCAAAGACTTCATTCTTAAGCCTCGTGCACACCGGGACGATTATCGCGCGCACTTATCGCCAGAGTTTTTTGACGTGTCTTGTGTGTTCATACGCAAGCGATTTTCGCTGGCGATGAGGCGAGTGAACATACAAATTCTCTGCCTGACATTAGATGGCGCTTAATGAAAAACAGAAATACCCCGGTACACATCGAATCCTATTTGATCTGCAATTCCTCTCCATAACAACTCCCTCTTTATCGAGATTTTTGTAGTCGCTGTCGCGTTTGTCATAAAGCCCTTTGTGTTCAGACACCAATGAGACCAGCAGCTCTACATTCATCTTGCCTCGATGTATCTTCTTCGTCTACTTACTTCCTCTTCGTCATTAGGTATCAATGTGTGCTCGGCAAGACCGTTTTTTGCTTGAGTGCCACCAAGTCGTGTTTTACTGTAACTTCAGCAGCTCCAGGCATGTGAACAAAAGCACCAATCTCATTGGTTGGCCAGTTTTTAATGCGGCGCATCAAACAAAAACAAAAAAACGTTTTTTAACGCCTGGCGTTTTGCGCGTCGGTGTGCACACTCACATTGGCGCCCTTTGTTTTTAGTCACGAGGCGTTAAACGTCGGCGATAATCTCGCGTGATAATCGTCCCGGTGTGCACAAGCCTTTAGTTTCAAGTTTAATTTTAGTCCAATTTTGGCCTTTCCGTGATATAAGAATGCATTTAAGGAGTTTACACATTGTAAGATTGTGCATGAAAACTCACTCAATTAAGTTGAAAGGTTTGTTTTTGTCAAACCTTTCAAAGTTAGTGAACCCGTGCTGTTGTTTTTCTCAGGTAAATATCAGTCTCGAGCTTTGGCGGAGAGCATGCTCACTACCAATGAGTTTCTGAAGGAGATCAGCTATGAGCTCATCACAGGGAAAGTTAGTGTGCTCGCCTCGCACTTCCAGAGCACCTCATTAGGTGAGTCTCAGTGCAGCAATTTAGTGGATCCATCAGTTTTCATCAACTTATCATTGTCCTTTATTTAGAAATTAATTGAAGAATATAAATGTAAGCAGCAGTTTTGGGGCCAAGCACGTATTGCAAGGTGAAGTAGATTAGTGCGGTTATTGCGCCCTCTTTGGTGATTTTAGGAAGTATTTCAAAAGCTGAACATAATTTAGGATGATATTGTAAATTATGCTTTTTTTGTTTTTTTCAGGATTCTTTGATGAATAGATAGTTCAATAGAACAGCATTTATTTGAAACAGACATTTTTGCACTGTGTCCTTGCTGAATAAAAGTGCTACTTTCTTTAAAAAAAAAACTTTCAGATTTTTTAACTGTAGCACATCCATGTGTCTCCTTTATTCATTTCAAATTGATTGTGGCGCTACAGGTGACAACATGGACAAACAGCTGGTTCGGTACCAGCGCAAGCGCAAAGACCGTGTGGTTCAGCCCTTTCAGGGACATCTGACCGAGTACATCCACTCCCAAGAGGCCGCAGCCATGGTACCAGAATCAGGGCCAGGTGAGCCTTTGCTGTCTCCGTACGTCTCAAACCCTTCACTTGGCCCGATTCATGATAAAACTTTATATTTGGCGCTTGAAAACACTAATTGACTTTTGATGTGTGACAGATCTGCTGAGTGATGGCTTTCAGATACACCCTCCACAGCTGAGTGTTGCACGCAGCCTTTTGTCGCAGGTGTGTGCTATCGCCGACTCAGGGAGCCAGAGCTTAGATCTGGGCCGCTTCTGTAAAGTGGACTTCCTGATTCTAGTGCCGCCGTCCCATGTCCTGGTTCACCAAACAGTCCAGCGAATACGACAATCAGGTACGTCACAGCAGAAGTTTCAAAAAAAATATTTAACTTGTTTCCAATGTCAAGCCCAAACAAGAACATTTTCACAAAAACGTCTTGCCTGGAAAGTTAAATAGACAGTTCTCCAATGTAAATTCTGTCAAATGATGTTTTGAAGAATGTGGGTAATCAAATAGTTTTTGGTCCCTATTGACTTCCATAGTATTTTTTTACCCCATACTGTGAAAGTCAACGGGGACCAGCAACAGGTTTGGAGTAAACGATTGGGTGAATTATCCCTTTAATTTGATGAAAGAGTCATTGCAACAATATTTAGGGGCCAAGCACAGAAGGTGCGAAGGCACCTCTTGTATTCGTTAGTTATGAAATTTGGCACACAGATAGAGGGCAGTCTCAACATTAACCATAACAAGTTTGTTGTCTCTTAACTCAAACCCTCTAGTGCCACCAACAGATAGAACATGTTTATGCGAATAACTATTGAATTGTAAAGTTTAGAAGCAAAATAATTTTTTCCTCTGGCTCATGCAGAGTCGAATACATAATTATCATCGAAATAAGTCATCGAAAGCTTGTCGATAAACTAAACCGTTCTCGAATAACGTATCAATGAATTTAAAAGCTTGTCGATAAACTAAACCGTTCTCGAATAACGTATCAAACTTTTTATGTGTCATTGTCACCTCACACTGACCACACCATAATAATGTGATAAAAGCACCACCTATTGGTCAAAAGTGATAAGCATTTAAATCGTATTATTAGTGATTGTATTTGTGATTTTTCAGCCATTTCGACTATAATAATCTATCAATATTTTTAACCACTCATTGTTGCAGTTGGCCTGATTTGGCCTCTGTTGTGCTTGACCCCGTAATTGCTGCTTGCAGCTATATTTTACATTGTTGTTGTCCTCATGTCTTTGCTAGGCGTCCTGATTGATCTAGGTATAGAGGACGCCTCATTAGCCCTGCAGAAGTCTGACAAGTATGTGGTGCGTCTGGACGCGGAGGTCCACACAAAAATGGAGGCCTTCATGAGAAAGGTCAAGCAGGACCCTTACACGCTCTTCGTCCTCATTCACGACAACTCGCACGTTGACCTGACCAGGTAAGAAAAACAACTACGTGGTTTGTAAAAGGGACTGTCAGAAATGTCAGTGTTAAGACTTCTTGTCTCTCTTCTCTCTCTCTGTCAGCGCTCTGTCAGGGTCGGTTTGTCACGGGGAGTTGCAGGGATTGGCCGACCGCGTGGTGAACTGTCCAGAGGTTCTGGAAGCAATAAACCTGCTGGTTCTGCAGGTCAGCTGCTTCCCGTTCACCCTGCAGAGCCGTCAGTCACGCATCAGTACCCAGAATGAAGTGCACTGGCCCAACACTGACGACCTGGTGAGTTTCACTGACCCCGAGAAGAACTGTAAAGGAATTTATGGAGGACAGATAAGACTTCAGCTAAATGAGATGATTGACAAGTATTTTAAGTGTACATGCGTACACTACTGCTCAGTACAGTATTTTTAAAGCATACTTTTATTCAACAGGGATGCATTAAATTGATTAAAAGTGACAGTATAAGACATTTATAATGTTAACAATATTTCAAATAAATGCCGTTATTTTTCAGTTTCCACAAAAACATGAAGCAGCACAAACTGTTTTCAACATTGATAATAACCAGATATGTTTCTTCAGCAGCAAATCATCATATTAGAATGATTTCTGAAGGATCAAGACTGCAGTAATGATGCTGAAAATTCAGCTTTACATCACAGGAATAAACTACATTTCAAAATATATTCAAATAGAAACCAGAAATATATTACTATTTTACTGTATTTTTTTTACAAATAAATGCATCTTTCAGTACAATGCGACTTTCAAAAACTTAAAATTAAAAATTTTAACGACCCCAAACTTTTGAATGGTAGTGTACATAAACACAGTTTCATGCACAAATTTAGAGGCGCGTTTATAATAATGCAAAATTTAAATGACGATTTAATTCTATTTTCTTTACATTTTTCCTCTTTATTTGTACTTGTGTGTACTTTATTTATTTAGTTTTCTGTAGGTCTCCTATTTCAAGTAAAGCAATCTCCAGAATGGTGGTCAATCAGTATTTTTTATTATTATTATTATTTTGAATAATTGATGTTGAAGCTTTTATATTTAGTGCCTAATTTTTAAATACTGTATGTGGTTACGGCCTTGGTTTTGATGTTGGATTGTTCAAGTTTTTTGGTTTACCAATTATGGGTGTTCTCACAAAGGTTAGTAGCCATTAATGTTTTTTTTTCTTCTCTGTGAATAAAGTCTTTCCAGCACATTCTGTGCTTTGTGGTTAAGCTTGGATCCCAGGAAGTTTGTAACTTTAAAGAAAATCTTTACTGCAGCAGTTTCAATCTAAATTCACACAATCACATTTTTAACAAACTGTGGTGTGATATTAATGTCAGAGATTCCTATTCATCAGACACATTAAAATGAATCTGGATTCTTGTTATTTTATAATGACCTAGATGTGTTCATAGACAAATTAAAAGCATTTTCAGACAAGAACTATAAGAGTAAAAAGAGAACAACACTGTGTTTTGCTCAGTAAAGTAAAATGAGCAGATTACTGTTTGCATGTAACAGCAGGATGAGGCTTCTCCCAAGGACCTGGTCTACTTTGGGCTGAAGGACTACAGCAGGTCCCTGCAGTGGGGAGTGGCGAGTCCGATCCTTCGCTGTGACGACGCCTTTGAACGGATGGTCAAAACCCTGCTGGAGAGGTCAGTCCCATTTTCATATTCACTCAGAATGTACTTCTAAAAAAACATTACGAGAACAAAATGAGGATTTAAAGCAAGCTGCATTCCTTTTGAACTGCTTTTTACACTGTAAATGCATAACTATATCTTTAAGTTCATCTCAGACCACTGTTATTAGAGTATTAATGATAGTGTTCAGTAGTGTTTTCAGTTTTTTTTATTTATATATATATATTTTTTTTTGTAATTTTTTGTCATTTGTATTTTGTCATTTCATTATAGTTTTGTTTTTTTTTAAATATTCTATATAGTTTTTTTATAATTTTTTATTTCAGGTTCAGTTTTCAGTTATTTTAGTACTCAGGTAAAACTAAATAAAACTGAGAAATGTCCAGCAGTTATGAAAACATGAATGATAATTTATATTAAAACGGGGCACCTGTCGCGCCCTTTGTACTTAAAATCAGTCCAATCATTGGGAGCAATGTGATGTCTTAACAGTCATGCTCGAGACCAAAAACGGTTGAAAGCGTACCACGGCCGCGGAAGAAGACCTGTTTCTCAGCGCTTTCCGAGCGCGATTCGACAGGTGTGCAACACGGAACAATGCGCTTCACATACAAAACATAATTCGTGCTCATAGATAATGCATCATCAATCCAAATACATACGCCCCACAACAACCAAACTCACAAACCACCCCCTCCCCCCCCCCCCCCCCCACATTTTTTGCGTAGCCCCCAGAATTCTGGTCCGCACTGCTAATACACAATAGTTAATATTGAGTAAGTTCCCTAATGTCCTTTTACCATATTTCCATGGAAATAAATATACGTGTTTTTTTATTTATTTTAGATTTACATTTTATTTCAAGTAACAAATTTTTTTTTTTTTGTTTTAGTTATCTAATTACCCTGTCTCAGACTCAGATCCATGTCTAAATTGGCAGTTTTTGTGCATTTCAAACCATAAGCATATGCTGTATCTTTCCATTGATATCCCTCATTGTGTCTTCCTCATTCATTTCAGGCACCCGCATTTGCACAGCATGGTGATCCGCAGCTATCTGTTGATACAGCAGTACACAGAGGCTCTGATGGCCCTCACGGCGGCCCCCTCACTGCGGGATCACGTGACCCCTCAGACCCTCGCCATGGTGGAGGATCTGCTGAGTGTCCCGGGCCGCAGCAGGCACGGGTGCGGGCACATGCTGTTGGTGCGCGTGCCCTCGCTGCAGCTGGCACGGCTGGCACAGGAGCGGCTGGAGGAGGCCCGGGATAAGCTGGGCCTACAGTACCGCTTTGCTGTTCTGCTGGGAAGCCCTGCTGCCGAGATCAGCCTGCCAGTCCACTTCTGTGCCCGTCTGCGGGTAAAAACCAGATCCCCTCATGAATATGGGCTCCTTAAAATCACCAGAATAAGCTTGGAATAAACAATCTGTGTATTTCAGGCTTGGAGGGGCTGTAGGAATGAAGAGTGGGCCCCTCATTCATATGAAGATCTGGAAGGACTTCCATGCATTGTCATCCTCACAGGGAAAGATCCTCTAGGAGAGACATTCCCAAGGTACTCCATGTGATGTACATTATATATACTTTATATATACTTTATATATACACAGTTGAGACCACTTGAAAATGTTCAGTTCCCCTTCGGGAACTCGAGCTGCGTCGGAAAACGCTAGGGGAACGCTCAGCGATACCAAGCTCTGAATCATATGTGTAATCAGTCGAAGCTGGCAAGACGTCCGCGCTGTGTGACGTGAGGTGACCGCCGGCGCTAGCTTTCATGTCATCAGCGAGCTATCTGTGTGGGCGGTCACGATGTATGTTCTGGAGTCTTATTATTGTTGTCTGTCAAGTTCACAAGCATCTCAATATAGCTCCTCGAGACATAAAGAATTTCCTAAGCAAAAGACAAAAAGTGCAATAAGTAAGATCGCCTACCGACTGTGTGTTTCCCGCCCTTGCCCACGCTACATCACGATCGGGGATAAAACACCCAGTCTGTGCGTGGTCTGCTTGGAGCGAGCCTGGCGTCGGCTCCGGAGGCCGACTGTCCACATTGTGAGCTTTCCACTGCGTTTGCTTCCTTCCACGGAAGCTCTCTTTGAGAGGGAGCCTTCACCACGGTCTCACGGTGGGGCGTCAGCTGCACTCGTGGGGCTCCGCAGCTGTATCTGGGTGGAGGGAATGTTGACGGGCGAGTCCCTATCTTCTTCCTCACCTGCCAGATCCGCTGGGATTGGAAGCCCGTTCTGCGGTTACTTCCCCCCGGAGAGCGGGCTCGGCGCTTCTCCTATCTTCCTCCGAGGAGTTTGATGTGGAGAGCGTCGAAGATTCGCCCCCTCAATCCCCACAATATGAGGAGCTATTGGAGGTAGTTACTCGTGCGGTTGCCAAACTGAAAATCGAGTGGCCTGCAGAGAAACAGACTGAACCGCAGAAAAGCAAACTCGCCAGGTCGCTACCTCTGTGCCGGAGCCTGCCGTTTTTTCCCGGTCTCCACACCGAGGTGTCGAGATCGTTGAAGAAACCATTCTCGGCCCGCTTATTTGTCCCTGCCTCTGATTATTATGGAAATGTGGCAGGGTTGAGTGAATGCGGTTACAGAGCGATGCCCCGGGTAGAGCAGACGCTTGCGAGCTATCTGTCACCCGGTGCGGCGTCGTCTCTGAAGGCTCCGGTCTTGCCCTCCAAGCCGCTGCGAACCACCTCAGCGCTGGTGGGCAAGGGGTACTCGGCAGCATGTCAGGCTGTGATGTCTGCACACTATGTCAGACTTGCTAAAAGAGCTAGATGAAGGCGAGCAAGTCAAAGCAGATGACATCTTAGAACTGAATAGAACCGCTGATTTAGCTCTCCGCGCCACCAAGGAGACCGCCCATGCCATTGGTCGGTCCATGGCAGCTCTGGTGGCAGCAGAGAGACATTTATGGTTGACCCTGTCCGATATGAAAAAGAAGGACAGGGTCTGCCTTATGGATGCCCCGCTTGCACCTTCTGGCATGTTTGGCGACGCTGTCAATTCCGTCATCGACAGGTACCAGGAGGCCCGTAAACAGGCGGCGGCATTCCAACGGTTTCTCCCTCGCCGTTCTATAGCTCTGGGGGCTGCTGGGCGGGAGCAGCCCCAGCCGGGTACCAGCTCCTCATATAGGGAGGCCCAAAAACAGAACGTTGCTTCTCACTTCTAAGACGAGGCCCGATCTGAGGGTCGTGCTTCGTCAAGGAAGCCCTCGACGAAGCGGTCCTGACAGGCATAAAGCCAGGATTGCTGAGGGCGGCCCCTACTGGGGAGGAGCGGGGTGCACCACATTACACGGTGTCCGTCTCTCCTCAGAACCCTCGGGAAACCATTCTGCCAACCCTGCCAGTGTGCCAGGGCACAGCGGTCTCCAGCGAAGGTTTTTCTCTGTATTTTCCGCCCGAAAACGTAGCGGAGCCGAGAGCCTCGCCACCCATTCGGGGGTCTCTCAAGCAGCTAGTTCGGCGAACTCCTGCCGGTCCGCTATCAGTGCACCCACAGCATCTAACAAGACACTAGAGGCCAGTCTCAGAGAGACTGGTCCCTATAGATTATTTCGCAGCGTGGACTCTGCACATGTATCTATTGGTCCTGGGGCTCAAAAAAAACTGTAGAGAGAGGTTATCGCATTCAGTTTGGCGCTCCGGCGCCGCCTTTCAAAGGGGTTTTTCTCACAGTAGTGGGCCCAGAGCAGGCTCTGGTATTAGAACAAGAAGTCAATACTCTCTTGAGGAAGGAGACCATCGAGGTGGTCCCTCCTCTCGACAGGTACTCCGGGTTTCTACAGCCGGAACTTCATCGTGCCGAAGATGGATGGAGGGTTGCATCCAATTTTAGATCTACGTCACTTGAAACGCTCAGTCATGAGACTGAAGTTCAAGATACTTACTATAAAGCAGGTCGTGTCTCAGATCAGGTCAGAGGACTGGTTTGTCACGATCGATCTAAAAGATGCATATTTTCATGTCTCCATCCTTCCAAGTCACAGGAAGTTCCTGAGGTTTGCTTATAGAGGCAAAAGCTTACCAACACCGAGTTCTTACTTTGGCCTTGTACTCTCACCCCACACTTTCACAAAGTGTGTGGAAGCTGCTCTGGCTCCTCTGCGGCTCCAGGGCATCCGCATACTCAATTATTTCGACGATTGGTTGATTTTAGCTCAATCGAGATGTCGTTCTCGCCCATATGGGAAAGTTGGGGTTAAGACTAAACGCCAAGAAAAGTGTGCTTTCTCCCTTACAGAGGACCACTTATCTGGGCATGGTGTGGGATTCGACCACGATGCAGGCACGTTTATCTCCTGCTCGGATCGAGTCGATCCTCACGGCAGTCGTGGGAGTCAGAGAAGGCCGGTCACTCACTGTCAAGCAGTTTCAGAGGCTGCTGGGTCTGATGGCAGCGGCGTCCAACGTGATACCTTTTGGCCTGCTGTACATGAGACCCCTACAGTGGTGGCTCAAGACCAAGGGGTTCTCCCCGAGGGGAAACCCGCTTCGTATGATCAAGGTCACACGGCGAGGCCTACGTGCCTTGGACATGTGGAGGAAACGTTGGTTCTTGTCTCAGGGCCTGGTGCTGGGAGCTCCTTGTCGCCGCGTAACGCTAGCGACGGATGTGTCCCTCACTGGTTGGGGAGCAGTCATGAGTGGCCTCCCTGCCCGTGGTCTGTGGAGTGGTCGCCATCTCACGTGGCACATCAATTGCCTGGAGATGCTGGCCATGTTTCGAGCCCTCAAACACTTTCTTCCAGATCTAAGGGATCGCCATGTGTTGGTGCGCACCGACAACACAGCGGTGGTCTTTTATATCAACCACCAGGGAGGTCTGCATTCCCTTATGCAAGCTGGCGCATCAGATCCTTGTGTGGTCCCAGGGCAAGCTCCTCTCGCTGAGGGCAGTGCATATTCCTGGGCATCTCAATATGGGAGCAGACATCCTGTCGAGGCAGGGGCCGAGGCCCGGGGAATGGATGCTTCACCCCGAGGTGGTGAAGCAGATATGGAGAGTTTTTGGCCAGGCTCAGGTGGACTTGTTTGCGACTCAGACGACATCGCAATGTCCCCTCTGGTTCTCTCTGACTCATCCAGCGCCACTGGGGCTGGATGCGATGGTACAGACTTGGCCGAGGCTTCGGCTGTACGCTTTTCCCCCGATCGCTCTGCTCCCGGGAGTTCTAGAGAGAGTGCGATGGAATGAGGTCAGTCGACTGCCAGTAGCCCTGTTCTGGCCCGGCCGAGTATGGTTCTCGGACTTGATTTCTCTCCTCGACGGCACTCCATGGGAGATTCCCGTCAGGAGGGATCTCCCCTCACAGGAGGAGGGTTTGATCTTTCACCCCCGCCCAGAGTTGTGGAAGCTGTGGGTGTGGCCCCTGAGGGGGCACAACTCATAGCATCTGGTCTCTCAACCGAGGTTGTTGAGACCATCCTCCAATCTAGAGCTCCCTCAACGAGGAAACTGTACGCCCTGAAGTGGAGGCTCTTCACTTCATGGTGCGGACACCGCCTGCTTGACCCAGTTAACTGCACAGTTGGTAAAGTTCTGGAGTTCCTGCAGGCCAGATTCTCCACAGGGATGACCCACTCCACACTAAAGGTCTACGCGGCGGCCATTGTGGCCTACCGCGCCCCTATTGGTGGCCAGCAGTGGGCAGACACCCCCTGGTTACACGTTTCCTCCGCGGTGTGATGAGGCTGAGGCCTCAGGTACGATCTCGTGTCCCTCCTTGGGACCTCGCTGTGGTGTTAGAAGCTCTCTGTAGGCCTCCCTTTGAGCATATTGAGGAGATATCTGATCGTCATCTCACTATTAAGACTACCTTTCTTCTGGCGATATCTTCCCTCAAGAGAGTTTGGGGATCTGCAGGCCCTTTCTGTGGCCTCTTACTATCTCGACTTTGCGCCCGGTCTGGTCAAAGCTTTTTTATACCCTCGCGCGGGGTATGTCCCTAAGGTCCCCTCCTCTACACAGCGGCCTGTCGTACTCCAGTTTTTTATCCTCTCTACCCGCCCCCGCCCCCCCCGCCCCCTCCCCGCCCCGCCCACCCCCCCACCCCCCCACCCCTTCAGGGAGCCTGACCAGCAGAGGCTTAATTGTATGTGTCCAGTGTGAGCACTGGACGCTTACATCCACAGAGCTGCCCAGTGGAGAAAGGCGGACCAACTGCTTGTGTGCTATGGTCCCCCTAAGAGAGGTCATCCTGCTTCCAAGTAGACCCTCAGCCGGTGGATAGTTGATGCCATTACTGTTGCCTATGAGTCCTCTGATCTCCCCTCACCATTGGGGGTCAAGGTTCACTCGACAAGAAGTGTGGCGGCCTCCAAGGCCTTCCTGTCAGGTGTTTCTATGCAGGACATCTGCAACGCTGCAGATTGGTCCACGCCCCTTACCTTCGTCAGGTTCTACGGTCTAGACATGCAAGCCACTCCTGGCTCCTCTGTTCTCTCATGGGAGAGGGCTTTGCAAGTCTGGCGGTTGTGGACATCTCAATCCCCTAGCGTTTTCCGACGCAGCTCGAGTTCCTGATGGGGAACGTCTCTAGGTTACGTATGTGACCATGGTTCCCCGATGGAACGAGACGCTGCGTCGCAAGGCCGTACTTCCGGCATCCCTACTAGAGCTTTCTTCACTCCTAAGAAGCTAGCGCCGGCAGCACCTCACATGCTTTTAAAGCTTCCTGGTCATGACCTCACCCGCCGCGGACGTCTCGCCCATCGTTCGCCTGATTACACATATGATTCAGAGCTTGGTATCGTTCAAGGCGTTCCCCCTAGCGTTTTCCGACGCAGCGTCTCGTTCCCTAGGGGAACCATGGTTACATACGTAACCTGGGACGTTTCTCAGGAATTTCTAGATTTACTAGGTAGGGGTAGAGTAAAATGCTAATATTTGTTTTTTCGTAAGTCTCAAATTCTTACCAATTTCAATAAAAAATTTCATAATGTAGAGGCCTTTTTCTTCGAAATGACAGTGGTCAAGAACAAATGTTTTTTATTACTAGTTTCTTAACTCTCCCGAAGTTAAAACATTGGTATTGTGTTGTCTAAAAATGAATATAAACAAAATCTTTTTTACCAATTGTCATTTTATGCAAAAAATGTACTAAAGTATAAAATGTTTATTTAAAATTAAGGTTTTTTCAGAATAAAACAAACATTACGTTTTACTCAAACACATAACTATAAATCATAAATCCAGACAAACATTATGGGAACACATATTCACTATTAACTAAGAGTTTTATCTGAACAACCTCTTAATTTGCTGCTTATTAATAGATAGTAAAATAGTTGTTAAGTTTAAGGTAGGGGTGGATCAAGGGACTAAATACGGTGCATGCATAATACCTTAATATGTGGTCTTTATAGTACTAATAAACAGCCAATATGCTAGTAATATGCATGCTAATAAGAACAGTATAGCAAGATGGTCCTTAATAAAGTGTTCCACCAATTATTTTACACGTAGAATTAGTACAGGAATAGATAACTTTTAAATTATTCAAGTAGAAAACATTTACTTTAAATTTGTCAGGGTTGGGTTAAGGGATGAGGCGAGGACTCAAAGTGCAGAAACTTTGCCTTATTAATAGAAAGAAACAAACTAAATAAAAAAAAAATACCCCAAGACTACCCATGGGAACAGCCTGCGGCCATACAGGAAGACAGGACAGGAGGCACAGCCATCAAGATATGTTTGATCAGTAAGGACCGGACAGACACCGACCAGGGTCCGACAACAAACTACCACATGACTGCAAACACAAGGAGAATAAATAAGGAGACTAGCAAGGAGGGAACGAGGGAGACGCAGGTGGAGTAACTGAAACAGTAATGAGATAACAAGAAGGGCGGGGTAAGACAATAGACAGGAGAGCACAAGGCACAAACAAACACACAACAAGCCAAGTGCTCAAACAAAGACACAGGAGTGTACCCTGGTGGCCACCTTGGGCACACCAGCTGATGTCTGTGACAAAATTGTAATAATATTTCACAATATAACTGATTTTACTGTATTTTTGATCAAATAAATGCGGCCTAGATGAGCATTTAAGCAAGAGTATATAAAAAATTTTTGGTAAAATATCTAATTTTATTTCGTCATAAATTGGTGTAAAATAGCAAAACAATATGAATAGTACAAATAATTATATTTTATCATTTTTCTGTTATGTGAAAATTTATTTATTTTTAGACTTAAATAATAATATCAAATATGTATTGTTTTTGCTTTAATGACAAACCTCTAGTCAAGTCAAGTCACCTTTATTTATATAGTGCTTTATACAATACAGATTGTCAAAGCAGCTTTACAGTGTCAAACAGGAAAATAGTTTGTCAATAATGCAGAAGGACAATAGAAAACAGTAAATTGTTTTATTCAGTCTTTCTTCATTGATTCAGTGATGTCATCATCCAACTCAGTTCAGTTCTCTTCCAATAGTATCTGTGCAATCAAGCCGACAATATTGCCAGAAATTAAGCGTCCCCAGCTAAGTAAGCCAAAGGCGACAGTGGCAAGGAACAAAAACTCCATCGGTGACAGAATGGAGAAAAAAAACCTTGGGAGAAATCAGGCTCAGTCGGGGGGGCCAGTTCTCCTCTGTCCAGACGAAACCAGCATGGTGTGGTTTAATTCCAGGCTGCAACACAAGTCAGATTGAGCAGAGGACTCGGCTGGTTTGTCATAGTCTTGAGCCAATGACCGTCTAGTTGACAAGGTCTTCGCAGGGGATCTGTCTCTAGGGCTCATCTAGTTGACATGGTCTCTGCTGACATTCAGAGCTGTAGAGATCCTCTCTAGGTGATGATCCACCATCTGGTCTGAATACGTAATGGATCCGGGTGACTGCAATGACCATCTGATCTGGATACAGACTGGATCTGGGTGACTACGGTGACCATCTGATCTGGATACAGACTAATATTAGAGTAGATGCCATGTCCTCTTATAGTGCGGTACATATGGGAAGTGTTTCCGGTTCTAGTTGACCTAATTAATGCAGCCTAACAATCCTTTAACAGATTTGAATTATAGAAATGATAGTGTATTATGTGTATGCCAGGTTTAGGAGATGGGTCTTTAATCTAGATTTAAACTGACAGAGTGTGTCTGTTTCCCGAACAATGCTAGGTAGATTGTTTCAGAGTTCGGGTGCTAAATAAGAAAAGGATCTGCCACCCGCAGTTGATCTTGATATTCTAGGTATTATCAAATTGCCAGAGTTTTGAGATTGTGGCGGATGCTGACTAATGCGATGTGGAGGGCCCCCTCACTCCCGTGAGGTGCTAAACCATTCAGGGCTTTATAAGTAATTAGCAAGATTTTAAAATGTATTCATTGTTCAACAGGGAGTCAGTGCACTGTTGACAGAACCGGGCTAATACTGTATGGTCATAATTCCTGGTTCTAGAAAGAACTCTAGCTCTGCCTTTTGGGCCACTGAGTTTGTTTACACACGCAGAGCACCACCCAATACAGCTTACATATATTTTTAATCTACCCTTAGGTCCAGTCGTAATTTAGATATATTTTTGAGATGGTAAAATGCGGTTTTACAAATGCTAGAAACATGATTTTTCAAAGGAAAGGTTGCTATCAAATAGAAAACCAATGTTCCTAACTGATGACGAAGAATTAAAAGAGCAGCCATCAAGTGTTAGACAGTGCTCTAGGTTATTACATGCAGAGGTTTTGGTCCAATAATTAACACCTCTGTTTTTTTTCATCTAGTTTTTTATATCAACTATGCATTCCGTTAGTTTTGCAAATGTTTAATCGGGTAGCTAAGAATTATAGAGCTGAGTATCATCATCATAACAGTGAAAGCTAACACCGTGTTTCCTGATGATATCTCCCATGGGTAACATGTAAAGCGTGAAAAGTAGTGGTCCTAGTACTGAGCCTTGTGGTACTCAATTCTGTACTTGGCTTAAGCTCTACCTGAAATCAAACCTGAAATTATACATGGAATCTTCAGGCTTAAGCTATGTTTCAGTATAAGACAGATGTTAATTATCTGACATTATATGATGGTCTTGATTAATAAAATGCTGCACAGTGACTTCCAATCTTTTGGTTTCCTCTTTTATTTTGTTAAAAAGAGCACCACTTTGTGGTTACTACAGTTGTTACAGCTACAGTTCTAAAGTCTTCCCCATGTACATATTTTCTTTTAACTTTTCAGAAGCATTATTTCAATATATTTCATGTTTATCTTTTTTAAAGACTATGCGCTATCCAAAAGATCAAATAAAATCTGGTGGATAAACTAAAATTGACAGTATTTTTTACTTCTGAAGGGACACATGAGGACTGAGCATGTTTGTGTGTGATTTTGTTCAGGTCATTGAAGTACTGTGACTTGCGACTGATCGACTCCAGCTACCTGACGCGTACGGCACTGGAACAGGAAGTGGGTTTGGCCTGCTCTTACGTGACACACAGAGTAATACCCGAGACAAAAACAGCAGCAGGTAGAGAAGAGAGACCAACAGATGATGAGAGGAGCTCAGGAGAAACGGCAGACCATGACGAGCTCCAGATGGAGCTGGAGAGGCCACCCAGCAATACCAGCGCTGCTACTAGGACCTCTGGTGAGGGACACTGAACACAAGCTGGGCCTGATTCCGGTCTTGTGTTGTCACATGATCCAATATAATTCATCTTAATTATCTTTCAGGCTCTACCACAGAAAATGGCGTCAGTTCTTCAAGTGTACTGGACAAACCGTCCTTGCACAGTGACCCATCCAGCAGCAGAAATACAATGGACTCTTGCTCCTCTCCGATTCGCTTCAAACAGGAGTGTGACTCCCAGGCTCCCTCCTCTTCGGCCACATCCTCGTTCTCTTCTGCCTCCTCGTCCTCTTCCTCTTCCTCCTCTCCGGGAGCTCAGAAACCAAGCCAGTCCACGCAGGCCCCGCGTGAATGTAACAGGACGCAGGTCTTCCCCCGGACAGTGGTGCTCTCCCGGGCGGCCTACGCCCTGCTGGCCCCTGAGACGCTGGGTCAGCCCAGTTCAGCGTCTCTGCTGCCACACGCGGATGTGGTGTGGAGCAGCCCGCTCAGACCTCCTGTTCCTCACGCTCTCGGAGGGGCAGAGCAGTCCCTGTACTACCGCCAGTGGACCACAGCCAGGCAGCACCATGCGGATTATGAAGTGCCAGCTGTGCCGCAGAGAGTAGTATCTAGCTTTGTGTAGATTAGAGGGATTCACACACAAGGTGAGCCGTGTCGCTAATGGGTTTACAACACAGATCTACTGTTAGATATCGTTCTGGTGTAATGGCGACACCGACCCCTATTCCGGTCCTCATGCGCTGTTTAGTTGCCACCAACACGTGATCCCCTTTACTCCGCGTAGATATATGAGAAAAACATGCAAACCATCTTACCCATGTCATATCTAGTATACAAAGATCACAACTGAAAGGACCTACACATTACAATATACATAACATTCATTTGACAAACAAATGTTAGAAAGATACTGCAGGATCGGTCATTTGGTGAAATAATAAGAACTGAATGCAGACAGTGTAAAATACACAAATTACTACAAATATATGTAAGCGTTATATATATATTAAAACTATAATAAAACCCTGTATACGGTAAA
Source organism: Sinocyclocheilus anophthalmus (assembly GCA_018155175.1). NCBI lineage: Eukaryota > Metazoa > Chordata > Actinopteri > Cypriniformes > Cyprinidae > Sinocyclocheilus > Sinocyclocheilus anophthalmus. The sequence continues at coordinate 63,817 of JADLZN010007950.1, forward strand.
GACACAATGTATCACACCCAAACCTACAAAGTATACTATTGAAAAAACTACCAATATACAGAATACAGTAAAATAAACAAATATACCAACTATTTAAAAAGTTAATGTTATAAACAAAGTGAAAATCTTATAGAACGCCAGCTAAAATACACAAATATGCAAAAAATATTTTTAAAAAAAATGTAATTATAACACAAAATATGCAAAATAGTTAATGCAATAACCAGTGGACAAAAAGTACATAACTTAAATATTAAAAGGCCTGGTTAAATATAGCCAGGAATACATAGCTAAAATACATCAAATGTAAAAAAAAAAACTTATAATTTAAAAGTTAAGAGTTAAGAAAATCAAAACAGTTAAACAAAATTGTGCAAAAATATTTTTTAAAAATTAAAAATTAAAAATAGTTCCAGTAACAAATATAGTTCAATACCAAAATATACAAATGTATTTTACATATAAAAAAATAATTTAACATTAAATATTAATACAATTAAATATACAATTATGCATACAGTGATAATATAAAATAATTACATAAAATATTTATAAAATGAAATATTTAAAAAATAGTTAAAATATAAAAAAACAGAATACTTAAAACATACAAAAAAATGTGGCATTCAAAAGTATTTTAAACATTAAGTATTAAAATATGAATTAATAGTTAACATTTACAAAAATGCACAGAATAGGAGAATTATTCTTTATTGCGCCTGACCAGTCAGAGACTATGTCTGTTATTAAGCCACATCCATTTACAATGGCCTCTGCTTCCTGCTAATTGGCCTCTTTGCCAAGCATCCAGTGTCTCATGCTCCATTTTGGCTGTTTAAGGTTGGAAAAACAGGTGCGTATCTGCAGTTTCTACGAATCCTGTTCCGTATGCTGATTCGCCTTCTGGAGGTGGACGTGTATGATGAAGAAGAGCTGGAGCAGGGTAAGAAAGGAATCTCCATATCACTTCACCCGATGGGCCTTCCCTTGACCTTTTTTATTAATGACCTTAAATTGAAATCTCTAGATGTGCAAGACAAATCAAAGGTTCCCGCTGTCAGTGGGCCGCAGTGGCCTGATGTGGAGGACATCCGTAAACTGCCCTTTGACCTCTACCCCCATGACCCCAAGTTCAGATATGCGAGTCCAGTGTATGGAGACAGGATGCCAAAGTCACTGAACGGTATTGAACTGCTTTTTTATTATGGTGTGTAAATAAAAAACTGGCTATTTCTTCAAAATAGCAAGTATGCTTATGTGCTTTTTTGCAACCTTGCGTGAAAACACAGAGGTTAAAACAGAAAGACTGGAGGCAGAAGAGGAGCCGCCGAAGAGAAACACGGTGTCTGTTAGACTCAGCCTGTTTGCGGCCCATAATGCATTTCACCACTGTGAGCAGTGCCACAATTACAGCGAGCCTGCTCCTGCCGCTCAGGTGAGGACAAATGTGATTGATCATGTGATGCATCAACATCTATTGACATATTTTTAAATGACATTATTTCAAAACAGTAAAGTAATAGCATGTCTCAGTAAAGCAATAGCATGTCTAGAAAGGTATATGGCTGCTGTAAGATGTTCTGTGTGTGTGATTCTAGCTGTCCGACTGCACCTTCCACACCTTCACGTTCTGCTCCTCCATGCTGGGAGAGGAAGTCCAGCTGCACTTTATCATTCCTAAAGCCCAAGAGCCTCATTTTGTGTTCAGCCAGCAGGGCAGTCATTTAGAGAGCATGCGGCTCCCACTGATCTCAGACAAGGTGATTATTTACTCTCCCTGTTTTTGCTGTCTGTGGAAAATTAATAGACACATTTTGACCATGTTTGTGTTCAAAATGTCTTATGAGGGCATATGATAGTTAAATAATAAAAGCATACGTTTTGAATTTTGGGTGAATTTTTGGTGATGTTAAAGTTTTTTAAAGGAAATTAATAACACTTTTATTTAGCAAGGATGCATAATTTGATCAAAAGTGACAGTAAAGACATGGTATTGTTACAAAAATAGGATATTCACATACAGAATGGATTATATTTTAAAATATATTACAAGAAAAAACTTTTTTTTTGAGCATGTTATGGTATTTTTAAGCATACTTTTGAAATAATTAGCTTTAATCATATTTAGCATAATTAGTATCATTAGCTATAACAACAGCTGAACAGTGGACACAAGATGAAACTGAAAGACAGAGATAAACAGAGATTTTTAAAGGATAGTTACTAAAATGACACTAAATAAAAGCTTCAAAAACTGACCACAGTCAATATTTTGTTTTTTGGAAATACCTTGTATTCAAGTGCAGTGCAAATAATATAGAGATGCAACCTGATGTCAGGAGCACCTGGATACCTGAGCAATGCAAAAAAGTCCCGTTGGTTGCCGAATCATCGCTCGTGTTTTTTACATTATGTTTTCGTGCCATATTGCACAAGTTGTCTTAAAGTGAAGTGGTGCTCTGTTTGCCGACTCAGGAGTCCGGCCTGCTGAAAAGTCCCATCTTCACACCCACCACGGGCCGGCAGGAGCACGGCCTTCTCAACATCTACCACGCCATGGAGGGAGCCGAGCACCTGCATATTTTGGTGGTCAAGCAATATGAAATGCCTCTCTACAGGAAATACTGGCCCAACCACATCCTTCTAGTGCTGCCCGCCGTGTTCAACAACTCTGGAGTGGGTGAGTACTGGCCAGAAGATCGCATACTGTATTACTCACATTATTGTGACTGAAAAAACGTAGGGCTCACACATGCTTGAGCTGTTACAATAAGTTTTAAGATCATTCCAATAATAATAATAATAGAGAATGTTGCCTAAATTTACTTTTAGCAATTTATAGTACTTTATTTGTTTCTTTTTAAAGGGTAATGACTAATTAAAATGATTAATTGTAGTTTTTAGTGCTTTAATTTATTTAGATAAAATAGCATACTATTAATAATGCACATTTATTTGCTATCAGCCATTGCAGGACACTAATTGTTGAATTTCTGTTTTTTATTGCATGCATAATCTAGAGTAATATTTATGTTTTTTGTACTGGGAAATTCAGCTTGGATGTAACACATACAGTTCCTTATGGAAGCCCGTTTCCGCCACTGAGTAAAAATAAATAAAAGAATTGCTTAATCTCACAATTCAAACTTTTTTCTTGCAATTGCAAGTTTACAAGTTTTCTCGAAGTTGTGAGTTATAAAGTCAGAATTGCGAGGTATAAAGTCAGAATTGTGAGAGCGCCATTAGAATTGAATTGAAGATGCCTTTTAAAATCACATGTAATTTTTTCATTTGAAATGAAGTAGAAAATATGATGCGGAACAGCAATTCAAATGGGAATGAAGTAGAATTAAAAGGAAATTAAAAGATGGCTGTACTTTTGAACTAGATAAGCAAAGTCTCTGAAGTTTCGAACTTTGAAGTCTTATATGCCTTTACAGCCGCTAGGGAGGATGGAGGATGGACGGACGGACGGATTGGAACAACATAATGACAGACCGATAGAACAGTAGAAACAGACAGATAGATAGATGATGGATGGATGGATGATAGGATAGATAGATAGATAGATAGATAGATAGATAGATAGCTAGAATGATAGCTAGATAGCGAACAATGAATGGCTGGATAGATGAGGTGAACTTCTTTGAATTGCAATTCAGTACATCTGTTTTCCTGATGTTCCAATTGAAATGAATGTTACAGGTAAAGTATTATATGCGTTATGGAGGTTAGAGTCTGTTTAAAGTAGCAGTACTCTACTTGCCTACAGAACATCTTCCATGGTGACTGTACTGTGGTTCGCCCACCATACTGCTTACATCATCCAGAAGTGCCTTGGTCATATGTGACACTTTTCTTCTCAGATTACCATACACACTGCGGCTGACATTGTGCAGAAATCCATGTCTGAGGTTATCCAAGCCCTGCAGGAGGGCAGGATTACGCTCCACGAACTGTACTGCCCTTTCTCCTGCGCTTGACCTCGACAAAGCCTGAAGAAGCAGAGACTGCATAGAAGCAAGGCTCTCTGAATCAGTGCCAGGCTGGTTCAACAAGAGCTGCTCCTCACGAAGCACCTCAGGTGGCACGAAGAAGGGTTTGAAACGTCCTGTAGAGAGTGTGGCATCCCTTTGATTGCTTTCTACACTCACAGGGTGTAGATTGACCATGGGTTTCCAGTTCCTGGTTTCCATAAAGCTAATGAGCTGCTCAAGCCAGCTCAGGTTGAAGGCACAATCATTTCGTCCTTTAAGGACACAGATGAAACCCTGGAGACCTGCGGCGGCCTGGCCGTACGTCCCACTGACCAGAGCTTGAAGAACAGTTTCGAGCAAAGCGCTGATAGTCTTCCAGTTCTGAGAAATGAAAGTCAAGATGGGTTTTTGGGGCTGGCGTTCAGTGAGGGTCAAAATGCTTTGCACCAGACCCAGAAGTCCATCCCAATGTGGGCTGCCCCTGAGTGACAGAAACAAATCCTGAAGCCTGAAAGTGGGACGCGGAGGACTCTTCCCATCCCATAATCCGAGCGACGTTTCCCGTCCTGTCTGAAGAAGAGAGTAGAGCAGGTTCTCCCAAAACTGGTCATCACCAAAAGGTTGCTGCCGATCATCTAACTCTGCGTTCATCTCTTGCAGGTACATGGAGATGTTATACAGGAATCCTGAGAGCCTGTTTCTA
>JADLZN010007951.1:0-18788 GCA_018155175.1 Sinocyclocheilus anophthalmus
AGTAATTCAATAATTCCATTCAGAGTCAGCAGCGTTTACCTTTTTCGCTGAAGGACTCACTCTCCAGCTCCACATCCTCACAGCTGGTGTACTCTGGCGTGGTTGCCAGCTCCTCTTCCGAGCTGCTGAAGCTGCCCATGGTTCTGAGCTTGTCAAGGCGTTTGCTGCGGTGCGGTCGAGGTGGAGGAGGCCGAACCGACTCGGATTGGTCCGAGCTCAGAGAATCGTTTCGTAGCATGCTATCCGTTTTGTCCCGACTGTTCCTGCGCATGGCTGAGCTAGGGTCCAAGTGGTGCTGTTGGGGTATGGGTTTCCTCGTTGGCTCCACCAGTCCTCGCCGGCTATCGCCCAGCACGGGGCTGCGGTGTGGTGTTGGTGGGCTATGATTCGACATCCGATGTCCCGGTGAGCTCCTGTCCATTGAGTACGAGCGTTGACTTGGGCCTCCCAACAGAGGGAGGCGCGAGTGCCGCCCACCGGGCCCATGCAGAGGCTCGTCAAGTTCTGTATAGGCGAGCGAGACGTCACTATGACGCCGCTCGTGCCGAGCCCGTGACACCTGGGCATGGATGCGCATCTGCTCCTCGTAGGGCTGGGGTTTGACTGGGTAGCGCGCCAGGTTGGGGTCGCTGCGGTATCGGGCCTGGTATTCCTCCTCACGGCGTCTTTGGAGTTCATAGTCCTCTAGCTGGCCGTCCAAACGCTGGCCTTGCGAGTGCCAGCGTACTCGGCTGTCTTGATAACCGCCCACCTCATTGTACATTCTTGAACTCCTCGGCGAACGGCCAGGGTCACGTCCGTAGTCGGACGGAGAGCGGGGCATGCCTCCTTCAGCCGGGGCATACTGCAGTCCTCCTTCCCCCTCCCTTTGGTTATATGCCGCGTTGGGGTCCCTGGATGCTGATGGGCTTCTGTTTCTAAGAATGTAAAAGGAAATGAGGTCAGTGTGAGTGGTCAATGCAGTGAGGTGAGGCTAAAACTCTATTCAATCACAAATGAGCGTATGGCACCTTCATTTCTCTTCAAGTGATTCACACTAGGGTTGTACAAAACTGCATACATTTGAAATTACCTAGAGGTGAGTTGTTTGAACATACATTCTGATTAAGGAAGCCCTGCATAATAACTTACACATAGAATGTATTCATGTATTCAAAAACAGCTGGATGTAGTGTTAAATACTGAAATGGAACAAAATGCATTGGTCTCAGGATGATCATGGTGCAGGATGCTAAAGAATCAGCAAGTTGCAACAAAATTGCCAAACGTGCAGCACAAATGTCCATCCTCATGGGTACACCTAACCCTAACAATTAAAAAAAAAAAATCTTCAAATGTTTCTCAGGGTTAGCCTTGTGGTCAGTGCTCTGACATATAGCACAAGACCAAGTTTGAGTCACAAAAAAACAATTCTTGCTTTAATACAATTTCAATGCCAGTTGTTCAGTTTTAAGGCACAGTTTTTTCCCTCACATCATATAAATGAGTCTTGAAACATAAAAATCAAGCTGTCCTTATATTCTACTTATATTCCCCTTCGCAAGTATATTATCATATTTGGGGTTCTGGGCATTAAAAAAAACCTGAAGGAGCACGGCATCCTGATCCATGCCTAATTTATGCCTTCCACTGTCTTTCTAGTACCTCAGACTGACACAGACGAAAGTGTTCGACGCCACCAGTCACCTCAAGTTCACTGCCCATGAGTCTATCCCCGCTTGGGTTCAGGACTCTCTTGTAATGCAGGCATACATCAACAAGCATCACTGTTGTTCATGCCCTGGAGCTCTTTCATCGTGAGGAGCCAACAGGGACTGTGAAGCTCTGCGATAGTGGCCAGCTAGATGGGGTTTGGTGGTCTGGGACCTGTCTGCCATAACAGGCCTTTGAGCCATGGCTTTCATAGCTATTAACCTGTAAGGGCGGAGTGATCGGCTCTGGCCAGAGTCATGAGGGAAAGTGTGTCACACGGAGTTAGAGAAACACTGCAGTGCCAAGACAGAGCCAGATGCGTTTAGTTCCCTCCCTTTCTGTTTCTCTCTCATTAACTATGTTATATCATGCCAGGAAGTCTCACTTACAGCAGATGCTGCTACTCTCCCGCAGCTGGAAAGAGATTGTTAAAGTAAACAGCTATTTTACTATTGCTCATACTTACAGTTTGTGATTTGAACAAAACCATAAGCTTAAGTATTAAAGTTGAGTGTGAATGATCTCTCATCGTTTGTTTTATAGGCATGAATGATACTACAAATCATGTGGCTTGTTGAGAAGAGGTGCAAGATTATTATGGTTAGCTAAAACTAAAACCATTAAAAAAACTTGATGCACTAAAATAACTAAAAATGAAATAAAAAATTTATTAAAAAAAAAAAAAAAAAAAAAAAAAAAAAAATATTTAAAAAAAATAAAAAAAAAATTTTTATTTAATTAATACATTTTTCTAAAAATTAAAATGAAAAAAATTACCAAAAAAGGACTCAAAATATAAGCAACATTCTCATTCAATTTAGGTTAACGTGAGTGCACAAAAATAATGAAACCTAAAATGAAAAAAAAAATGTATACAAACATAAGACATTAAAAAATAAGTTAAATTAAATATAAACAAATTTTAAATTTTTACTAAAATACAAATGAAAAATTACAAAAAAAATGACAAAAACATGCAAGAATCTCACATTCAATTTAGTTTACTTGATGCACTACAATAACTAAAATGAAATAAAATGTATAAAACTACAGGACATTAAAAAATTATTTTCATTTCCAAATACATTTTACATTCTACTAAAATAAAAATGGAAAATTAACAAAAATAAAAGACAAAATAAGCAGATATCTCATTTAACTTTAGTTAACTTGATGTATAAAAAAACTAAAACTAACTGAAAGAAAAACGTTAAAAACTACATATAGATTTTTTAAAATTAATTTTTTAAACAATGCACCTTTTAACTAAAATTAAAATGAAAAACTACTACTACTACAAAAAAAAAAGACAAAATGTTAATAAAACTGTATCTCAATGATCCAAACAACACTGGCCTTACTTTTCTAAATGATTTGACTTGGAGACTGGTGGATAAAAATATCCTGTAGACCTACACTGATCTAAAAACCAATCTGCATCTCACTATAAAATGCTGATAACAACTTGGCAACCACGTAGAAATGCCCTAACAACCACCCATAATACCTTTGCATTATAGTGCTGGCTTTTGCATGGGCGAACATCTTATTTTTATTGACACGGGCAATACATCATTAAATGATTGTGCAGAGTCAGCAGCAGTAACCATATTGAGCTGCACCATATTCCAGCAGTAAATGATTGCTGAATGTCTAAATGTAAATGTGACATCATCCATTGTGTCATCATATGCATGCTGCAATATGTTAAACAATGAAGCGATATTATTCCTTGATTTGTGCCTGCCGTCTCTGTGCAAAGCCCTATGAGCTTCTCAAATCAGAGCAGCCCGACACACAGAAACAGCATAGCAGGAGAAACAAAACTCAAAGACAAAATCATTACAACATTCAGCGGCTGTTCGCTTTCTTTTATTAGCATCCAAAGTGATTTGACTCAACATATTTCTGCCAACAGTTACGTTCATTAAGTAAAAGCCATAAAGCTATTTAAACATATATAACAATTAAAATTCATAGTGATAAATTCAAAGATGATATTTGTTTAAAATGGGGAATATAAACTCACTGGAGCAACTGTGCAATGTTACAAAAATAGGACGGAGTGTCAGTCAACTAAAAGCATCACATCACACATTAGGTATCATCACATCACACATCCCATCCTTGCTAAATAAAAGTTTTAATTTCTTCAGTCTTACTGACCCCAAATTTTGAAAAGCAGTGTATATTACAATAATAAGTATATATTGCATAAAAAGGGACTCAAACCTATAATGATGCTCAAAACAGCATCTTAATGGGACAAAAAGAAGAAAACAAACAGACTAAGTGTTAATTCTATACCCACAGCATGGCATCACGAGATGTAAACAGCCCTAAACCTCATGCATGATAATCTTTCCCAACTGTACAGCCAGTTCTGTGCAAGCATTACTCAGGTGTTATAATTACTCCTCTAGGAACATCTGCACACCCGTCACAAAACCGTCAACTAAGCAGCATTCAGCGAGAGGCACTCGACTGTCACACGAATGCTGCACCGGCAAAAAAAACAATCCTCCACGGCCGAGCGCGTCGCGTGTGCACGCACCTGTCACTCAAGAGCTGCACATCTGGGCTGCGGGCGCGAGCATGTCGACCGCGCGGCTGCATCAAACGCAAATGCACCACACGCTGCTGAAGGGACAGAAGAGGTCCGGCCAGGGGGGAAACAAGGTCACGGCTACAGGAAAAGCATGCACTAGTCCCGTAGCACAGCAGCTGCTAGCTTAGTGCGTCCTCCACCCCTCCCAGCATGCTCTCGCAGACGCAGGCCACACCGGAGCAAAGAGCCAATTCTAGAAAGCCGAAGCGGGCCGAGAGGTGCCGAAAGGCCTGAATGCATGAAGTGCAAAGGCTTCTGGGAATGGAGAGCGGTGTTACCGTTTAATGCTGTTATCACAGGCTGTATATAGTTGGGAGGTCAAACACGACTTTACCCTGCAAGGAGGATTATGGTACTTAGCTGATTACTGGCTGCATGGCGGTTATTGCTTAGCAATCATACGGCCCGGGAACTCCTTCTCCAAGCGCCCAAGTCTGGATTTCAGCATAATCATCTTCCTCTTTGCCCCGGCAAAATCCAGGAACCAAAGCGGGAACAAGATCCAGTCAAATAAACCTCTCTGTTGTAGCGAATCAGCTCATGGAAAATATGAATAATTAACCATAACTAAATATAATTAATTATTCATATTTTAGATACGCTGTAGATATTTAGCTGACCACTCACGGTCAACCGTCTTGTCAATTCTAAGAACGTTAAATTCCTGGTTAAAGGAAATAACTTTCTTACTGTACAATTCTATAAGTTTGTAACGTAAATCCGCATGATTATTGACTACGGTTATGAGTAAACAATGAACACGTAAAGTGTGATACAAGTAAGGTTTTATTAAACACATAAACACTTAAACTAGTCTAACATAGACATAAACACATTAAGCTGGTCTAACATACACATACACACACGCGCATACATTTGGTATAGGAAAGGGTTAAAGTTTATCTCAGCATAGAAAGAGGCATAAAGAAAGGATTTTATGGAACACTTTGCATGTATTTTCAACAGATCAAAGCCTTCAGGGATAAGTCAGATTCTGAGTTCAAACACACCTATGTAAAAAGGTGCAAATGATACCTAATGTATCAATTAATAAGACTAAGTTTGATACTTAGCGATTCTCGGCGGTCTGAAAGAGATTCCTGTTGCAAATCTTAAAGCTTCCCGTAGATTTTTGCTGAATTCGGGTCGATGAGAAGAACAAGTTTGAGTCAGTGTCACTTGATGAAAGGAAAGGACTAGGCCGAAGAAAAGGCATGGCACAGATGCTTTGGTATCCTGAAGCGTTTTTTCACATCATCTTTGCTTCTGACTGAAACACCGACAGGGGCGGGTCCCTGGAGCCTGGCCTTTAAGGTCGGAGAAGATCCCAGACTTTCAAGATGGGCTTGTCCAATGAGAAAAATGGAAATTCAGAGCGGGAGGTGGCAATTGCTGGAGGATTTACGACCCTTTGTCTCTAAGCATGGTAATTTGCAAATGGACAATCGAAATTATAACGATGTCGGGCCCTTAATTTATCTTGCATACTGTACCACCATATATCTGCGCGCTTGTTTCGCTCATAAGGATGGCAAATTATAGATACTAAAACAAGGTAATGATTACATATAGTGAAAAGGGATGAGAAGTGGAATGGGTCCCCCCACAAGCATACTAAAATAGTCTAAGAATATCAAAGACAAAATACACAATGACAATACTATACTCAATGGCCTGAAGAAATATGTGTGTTCATTCAAATAACGGTTTTTCTATGAAATTGAACTAGAACACAGTCATTTCTACTCTGCTTTTCCTTTGGACAAGCAGGGATTTTCCCTGCTTTACATACTTTTGGCCAATCAACCCAGTGATATCAGCGTTGGTTGCCATGCGACAAAGAGGCCTGTTCGACTTCCTGGGGGGTTACGCATTCCGGGGGGACGGGTCCATGGGTCCTCATATGGCTTGGTAACTGAGGTTACAGAGTATTTGTCATATAAAAAGAGAATATATAGTGTGTTGGATTGGTCCAGACGCTACACTGGATATGATGCATCAGCATGTAGAAGTTGGCTGTCTCAGCATGTGTGCAGTAAATGCATGGTGGTGTGGGAGGCCTTTCCCTGAGCTCGCGTGGGCGATTGAGCATGTGTGTGTTCACAAATATTCATACATTCAGTGTGTGTATGTGTGAGTGTGTGTGTGCACGGTCTCTTTCTCAAGCGGACAGATTAACTCTGAGCCATGCGGGAGTGGTGTGTGGTGTGTGTGTGTGGTGTTGTGTGCATCTGTTGCGAGAGTGATAACACAGCGCCACCTAAAGCCAGTGAAATATATTACACGTTAGCTGATTGGTGGTACTTAAAAGGGTGTCTCACAACTATATAAAAATGTTGTGTATAACTTAATGGCTCAAGTAAATATCTACAAAACAGGGTGAATTATAGTACATGAGTACACAAACATGCTGGAATTTAGGGGTGCATGATTTAGGGGAAATCAAATTGCTGTCTTTCAGATAAAAATTGTGATTGCCATTTAAAATGTGATTTAAAAATGCCAGGTTTGCTGTGGTTGTTTGTAGGGATGCACAATTTGACCAAAACTTTGTGATTATAAAATACAATACTACCCCACTACTACTTCACTAATATTAATAAAGACCGATTAATACATTATTATATAATAATCATATTATTATTAGTTAAACAACACTAATTGTATTATTATTAAATAAAAGTATAAAAAAATACTAAATGAATCTAAAATAATTACTGAAATACTTATTGTAATATTTCCCTGTAAAATACAAAAATCAAGTATTACAAAAATGTATAATAATAATTTAATTTTACACTGCAACTGTAAAAGCGCAATACCAATATTTATGTCTGTCTTAATTACTTCATTTTCAAACGTTAAACCACTGAACTTTTGTTTTGACAGAAACGGCAGGGAGTCCTTAAAGCTTCTCCTTTGTTCATAAGCACTTCTCATCACAAGAATGTTTGGCACTTTTGTTGCCAAATGCATATTAAAGCGACCCAAACTCAAAGCAGATGCAAAGATGGAGTTCATGTGGAACAGCATCTACTGTGAACCGAACCACTTTGAGATGCTGAAACACTGGATGTGCCGTTTTAAAAATGAGCTGCTCATGTGTAAATGAACACACTGCAGCACTTCACTCTGAAACATGCAGCGCATATATTTATTTAATTAAATCACAGCCTTTGCAATTTGATAATTACACTAAGCCATATCACAATTTTTGTTTTATTTTGATAAACCATAAATCCCTGCTGTATTCAGAACCTTCCTCAGAAAATAAATTATTATTATTTTATTTTCATGTTTTTAGGTCAGTTCTTAAACACATGCTTAAACACTGAATCTACAGTGCCACTGCAGAGAAATTACATTTGAGCTTGCTGTTTGAATTGAATGTGAAATATTAATATTGCATTGCAGGCAGCAAAAAAGTGAGCAAATGACTGCTAGTTAGCAATGACCCAGGCTTTTTTTCCCCAATACATCAAAAACACTTATGAGTTAGTGGGAGTGATTACTGAATTAATTACTCGCTCACTGAATCACAAGTCAGATCAGTTTTAATCGTGCGACTGATCCTGTGTTATGTTGTGTTTAAGGTTTATGTTTTTAAGGACAGACTAGTTTTTAAGGATTGACTAGTTGTGCATATGACAATGTGTAGTTAAAGATGCACATTACATTAGTTATATAATATCTGTAGTTATATAGGATAGCATTTATGTCATCCACTGTGCTCCATTAAAATCTGTTTAAAATACATTAGTCAGTGTGAACACACCTTGCACAACAGCAAGCAACAGCCTAGCAGTACATTAGAAACCTCCTACGTCTAGCTTGCATCTTCAAATCTAGTTATTTGTGCAAATCCATTTGGAGCTGCAAGTGCAATAATTCTCAGCCTCTTTGACTCCAAAGCCCTCATTGTCCTCAAAAATAATCAAAGGCCCCATTACTTTTCCAGTTGTTATTGATTCACTAAATAAGGATTTTTAACTATATTTTACTTCCTGGTAAAATATTTTAGAGATTGGCGTAACTACAAAAATGTATATTCATTTTGAAATGTCCAGTTTTATCATTTTATTAATTTACATGACATTTCCAGGGCTAGAAATCACAATTAACCCCATGAGCCTGATACAAAATATCTACAAAAAAAATATTTAAAAACAAATCAAAATCTTGTGTTGTATATATATATATATATATATGGTATTTGATACATCAGGGTTTTATGGCTCATATAGAAGCTCAAACTGAGCAAATGTATGCATGTCTTGAAATATGTCTTGAAATATTATTAGCAATATAAAAGTTACGCCCAATCCCAATTCTATTTTATACCCCTTCACCTACCCCTCTGTCCTGGAAACAGAGTGTTAAGGGGTAGGGGTAGGGTGAGCCATCAAATGGCTCCGGGGGGGATGAAATAAAGCCCTTCTGTACGAATCATGCCTTTTTGTAAAGAAACATACCCATATTTAAAACGTAATAAGCACTTCTCTCTAACTCATAACTGTGGTAGGGAGTTGTTCTGGCCAGATGAACGCAGCCATGTTGGCGTTGCGTTGATTGTGACGAACGCTGAGAGAGCAAAACAAAACACAGGTCACGAATTAGAAGTACAAACCGAGGATTTGCAAAGAAAAATGTCGGAGGATTTCGATATGAGCCAAGAGGAGACTGTTTTTCGTTTGCTAGAGTAAGGAAACTTTGCTTCCTTTGCTCCTGTAAACAAACTCTCGAGACTAGCATATCTCAGAGGCGCGCGCGCTGCGCATATGTGCTGCGTCGTCCGCCGGAACGGCTTCCACGTATGACAGTTGGCGGAAGTGATAGAAAAGTGTTTATTATGTTTGAAATATGGATATTTTTTCTTACAAAAACACATGGATTCGCTACAGGAGGCCTTTATTCATGCCCCAGAGCCATGTGAGGCATGTTTTATTATTGATGCGCGCACTTTATTTGACGACATGTGGACTGTTGAACAGAAACACCCACCTACTGCAATGATAGAGCTTGGAATAGCCAGGACAATTTTTAATATAACTCCAACTGGATTCGTCTGAAAGAAGAAAGTCATATACACCTAAGATGACTCGGGGGGGTGAGGTAAAACACAGGCTAATTGTCGTTTTTTGGACGTGGTGTGAACTAACCCTTATTGCGTCGATTTAATGACACCCAACACACATCAGATGATCGCGCGTCAACATCCGGAGCAAAGACAACTTTTCAACGCTGTTTGAAGATGCACAGAAGCACATTACACGCAACTCTCAAATTGGCAATATTTGAGAAAAGAGTTTAGCGATTTCTAATTATTGGGAGGACTGGCCCCCCTCAATGCCTATGGTGGTTCTAGCTCTGATCAGACATGAAAATATGTTGTAGGTCTATCGTGCAGTCATGGAAGCAAACTTTAGCTAATTTTTTTTGCTAACATTTCTTTCAATAACATGACCGTAAATATGAACACACGATTGAAATTAACATAAAACAAATGATTACTTTTCGTTAAAATCTTTTTTTAATGCCAAAAATGCTTACATTTATGGGTTTTCTTGTTTGCTTGGGCAGCTGTTGCCGCTGTAGCCGGTTTATGCTGATAATTCTCATACCCCTTCATTTGAAGTGTGGTCCCAAAAAAATCTTCATTTGAAGGGCTATCTGGCCCTTACCCTTACCCCTCCAACCAAAAGAGAATCGAGACACCCCTACCCCTTTACGTGAACACACGAAACAGAGGGGTAGGGGTAAGGGGTAGAAATGGGATTGGGTCTTATTCTTATGTTTACTTTATGAAAATCAGCAAAGATTTCACAACAGAAAGACACGTGAACCACGAGCTGAAGGGGGACATTTGTACAATTCTACTAAACGGCCTTTTACTTGCTAAAAAATGCAAAACTATCAATCAGAGAGAGAAGGCATGTAAGTAGATTGTTTACAAAATGTTTTTCAGCAAAATGTTGTTCATGTTGAACGTTTAGAGGCCTTAGAAATTTGTATCAATTATGATAAGAGTATGATTTTAGTGTGAAATATTAGGCTATACCGATTCAGGTTTTATAAAACAGAGGGAACCCTTGTTCTTAAAAAAAGAGATAAAAAGACAATTAATATAAGACATATTTTAAAGCCCGTATTGTCTTATTTTAAGTTGCCTCGCTGCGCTAGTCTGAATGACTGCACCTTCTGACCTGTTGTTGCCAACCTAGCAAGGTTCATCATCCAGTCCCACTTTACACCACAGATGGTATAAATCAAATCTGCTCCTGTACATTAATTTGAGCAGTGTTGTGATGGGCCCGCCGGAGCCTCCACAAAGCCATCAGACAGCTGCGGAGATCACAGCCTCCCACCGAGAGGGATCCAACTGACCTGCTTCCATGCAAAGGCTCTAAGACTGCCTTATTAGCTTCTCAAAACACACACACGCACATGCCGTAAGTAGGGCATACCCCAGTAGAGCGAGACACACTCCATGGAAGAGGTGCAGAGCATTCGGGGAAGAGAATCAACAACTGGTGAGGTAAACAGACCTGCCGATAAGATAACAACACACAGGCAGGCAAATACTGGACACATGAACCTTAAAAGAGGCACACGAACCATTAGGAATGCACGAATATATTGGCCATTAATTGGTATTGGCCAATAAAAGCAATTCTATTTGACCCTATGAACCACCCGTAGTTCAAGCCAGGGTTGCCAGATACAATAGTACATAAATATGATATATAGTAATTACATTAATTTTCCATGGCTTTCTAAACATGCGGCTCTCTTGTGCGAGACGCGAGTGCAACGGTGATAGATGCGCGAAATATGCATTCTGTGTGAGCGGTTTGGTTTCGGTTTTGACGTAAATAACATCATCTCTGCATTGATGTTCTTTTTTTTCCCACAATATTTTGAATGAACAACGTAGCAGCGCCGCATCTAATGGGTTCAACTGGATAGGTTAACAAAAGCATTCAAATGCAATGACACTACATCGTCATCGCATCTGGTGCACCACTGATAAGGCTGCCTCCTTAACGCACACCTAAAATTTTAATGCAACGAATGAATATTTTAAATTCGAAAAAATTTTGACAGCCCTAGTTTGTTATTTGAACTCATAACCTTAAGTGTGTACAATAGTAATAATGATGCTTGCGTTAGCAAACACCACCAATAATATTTCTCAGTTAAATCACAGCTGACTGCTCTGTATGGTTATAATAAGCTTCACCATTAGTTAGATTACAGAATGCTATAGACCTGTCATTTATTCCAACCGCCCCCCCCACCACCACCAAAGCAACACCAATATCCAGAGACAATAGCACTCAGAAATGTAACTCTGCGCTAAGTATGGCGTGCCAGACATGAGTCATACTTCAGAAGGCAGTAGCGAATGCTCCAGAACGCTGGTGCAGTACTCTGGATCTATTAGTATGCTCGTTGTGTTCCAAATATGCACTGATTTTAATTGCCTACTCTTCCGATTCAGGGTACATCACTCAAACGCTGCACTTCTGATGGAGTAATGCTGTTTGCTGGAATCCAAAGCCCAGTCAACTTCATCTCTTTCCAACAGAGGGGGAAGACTTAAAGAAATAGTTCACACAAAATATGAATATTCATATCTAATCGGTCATTGTGTATTCACCATCTGTCTTTCCAAACTGTATGACTTACTTTTTATACAAAAATATATAATATTTTTTTTTGACATGCGTTCCCTTGCACACACCACTGTTCAAAAGTTTAGGGTCAGTAAGATTTGTTATGTTTCTCAGTATTTATTCATTAATAATTTATTTAGCAGGAATGCATTAAATTGTTCAAAAGTGAGAATAAAGAGATGCATCATGTTACAAAACATTTCTTTATCAAATTTCAGTTGATTCTTGAGCAGCAAATCATAGCCTATTAGAATGATTCTGAAGGATCACATGTAAATTACTTTTTAAAATATATTTAGATAGAAAACAGCTATTTTAAATCGTAATAATATTTAACAAAATTACGTTTTTTACTGTATTTTTAATCAAATAAATAAGCATATGAGAGTTGAATCAAAAACCTTTTTAAAACCCTAATTCTTGAACAGTAGTGTACAATGAATGGGGACTGAATCTTTCAAACTTCAAAAACATATTATGAAAGTAGTGCATATGGCTTGTGCACTACATTCCAAGTCTTCTAAAGCTATACAATAGCTTTGTGTGAGGAACAGAACAAAAGTCACTTTTCATTGTGAGTTTTTCTTTTGAGATGGATCTCTTTGATGAATCATTTGATCAGGTTCACAAAATCATCTGAACGATTCATTTGTGAATCAAACTGATCAGTTGAACAATTCGATTTTTATTTCAGTCGGTTTCTCACCACAAAAAAAAAAACTTGGAACACAATCCATACTTTCATGATGCCTTTATGGTGAATAATTGTGGAGTTACCACTGTTGAAACTACATGGCAAAGAAGTGCACTTTCTCTTTAGTGTGCCATTAAAAAAACAAAAAAAAAAAACAAAGTAATGCATGTTGAATGACATAAGGGTGGGTAAATTGGTTGTGTTTTCATTTCAAGCAAACTATTCCTTTAAATGCAATTCGGGTCTTGTAAGGATCGCTCTGTAACTAATGGCCACTCCAGTGTGGTGGGATTTGAATCACTTAATCCAGCGCCGCACACAGACTGTCTCTATTTTGGGCCCGGACAGGCAGGTCATAGGGCCGTAGAGTGCCTTGCAGGCTGCTGAATAAATGATTTGTTTCTTTATTTAGTGGATGGCGGGCGAGTCGGCAGCCTTAAAAGAGGATGCGAGGGAAAAAGAGTACAAATGAACTCACGTCGGTTCCTCTGACGTATGCGATGCAGCCCAGCGCTGCGAGAGACGTGGGTGAGCGGTGCAGTCAGACGGGAGACTTTCTCGTCTCGTTTTAAATGAAAACAGATTTTCTTTCTCTTCTCTCTCTGAAAAAAACTGCCCAATTCATCCACTCCAGTCGAGCCCTTTCTAGCACTTTCAATCAGATTTCACACAAAAGAAAAATGCAGTGCGACGCACAACGGCTGAAGTGCAGAAAATTGCAGTGGCACTGAGCACAGAGAGCTAAAAATGCGTTGGCGACCCGCTCAGAGCCAAGTATCGCTGTTATTTCTATAGCAAAGTTTGTTTCTCAAGGGCAGAAGTGATGAATATTTCTTTGCGTATTATCAAAGGCAGAGAGATGTCATGCTGCTGTCAGTGACGGAGAGGACGGGAGCACTGGGAGGATGAAACGGCTGCGGGTTCGGGAAATGACACTCTACAGTGTAGCAAGAAGTGTCGAGTGCAGCCTTTTCATGTGGAGCTAAAAAATGGCAGGGATGTAGGGACGCACTGATACTGAGCTTGTACTCGCTAAAATGCTTCAGCATGCAGCATATATGCAACACATGCCTCGGAGACGCATGACAGATGAACACAATATGTGCTTTAAAATCAGCTCAAAATATCAGACATTTTTGAAATCCTCTGGATGGATGGGTTCAGTCTGAAGCAAAAAACAGAGTGTGTGTCCATCATACTGCTCGATTTTCCGTGAAATCGGTCAACTCGAATCTGCAGATTTCTTCGGACTTTCTGCAACTACAGCGTCAACTTCTCCAGACTGCAAATCTGGGCAAATATTAGGGCTGGGTTTTGAGAGGGTATCAATTCGCAACAAGCTTGCGAATCGATTTCAATCTTGATTCAGTTCTATTTGATATTGATTAATTTGGATATATATGCAATCAGGTATAGAATTGTTTTCCAAGGAAAAAGTCTCTCTCAATTTAGGGGTGTTTAGACAAAAACTTTTTATGCATTTTGCCCGTTCATTTACACAATGGCAGCATTTTAGGGGCCTGAAAACAAGTTTCAAAGTGTACGTTTTTGAAAAAGATACCATTATTGTCTCACTTTAAACTATGATAATGCAAATTTGTGAAAACGCTAATATTATGCACATGTGTATTACGTGTTCAGCCAACAGGCATCCGTCTCTATAGGTTTCTTTACAAATTAACATCGCCATCTACTGGCCTGGCATTAATGATAGAGCATTTTTAGTCCTTTTCATGGATCCCTGTGAACTTGTGTTCTTGACGGATCTACTAAAACATAGGCTACATAAATATTGAAGAACAGGTTGAATAAAACTATATTGAACATGTAATATAGTGCATATTTTAGCAAAATGCTCCTTATTTGTAGCTAACATTTATGTAGCTAACTATCGAGTTTATGAACATTGAAAGGCTTTTCTGATGTAACGTTACATTACACATTGTGTACAAGCTGTTTGATCTGATCTCGTGCCGTTTGAACCGAGGCAGCTACATTAATCTGTCACGCCACATTAAAGAGTGCTAAAACTGTATTTATTGTTTGAATTTCATAATCAATTTGACAGAACTTAAAAGCTGAAACTTTGTTACATTTCAAAAGTAACGAAGCACAAAGCTTACTGCTTTATTGGATGATGCCACGCTAACAATAATGTTTTCTTAAGTTTTGTTCACGCATCAACTGTAAACAGCATAGATCGATTCTTAGGATTTAGCATCTATATTGGTTCATTAAAATGAGAATCGATTAAAATCACGAAATCGATATTTCAGCCCAGGCCAAACAAATATCTGGGAAAAAATGTATAGTGTATTCCAGCCTTTAGCCAAATGAGAGTGAGAAGAAAGAATGCAAAGTGTTACGTTCCATTAGAAATAACAATGTATTGTTATTTACTCCTCCAAAAAGTAACACTAAATACTACTTATATTACTACACACTTCACTTCTACAAAGTGAAGAATAATTTGTCTACAACTGATCCTCCATCTCATGCACTGCATCACTTTCCCCCTATTTTCTTGAAATATACTGAACATCTCCTTCATGTATTCTTCACATTTTTCTGTTCCAGCACAGCTCAATCTTACAAAGGTAAAAAGATAATCTAAGTATTCGGCTAAATAATATGATGAAATATTATTGGTAGACACTCGTCTGTCCTATATAAATAACTCCATTCGTGATCTGAGAAACCTGACCTACTAGGCAAAGGTCAAGCAGCCTCCCATCGCATGCATTGATCTATTCCTGTTGACTAAGCAAGGCCACTGCCGTCTAACTGACCGTCTTTAATGCTAAACGTATCTTCCTCTTCAAACACAATGAAGGAAACAGGCTCCCAATAGTGTCATCATCTCTTTCTGTTCTTTAGGGCTACTTATTATAACAACCGTTGTGACAGAGGCTCAAAAATCATCTTTCTCATTGGTGTAATTCACTCAACAGTTTCACAATGCTGTTAATCAACCAATCAATGATCTTATTAGGACAAACATCCTGCCAGCTAAATGGCGTCATTTAAATTTAACCTCAGCTTAAGGATCAATAAACCAACACCAAACTCCAAGTCTTGATTTATCTTCACCTTGTCCACTGCATCTGCCCTGACCTTATTAGTTCTGCATGATAAGGCAATGCTCACTATTGTTATTGCTATAACTCAGCCCACATTGTTTAGAAATGAATAACGAATCAAATCGTGTGGCTGGTTGAGGAAACGTGTGGTAATACTGTTCAAAGTGATCAGACTCATAGTTTGTGAGTTTAACCTGCTTATTTTACAACTCCTCCATATCAAGGTTAAGTTGCATATATTTTGTTCTTGCATTGATGTTACGTTTGTAGCAGTTTTGCACTTTGATAGTCAGTTTGAGATAATGTAACTATATAAATATATTTTATTATTGTGTGTATTGGATAGTTTACAAAACTTTTTGTTATTGAAGTGTCCTGATCAACCTGAATTCACCCTACTCTTTGAAATCATGATTGCATTACAATAAACCAGATACATTTCCTCCTTACATAAAACATTTTGCTATTCACACAGAATGCGTTCTTGCGTTGAAAAACGCAAGATGGGGGCAATGAAATGGGAAAAAGACACAAGTTACGAGACACAAGTTGAAAGGAGCGGTATATATATATATTTTTTTGACTGTACTAAAGCATAAAATACGATGCTTTAAGAAACAGGGTTAATTTATTTTAAGGTGTCATTTGTTCATGTATTAGAGATTAAGTACTGAGTATAATAATTACCTCATGTACTACTATATGGTTTAGGGTTATGTAGGGTTTGATTTAGGGTACTTGCATGTAATTGCATAATTATTGTTATTAAATGGGCTGTTTCATTGAGGACCTTGCACTGCGCTGTCTTCATCCATGTTTCATTAGACCATAAAGCCAGGTTGTTTTGTGTTTAATTAAGTCTTGATTAGACGATTTATTTTTTAGTGACCTAATGTTAAAAATGTAAAGTAAACCATAGTAACAATGATGTTAATAATATTAATTATTTTATATGTAGCATGTTTTTTTTAGATGCTAGATGCTTTTATCCAAAGCAATTTACAATTGAGAATAATTTGATCATAGCAATGTCATTTATGTATACTATTATTCCTTTTATTAATATTTTGAAAATACTGCATTTTTATATTTTGTGTTTTCATTTCAATTTTAGTTAAACATTTAGTTTTTATTTTGTTAGTTATTATTTAGTGTGCTGTGACTTTTACTATATACTGTTTTATTAATATTGATCATTTACTTTATTTTTATTTTTAATATATTTATTTTAGTACACAAATTAAAACAAGAAAATAGAAATGGGTGCCTTGGCAACTCTACTGAATAAATACATGTACGAGTTTCAAAAATGTTTCAGTTGATTTATACTTAAGTTTATTTTAAGTAACAATTAATATTGTTTAAATACTGTATATTAATATATAGGTTTTAACCCTGCATGATAGGAACACCATATCACCAATATCCACAGTAATGCATTGCTACTTCACTGCTTTTAACTGCTAACTACTATTGTACCTTAAGGTATAAACAGATTGCCTTCCAATGGCAAACTCAGTGCTGTAATCCACAGCAAGTCTTGAACTGCTGAATATCTGCTTTATTCAGCACTAATACACTTCGGACTAATTGACAGCGTGAAAACATCAATCAGCTGACAGATCTTTAGAGCTGACTTACAAGATTGAAAGAAGAGCAGGGAGGAAAAAAAACACTATTTATTGTTCAGGATCACTAAATACAGAACAAATCAGATCTGCACAACTTTTTTTGTTTTTGTTTTTTGCTAATACAGATAAATAACAACAACAACAACAACAATACTACTACTATTAATGCAAGTTTACATAACTAATTTAGATATGACTTGGGGAGTGTTGGTGTTGGGGAGTGTAGAATAAATTCTATAAAACTTGTCAATTAAAATACTAATAACAATGTGTAGCATTGTACAATAGATTGGTTATTACATTTTCTTTGTTAAATATCAAAATAGCCACAGCACTTTGTCAAAGAGTCATTTTGTATGACAGTAGACATGGTGTGTTTGACCTAGAAACTGTGAATTGGTAATTAACCTGCAAATGAAAACTGGTTGGAATGCATTAATTAGACTCTCCTCTGCCCGTCTCACGGTGAAGAAGCGCTTTGAAAGCTTTTTGTGTAATTGATATTGAGAGAGATCATAAAGTCAGTCTAAATCAAATGAAAACGGCTAATTGGCAGAGTTATTGCCTTCAGAGTCCATCATTACCAACTACATTCAATAAAAACTCTTTACACTTTCCCTTTCACACGGTAATTGGATTCTTGATGAAGAATGAAGTTTGTAGAAATGGTCTTTTTTTCAATCAGAGCCTTTTAATTGAAAGTAAATCTTTTTTCCCCATCAAAGAGTTCGTATATACATCACTGCGTGAAGAAATAGGACAGACGTGACATAAAGAGTCGACACGTGTCAAGCACGTCGCCATCAGAGCCGGAGAATTACTACTGTTATACAATCAGAAAGAGTCTGTGTATTGTGTTGTGTGTCATTTGATGTAAAAGGCATTCAAACTGAGCCTGTCACACTTTTAACAGCAATGAGCTCAAATGGAGACTTTCCTCGAAAGTCTAAGGCTTCTCGGATGTTTTAGAGATTTCAAAATGAACTCAAATATGTGCTCCCAACCAAGCCCATACCGAAGAAAGAAAAATTAATCAATAATAAAAAAATATTCTAAACCGTGAAGCTCAATGAAATACATTTTTGAACTTAAAAAATATATTTAGTTTCAACCTTCACATACCAAAATATATTACAAAATGTATTTCAGTGACAAGAAAATATATTTCCAATCCATACAGTATTGCCTACTTTTAGGATAAATGCAAATTTGGGAATCAAAACTAGATTTACATGATTTATAATGACTTAATTATTATTTTATTTATTTAGTTTTACATAAAGTATGTTCCTTGCTGATTTTTTATTCAAATGTGTATTTCAAAGTTTTTTATCAACTGTGACATAAATGTATTTTCTTGGATTGAAATATATAGGGCAAAATATATTTTTAAATGCATTTAAAAAA
>JADLZN010007952.1:0-25487 GCA_018155175.1 Sinocyclocheilus anophthalmus
AAAATACTGTAAAACAGTAATAATGTGAAATATTGTTACAATTTATTCATTTTGAATATATTTTAAAATGAAATGTATTCCTGCAATCAAAGCTGAATTTTCAGCATCATCACCCCAGTCTTCAGAGTCACATGATCCTTAACAAATCATTCTAATATGCTGATATGCTGCTCAAGAAACATGTGCTGCTTAATATTTTTGTGGAATATCCCTATAGAATATAAAGTTTATATAAACATAAATATAATTATTTTGTATCATGATCATTATCGTCTTTAATGCCACTTTTGATCAAGTTAATGCACCCTTGCTCCATAAAAGTATTAATAAAAAAAAAACTTACCCCAACTTTTTAACCTGTATGTACTAAGGAAATAAGCATGTTCATAATTCTTTTCCAAAAGAGTCATTATAACGTTGGTTAAGTAGCTGCTAAAAATGCTAAAATATGAAACCAGCCGAAAAAAACACTTGCAAACATGAGAACAGTCTTCTTGTAACAACTCACTTTCAGATCTTATTTCAACTAGGAAATGGAAGAAAGAAAATAAAAGCCAATCAGCTTTAGCATTAACCATTATTATTTCTGAACATACAAAAAAGCATGTACAGTCACAGTCTGAGCAGTTTGGCAACACAGACCAGAAGTTTCTGACTACACCTGAAGCATGTCGGTTATGTATTCGCTTTGATAAATGACACTTTTAACCTCTGAAAACGTAGATGGTAGTCTAAAACATAAGAATGACTGGTATGATTAACTGCCAAACTCCCACAGTCCATTTCATCCACTGTACAGTTCAATCTCAGCGTGTTTAAGCATATGGCTACTTGGTTTTTTACGCCGTTCTTTGACTTACAAGCACTGCTGTTAAAGCCTGGTTGTGCACACCCAAGCACTCATAGAAAGATAAAGAGTCTATCATGTCTCAGAATTTCTTCTTGCTCTTAAGCATGTGTCCAGGTCTGCGCTTCTCCTCAGGGGTCACTGGGCTCCATGTCAGGCTGCTGGGATGATGACGGAGGAGGAGGCGGGTCAGAGGAGGCAGAAACGGGGTCACCTGAGCCATACGTGTTCTGGAGAGAACGGGACACGTAATTCCAGTATTCCCTTCTAATGGTGTCCTTTTCCTCAGCCAGGAATTTACAAAGCTAAAAAACAAACAGGTGTGAAAGGGTGAGAACAATCAAGGCTCTTTTTCATCGATGGAGACAGCAGAGATGATTCGGGGGGGAGAAATGGAAATGCATCAGGACATTGTCACGAGAACCAAAAAAAGAGAGAAAAAAAATGGACGATGACACTGAGCGAACACTGTACATATTTTAGACAGTGTAAAACAACACGGGAGTGGAAGTCTAAATGCAGCTCTGACATTTTCCCATGTAAAGAGTGCCTGCGTACAAGCAGTGAGACAGCCGGCTCCCTCTGAGCAGCAGTAAAAGCCTGTTCAGACCTTATGAAAGGAAATCTGCTGGTTACGCTCATCAATATTCTGCACTTCACAGCCTTACTGAAAGGTCAGCGGTCTGAGTTCTCCAGCTCGACCTGCTGAGGAATTCTCTAGAAGCATGGGAGAAACAGGAGCTCCTATAGCCTTTCGATAATTGTAAGACCCTTCCACAGTAGAAACCATGATAACCATTTAGAACTGTTCTACGTTTCCACTGTAAACCCATTCCAAATTATTTTAGAATGTTGTGCCCACTGTAGACTCATCACAATATTCTAGAACCATGTGAAGGACACTCTGTCCACACCTAAGAAACACAATAAGAACACATGTGGCCTACAAAACATGCCAATATTTGACTGTATGCTGCAATGGAAACGGTGCTTTGTTACTAAATGACTCTTCGCTTCAAGTGCATTGTGAAGTTGACTGTATAATGTAATTATGACATAGTTGGACACAAATGAATACAACCAAAAAGTTGCATATTATTATCATTAATTTATTTTTGGTTGAGCATATGTCCTCTGTTGTTATTCTAGAGCACCATATGCTGTGGCTGGACTGCTTCAACTCTCATTTAGCTTATTTTTGCTCAGTTAAACATTAGATACAAATCAAGACTTTTTTTCCATACAAGTTCAGCTAGCCCATCTGCCTTTGTTGTCACAGGCCATCAAAGAACACTTGACACAAACTACACAAAGAACAACAGCTCTGATATGTAAAAAGTAACTTCACATGCGCGTGTATGATTTGCCGAGCATTTTGTCCCACAACACACATAAAAATAATGTTGTTTTCTGCATGCAACATACAACAATAAAATCTTTAATTAAGATAATTGAAAGCACCGCTTGGTATGCAGACTTGGAGAGCGTTCAGAATCGTGCATTGTTCATTTTAATGAGAATTCACTAGAAACTGCCTTCATCCATTCAAGTTTCTTTCAGACATTTTGTTTCTTAACCAGCTGCTGTTTTATGGGCTTTTTGAAAGAGGAAATTTTAGTCAGCCGAAAGCTTAAAGTGTCACAATGCAGGCACATCCCGATCTAGTCATCTCTGCTAGATTAAAAACAGGCCGAGATAAGCATTGCTTAATTTCTCTCTAATGCATAAGAATGCATCTGTAATACATAGTGGATAACTTCAGAGCTTCTCTGATGCAGTGACACACCTGAATCATTTCATTCCAGTTTAATTTCTTTTATCCTGAGGAACTGCCACGTTGCAACAGAATCCCTCATTTGGGGTGCAGGTCATGTTCAGAATTCAGAAACAGCTCACTGATCAGTAATTTATTTTCAGCCTGATGCATACCAATTAGCAAATGAAGGTTATTATCAGATCTAATGCTTTGCAAGGCTTCTGCTCAGAAAGCAGCATAGCAGATATAGAGAAAAGGAGATGTTTCAAAGGATCATTTCATTTACAGTCCATTGCTATATTTTTTAAAAATCTATAATTATTTTTATCTCTCTCTTTCTCTCACTTTTTCATGCACAGGTTAAAGCATCATGAAAAAGTGATGTAGAGTTTCAAACAACTTGTGCAAAACTACACATTTCCAGTGTTTTCTTTTTTGGTGAAATTGCTTGTGGTGTTCTTCTGGTCTTCTGTTGCAGGGAGACCCTGTTTAAACATCATATTAATATCCGCCTCTGATCATTGCCTTTTTCACCTGCTATTTACATGCATCTCAAATGTGGCTTCTATAAGCGTTCATGATTTTGAGATGAGGGTCTCTGATTTTTTGACAACATAACATCACTTATTATGTCAGCGTGTAACTGCCAAAATTCAAAACTGTTTTCATTCGAAAGCATTACAAAATCTAACTGACCCCAGACTTTTGAATGATAGTGTAGTGTTATAACTTATTTTATAATGTTGTTTAAATGTTAATCTTATATGTAATGTTTTAAATATAAAACGTTTTGAACTGAATTCTAGAATAATGTAGTGGAGCACCTGCTTTAACTGGCAACGATTAAAACCTTTGTAACCCTTTTTCTTACAATTCGAATGTGACTGAAGTGGACCAGTCCCAAAACATTCTGAACCCCTTTTAAATTTGTAGTAGCATCGGGTTACCTGAAATGGAAATTAATACAAGGTATAAAAAGCATGCATTTTTCAACCAGAGAATGCAGAGCATTGCATTTTCATCAGGTTTGACTCTTTCTTGTAATATTGAACCACAAGTCAAAACAATATAATTACTTTTCCAGTTTTTCAACTAAAAAAAAGGACACCGGTTGAGTACAGAGAGCAGTTAATTTCAGAAAATGTCAGGAAATATCAAGATGTCTCCGTGCGATTACACAATGAGGAAGTGTCTTATCGCACACTCTCTAAATATCAAACTCTTTCTCTCGCTCGCTCTCTCACCTTCTTTGTATGTCAGAATTATACACAAAGAACCTTTGTTCACAGTCTCTTATAAAAACGAGACTATTGTCATAGATAGCTTTCAGATTTAATGTCTAAACTACTTGTTGTTGCCTAGTTGATCTTATACTTGGGTCTGTAATTAGGAGAGTCTTACCAAGCCCAGGCCTAAGTAAAATGTTTGCATGTAGCTCCGAAGGACGCTAATCCTCTTTTAAAGCAGAAACCCAAAGTCTGTGTATGCTGACCTGTCTTCTGTCTGAAGGGCTAGTCTGAGGATTAGCTAAGAACATCCCCCCACACACCACTGACTCTGCTCCATACCTTCAACATCTCTGCTTAGCGCTGCTTTGAAAATGGCACTTCATTAATCATCCAGCTGTAATTACTGACTGTTTTAGACATGGGGTTTTTAGACACAGGAGCCGAAAGGGGATTTAAAAATGCTCACCTCTCTCTTCTTCTCAGATGCACATAGTCAAAACAGCACGGCTTACACCTGCTGGGGTGCTGGTGGGGGTAAAAGGCATTGTGCAAAACTACACATTTCCAGTGTTTTCTTTTTTGGTGAAATTGCTTGTGGTGTTCTTCTGGTCTTCTGTTGCAGGGAGACCCTGTTTAAACATCATATTAATATCTGCCTCTGATCATTGCCTTTTTCACCTGCTATTTACATGCATCTCAAATGTGGCTTCTATAAGCGTTCATGATTTTGAGATGAGGGTCTCTGATTTTTTGACAACATAACATCACTTATTATGTCACTTCATTAATCCTCCAGCTGTAATTACTGACTGTTTTAGACATGGGGTTTTTAGACACAGGAGCCGAAAGGGGATTTAAAAATGCTCACCTCTCTCTTCTTCTCAGATGCACATAGTCAAAACAGCATGGCTTACACCTGCTGGGGGTAAAAGGCGTTGTGCAACTGTCACACGCAAAAGGATAGTTTCCCTCACATTGGCTTTAGCTGTAATGCTTTTGTAGCACTAGCTTCTCTGCTTTGTGATTTGTGAGGTCATTCATCATTGGATATTTGCAGCAGGCTGCGTGAATTACATGCCGCTAATCAAAATACATTTTCAAAGAGGCTTGTGCTCAACCTGATGAGGTAGGCCTAACATTGGATGTGAAGCTTGGCTCCCAAGGCCTGGAAAATGGAAAATTTTTTAGATTATATTATATTAGATTCTTTATTGTCATTGTACAAACGTACAACAAAATTATGGTGCACTCAAGGACCTAACTCAATATATGTAAAATAAGTACATACATACATACATACTTTCATCCATTCATCCGCACTCACATTCTACACATCAAGCATCCTCTGCATTCTTACTATACACTAATTGCCAACATATACAGTTAGCAGAATAGTTAAAAGTGCATATTACAAACTACTGTATTGTAGTTGGAGGGTGTGTTTTCAGGTCAGAGTTAGTAATAGCTTTAGAATAAAAGCTGTTCAAGAATCTTGTGGTGCATGATTTCGAGTAAATTTTTTTTTGTAATTATATATTATACAGTATAGATTATTTATTTATTTATTTATTTTATTTTAGGCTTGTGTAACCTCGAGAAGATGGTTGTAAGGCCTAACATTGGGCGGAGCTTAGCTCTTAAAGCCCATTTCAAATAATGGCTTGAATGGTCAGAATGCAATAAACACAAACACAAATGAATAATAATCATAAATCCTTTTACACATTATTTAGATATATAATATTTTATAGCAAGAATATGAATTTATTATAATAAAAAAATTTGCCTGCGATAAAAAATACACCAAAGCCTTTTAGCACCCATTGAATCGTGTGTTTTTTCTTTTTTAAGGTGACGTAATATTTTATTGTGTCTCCTATTCTTTTTGTTCCTTTAATTGAGACTACGAGAAAGAGACAAAGGAGTAAAAGGGGTTATGACCTTTATAATATATCCCTTCATCTTGTAGCTGGGCAGAAGAGTAGGAAAGCGAACAGAGGTTTGGGTTTATCTGCAAGCTTGGTGTCTGAGAGAGTTTACCTTTGATGTTAAATAGAAAGAGAGACCGCAAGAAGAGATTACAGCATTGACTCCATCCACTCACTGTGTGTATGTTCTCTGCACATGCTTTGATCAGGGTAATTTGTAATTTAAAAGTAACTAAAAAGGGAAAAAAGGAGCAGGACACAATCTTTTCATGATTAGCCCGTCAAGTGCCAAATACATTTCATGCTTAGAGCTTCTAATGTTTTCAAAGTGAATGACATGTATTACATTTCATTTGGATTTGTATAATGCTTGATTAAGTCTAAAAAAGGATGCGGCATAACTCGTTCTGATTGGTTGAATTAATGCAGAATGTGATGGTTCTTTTATCTATGAGAGGAGACATTGAGGGTGCGTTATATCTTACATGAACTGCATACACTCGGTTTGTTTTATTTGTTTATGTTTGTCCGTCTTGTTTTAATGCACTTGCATGCTTCCAGTGCAATTGGGAGCAGATTCTCGGTCTCATCCTCCCACATGGACAATTAAACCCAAGCTAACCCATCTCTCTGTTCTCTCTCATAGGAGCAGACCTGTTCTCCAACTGCACAGAAGAGTGCAAAGCCCTCGGCCATTCAGATCGCTGCTGGATGCCAAGTTTCGTGCCTACCGAGGGAAAAGAAAAAAAAAAAAAAAAAAAAAAAAAAAAGAAAAAAAAAAAAAAAAAAAAAAAAAAAAAAAGAAAAAAAAAAAAAAAAAAAAAAAAAAAAAAAAAAAAAAAAAAAAAAAAAAAAAAAACCGACGGGCGCCGATTACCGCAGCAACCTGCACGTGCCGGGCATGGACTCTGTGCCCGACTCTGAGGTATTTGAGGGTGAGACGTTGGCGGGCGATCAGTCATTCTCAACCTTTGGCAAAGAGACGCCACACCACCCCAACCAGATGCACCAACACCAACATCAACACCATCAACACCACCTCAATGCTTCCACGCTAGAGAGGAAAGAGTTCGATGCACTTCTGTGTAACTCTCGCATGCCTTACAAAGCCACCTGTCTGTGTGAGTATCTCAAAGAGAGAGCACTTTCCTCTCTCTTGATCTGACCCGAAAAAAGTTTCCAAATTCAAGGCCTCTAGCGTGAAGTGCTGCTGAATTCTCCTCTAAGAACTCTAAGCCCTCCCACTTCTGCTTTCCTTCACCCATCAACATCTATCCATCCTTCATCTACTCTTCATCTACTGGTTCCTGGTGTACACTCTTAAAAAATAAATGCTCCAAAAGAAGCAAAAAGTATTGGAGAAAACATAACAGAATCATTTTAACGTCCTTAAGGATTTATTTATTTTTTTTATCCTGTGGTTCTTTACGAAACCATCTACTGGTGCTTTAAAGCCCCCTGGAGGCCTGGACATTTTAAATGGAGGAATCAATATGCTGATCTTAAGAACCTCTAATGTAGTATCAATAACTATTTTAATCTTCAAAGAACCAAATAGAAAGAACCCTACCAAGTAAACAAAGATTTTCTTGATAGAAGCATTGAATAACCTTTATTTTTAAGAGTGTATTATTAGCTTTTTTCTTCATACATTTACTCACAGTCGAACAATGTTATCAGGGTTGTTAAAAAAAATCTGAATTGAAGAAGCCTTTTAATACATGATTGTGAATTTGAATCAAATTGGATACACCCACTGGAAATTGAATTGGGATTTAAATTAAAATGACAGGAAGTCATTCTAATCAATTCAACACAATTTCTATCGATCTATCTATCAAACTTCAAGACTTTTGAAACATTTCAAGCCAACATTTAAAATGTGTCTTGACCAACTTGGTTTTTCATTTTAAAAATTACAGTTGTATTAAATTGTTTGAAATTTCTACTTCCGTACATTCAAATTCAAAATCAGGAACTTAAAAAGCATTCTCAGTTGGGTTTAGAATGTTTCACAACCCTGATAATTTAATTATTTCAAACATTGTGCATGCTTTGAAACATGAAATTACACTATGAAATCGTTCAGTTGTTTATAAATGCAGGGAATTAGGAAAGCTCTTGTGTCTAGTTTTGGGATTTTAATGCGATACAATGTTAGATCAAACATTAAAACATTCTCAGATATCTGACCATAGGCAAAGACCCACCAGAGATTGACAGAGATTGAAGCCTAAAATGAACTTGTAAAACACAAAGATAAAAGAAAGGAAGAAACTCCCTATTGTTTTGTACACAGGCAGCACATTTATTAGGCGTATTTTTTAAAAATAAAATTTTTAGATATATATATATTATATTTTTTTGGATAAAAGATACAACCATGTGCTTTTCTTTGATCATGTGCACTGATGAGTCTGCACAGGAATACCAGTGACCTGTATTATAAGTACAAAATAAAAAAATTAATAGACTTGCACTCCTAAAATGATCTCATTCTTCATATTCTGTGCAAAACTGCAAGCATTACTTAAGATACTGATATGGCATCCTCCTGTTTGAAACCAAAAGCAAGCATCCCCCAAGAAGGTAGACCCTGCATTTCATCCCGGGCCCGATGTGCCCCGACTTTTTTACACCCTCACGGCCATGTTCGGCATTTTCACGTCATAGTTCAAACCGGGCCGGGCCTCGGGCCTGTTTTAAGGCTTCTCCTTATTTTTATAATTTAGACATCCATCAATTAGTGATGAAAAAATTGCCTCGCTGGTGGAAACAACACAACCGTGCTACCTACTGTCAGAGCGGCTCGACGGTGGTTTAGTGTCCCCGCAGCAGCAGTATGTATGGTGCTGCCGGCAGCGCAGCTGAACAGTTCTACATCAAATGCAAGATAGCTTAAGCTTCCCTCAAAGCACCGCAAAGTAATCCCATAAATTGTGATCAGGGGGAAATAATTAAGGAGATATCTGAGTTATGTACTAATAACTTAGTGTTTTCTGAGTCTGGTCGCAAGATGAAGTTTCCGATCCTGATCGCCATCCCTATTAGACGCACTTTCAGAGAGAAGTGCATTCGTTACGGAGTATGATTATAAATGACAAGTTTTTGTTTTTGATTGGTTTTATTTCGTTAAGTAGTAATTTAAAGCTTTCTATAAATATATTTATCATGTCTGTGAGGCATGTATTCGCTAAGTTTTGGTTCATTTTTGTGAAGCGCTCCTGTTGAAGACAAGACGGCAGAAAGCACATCGTTTGTTTTCTTTATTTTATAAAAGCACAACGTTTTGTTGATATTGTGAGTGCACACAAATAAAAGTAGACCCTTTACAGTTCCGAGTGATGTATTACTCTTACTTTTATGAGCAAAAATGACGGTGTATCCATTGAAAAAAATGCAAGTGATTGTGCTGGCGCCTCCATGTCCTGCAAAGCTCGCTTCAGCTTCCACTCTCCACACAAACTATTGGATATAGCGCACATTTATCTAGGTTTAACGTTTAAACATTGTTATATGCTTGAACTGTTTTATATCTATAGATTTTATTTTAGGCAAGTCGTATTGATTTGAGAAGGCTAAATCAGGGGTGGGCAAACTTGGCCCTTCCAGGACACTTTCCTTCAGAGTTTAGCTCCAACCCCAATCAAACACAACTGAACCAGCTAATCAAGCTCTTACAAGGCATACTAGAAACTTAAAGGCAGGTGTGTTGTTATCAGGGTTGGATCAAATTTCCTGCAGATGTGCCTGAAGGTCCAAGTTTCCATCCGGGCTAAACTGATCAAACATAGCTCCACTACGGGGGGGGGGGGGCCGCTGGCCGCTTTCGGTCCTTTTACTTAAAAAAAAACAAAAACGTATATTTAACGAACAAAACAATGCTCCAAACGTTTTTTTAAATTAACTTCATAAAAAAACAAAAAATATAATCACTTTGCTATTACATACAAAACTGAACTATTTAAATAGCTGAAACAGTAGTATAAGCTGTTTTGGGAGAAGGGGAAAAAAAAGATGGGCTCGGGCCAAGAATTCTGATGAGCTGTTGGACACGGGCCGGGCTAGGGCCTAAATATGAGGCTAGTGCAGGGCTCTACATCAGTGTGCAAACCTAATCGTGATGCATCCCTAGTCACTTCCCATGACAAAAACAGTTCCACAGTGCTGTTAGAACTAAATTGTTTTTCTGCATGCACTAACGATTTGGGGGGGGGGGGGGGGGGGGGGCATTATTCAGCTGTGTGACTGGACAGTACCTCAAAGATCTCCTCGCGGGAAACTTCTATGCGGCAGTGGCCGGCTTGAGGCTGCTGCAGGGAGAGCTCATGGCGGAGAACTTTGAGTTTCTGGACCAGATCTCTCTCGTAGCGCACCGGTAACTCGCCATCACCTTCCTCCATGCCAACTTCTATCTGTACGGGCAGAGCCTGGCTCGACTCCTTCACCTGAGAGTGTTGGCTGCTCATCACATGCAAAACACACACAAATGTCACATGTGTACCAATACATCCAAACACTGATAGCAGTTTATCAAGCCACTGGACCATGGCATTTTCATGCATTATTTGGGTTACACTCCCACAAGGGACGATTAGGAATTAAATAAATGTTAAGAATTAATTTAATAAACCCTTAAACGAGCAAGCAATTATCAATACTAGTGACTTTAATTACACAAGGATGATTTATTCATTGCGGTGAATAATTAACAGGATAATTTAAGAGCTGGGATGAGTAATCGGATGTTATGAGTAGAGCCGATGTGAAAGATGTTTTACCTCATGATGTGGTGTAACCTGGGGTCGGTGAATTGCGTGGTTCTATTATTGTGGTCGACAAAATAAATTCGTCCTGACACAGTGCTCCTGATCTCCCAGCCGGGCGGCAGAGGGCCCAGCTCCTCACAACTCACGCTGTTCAAATCCCTGAAGGAGCAAGCGCACCCATCACACCTGGTGCTCAACACATATAATGGTGCCCCAAAACTCTGTCTCTTTCTATCCTCTTGCAGGGGTGAGTGCCCTAATTTGATAGACATTCAGATTTTACTAACCATTTATGCTTTTGTTAATTTCAAAAGAGTGGGTAAGAGTTTTTAATGTTTTTGAAATGAAATTCTTATGCTTAATATTGTGAAATATTGCTACAATTTAAAATATTTTTTTTTATTTTAATGTATTTTAAAATTTAATTTATTCATGTGGTGGCAAAGCTGAATTTTCACAGCCATTACTTCAGTCTACAGTGTCACATGATCATTCAGAAATCATAAGAAACCTCTCCTTACTATTATTCATATTGTTTAGGAGTTGTTCCGGATTAATATTTCATGGAAACTAAATTTGTAAACCATTATACTTTTTTTCCAGGATTCTTTGAAAGGTCTAAAGAACAGCATTTTTTTAAAAACAGAAATCTTTTGTAGCATAAATGACTTTACTTTCACTTTTGATCAATGTAATGCCAAATAAAAGTATTAATTTATTTTTTAAAAAAGTCAATTTTCTCCATGCAAGCAGAGCTAGTATTTATTTCCCAAATTTAAAAAAAGCTGCCCAGGAGCATTACAAAGACATCCACCAAGTGGACCGAGACTTGCCTTAAAGAGATGCTGGCGAAACTGAAGATGAAAACAAATAGTGAACTTCAAAACATGCTCACATGTGTGTGTTGAATATATAAGCATGCTATTTGACTAATTTAAGAGGTCACATGCAATAGTGACTGTTAAGTAGGGTTGGGTATCGTTTGAATTTTATCGATTCCGATTCTTATCGATTCCTAATTCCGATTCCAATAAGATTAAAAAATCCATTAAACACATTTTAAGTTAAAATTTTTAGATGTCAAACATATTTATTCTGTTTTGTGTCTATGGTTTTATCAAAAAAAATACCACAGAAAAAACAACTAGACTAATATAAATTTCACACATTAAATTGTTAAAGACAAATAAACAAATTAATTAGCAATAGCATAAATAAATAAAACTGAACAAATGTCAGGTACAGAAATTGAAATCAAAAGTTTAAAAACACTGTATAGTTTTCTTTTCACAAATAAAATACTGATTAATCCTCATTACGAAAGATATTCAGTCAGTTAATTATTCTCTTTTGTTCTTTGATTAACATTAATAACAGGCAGCACATGTTTATGAGTCTGCTGTCTCTTCACCGAACGCACACAGATCTAAAATACTTTACCCAATGCTTTTTCTTTCTCATCTGTTTTACGTTCACTTAAGACAAAAAACGTCTGTGTTTATGATGATATACTGACGTTTTTCGTGCATACTGGTCGATAAATGTGAATGAGAAGTCAGTTCTGGCCCGGAACAACCTTTATGGAAATGCACGGAACAGTTCGAGAATGGACACAGGTTGGGAACATGCATCGGGACCACTGTTCTCTGTGCTCACGCTTCAGATGTGTGCGCTGCACGCAAACAGTTTGCAAGTTCTTTCCCTTCCTGCACTTAAATTGTTTAAAATCACATTAAAATGCGAACGTGGGAATCGTTAAGTGGAATCGAAATGCTCATGTCTTATCGAATACCTGATTATTGGAAATTTGGAACCGGTTCTTGATATCCAACCCTACTGTTAAGGCAAAACAACCTGCCACTGCACAAAAAGTGTCTACATTTAGCTGGTGGCATGTGTTGATTTCCCACCCTGCTCTTCTCACTAATAGGCTTCTTTTCACGTCCCTTTCCTCATGCTTCTGAGGTCATTATTATGATGATGAGCAAATTATTAAGCTTCACAATGTCAACAGTAGCAGCTATTAAGTGAGATTGCTGGATATCAAGTTAGCTGATTGTGGACATTAAAGTGCTACGATTAGAGTGATATCACAAAAGCAGCAAGGAGCAATCAAACTGGGGCAATCGTTATTTCAGCAAAGGCGGGTGGTGATTAAACCTACCGGGGTATTCTGGGATCATGCCAGGTGCTCACGCCAGTCTGTGTGTGCAGAAAATAGACTTGGCCTTGCACGGTGGTTCTTTGCTCTGCATTAGAAAAGAGAACAGACACGTCAAGAGTGAATGAGCCACAGCTAACCCAGATGCCAGTTTACACGTAACCTGAACGAGAGCCAGGGCTACTGCAACAGGATGCTGAGCTTCCAGTTCTCAGACGGCACACAGCTAGTGTGGCATGTCTAGTCTGAGATTTAATTACACTGGCGCCGTCCACTGGTTATGGTAGAGGACTTGACCACAACACCAACAGGGTCAGGCACGGTTACACTCCAATGAGGGGCTTTACCACAGCCGATCCACCTGTGTAATGCGGGCCAAAGTGCCAGAGTGAATAGACTCCTTTCAGAGCTCAGTCTCTCCAGTTCAATGCACTTTAGTAGCCTCTACCCTGATCGCTAAGCTGTATTAGTCTCAATGGACTCCAGCAGTACTGTGGGTAAGAGATCAGGTATACGCACAGGGGATGTGCAAAACGACAGTTTTATAGTTAAATATTTATATAAATCTGTTTATACCTTATTGCACAAAACTGACAAGCCCTCAAAAAAAAAAACAGTGGCCTGCAGATTATACATAATGACAGGAAAATTGCTCACACCAGGCAATTTGAAGTGTGCTGAAAAAAGTGAATTTGTTATAAATGTAGTGCTCTGATGGCAGTACCAGTTTTGTGTTTTAAAGCACAGATACAAAATAATAAGCTAAAACAATCAGATCGGCTACATTTTTACTAATCGACCATCCTGACCTATTTCTAACGTTCTATCTTACCATAGCCCTCAGGGAGGTCAGGGGATTGGGGTCCGTGTGGTCTGTTTTGGGGGGTGTGTGCATGCCCTCTGGAATCTTGGTTTCTGATGCGTTGTGCTTGGAGCCGTTGCTCCTGATTGGGCGACTCAAGTGCACGGCAGTTGCCCCCACCAGCGGCTCCTGTAGGATCTGTGTATGGCATGGGCTCCTCCATGAAGCAGCTGAGAGGCCGCCCGGGCCCCGAGTCTTCAAAGACAGGCCTGAAACATACACATACAGAGCAGTTGTTAAAACACATACAGCCACACAAACATTTCAATGGGTCTTGGAATTGATGATCAAAACAGTGATGAACTGTGAAACTAACAGATCTTTAGGAAGCTCAAATAAAGTGCTTTATCTGGGCAGGTAGCCAGTCCGTGCTAAAAAAAAAAACCAAACAAAAAAAAAAAAACATCCTCTAAGACAAACAGTTGACTCACCCTTCATTCTCTACCAGTCCTCTACAGTCGACCACAGGCCCTCCACTGCCAATTCTGTCTCTGGTCTGCAGACTCACTACAAAAATGAAGTAAATGGTTAAAGAAAAGTAATTTAGTTTGAAGAATCTTCATTTAGTCAAATACTGATTCAGCAATTTTATTTTTCATTAGTTTGATAGTAGACATTTGAATTTAGATACATCAATGACAAGAAAAATACAAAAAACAAACAAATAATGATTTTCTCTGAACTAACTTCACTTTAGTGAGCCCAATTTCATCTTAAAGCAGCACTATGTAACTTTTTCTGTGTTCAAAATTTGCAAAATGTATATAATGAGCGAGTACATCATGAATTCATCTTCCAAACCGCGTTTTTGTCTTATTCCGACTCACTACGGTACACTTATAATAAGTACTTGTATTTGGGAGCTGCGGGTGGGTGTAGCCTGGTCGGGTCGTCGCCGCTGCGGAGGAACACATACCTGCGTGAATCGCCATAAACATAAACTTATTTAGTAGCTGCGTTTGGAATGTTCTTCCGCGTGATGT
Source organism: Sinocyclocheilus anophthalmus (assembly GCA_018155175.1). Lineage (NCBI taxonomy): Eukaryota > Metazoa > Chordata > Actinopteri > Cypriniformes > Cyprinidae > Sinocyclocheilus > Sinocyclocheilus anophthalmus. Next base: position 14,536 of record JADLZN010007952.1, read on the forward strand.
GTGCAGTTCTGTTTATTAACTGCTAAAGTGCCAAAGTTACAGAGTGCGCCTTTAAAAAATTTTTGAATTAAAAAACTCCCACTAGTGTTATCAAGTGGACTTGTATCACTCGTGTTCTTTAAAATAAACAGAAAATAAACTATCATTAGTTTGATAGCTGACATTTGAATTTAGACACTTCAATGTCACACAAGAAAATTACAAAATAAAACAAACAAATAATGCTTTTCTCTGGACTAACTTCACTTTAATGAGTCAAATTTCATCTTAAATGTTTTGAATGAAAAAACTCCACTTATCTTTCTTTAAAATAAACACTACATTTTTGTTATCTAGTGCAAATACATACTTATTTTAAAAGTGTCGCCGAAGTGACTAAATACACTGGGCCCACTGTATCTGAAAAATTCTGTACAAGTTCTACCTGCAGTGTTTAATACGTACCAACGATTTGTCCACGGACAGCATCACTGTCAGATGGGTTCAACTTGCACAAGTCTAAACGCTGGTCTGATGGTGAGATAAATGACAATGTAATTCAACTAGGCCATCAAACTTTTATAGACTACAGATATACAGCTTAACACAAATTTAATAAAGACATGTAACGACTGTGATATGGCACAATGAAGAGATTATGGCAGGCTATAAAAGTATCACACTCACAGCCGGTGTCTTTTAGTCGGCTGATGGCGTTGGACAGGAGCCGCACACAGCCTAAGAAACCCGCACCCTGCTTCTTATGGATCTTCTTGTGGTTCCATACGCTAATGGTGATGGAATCGGTCTTCCCAATATACCTGCGGAAAGACTCTCTTTAGCAATTTCCTCCTTTTAAAATCACTAGCTAATATTGTTTCCATCATTTTCCAACATCATGAATACTACTGAGAACAGAAAATAAAATTTAGCCGTCAGTAACTTTATAGAGGAATTTGCTCACAGGTCGTAATGCTGATTCCACTTGGGGTCCAATGTACTTTTGACCGTGTCTGTAGAGTGGCATTGACCCGAGCCATCCACCACCACTTTGGCGAAAGGATCAGGCAACCCTGCAGCAGAACGACAGTGTGGCAGGAAGACAAATAAACAACAGAGGACAAACTCAGCCATCACACACTGTCCTCACACTGCCCTTTGAAAAAAAAAAACTGCAATCTGGACAGCTAAGCAGCTTCCACAATGACAGCTGCAAAAATTTAGATAGACTGCAAATATTTGGATGGCTTTACAGATCCCCAGACCAAAAAGAATGACCATGGAGCAAATGACTTTCAGTTGCCAAATTACAGAATCGCTTGCACAAAGTCTCTGAAAGTCATTTTACATGCACGTTTTTTTTAGTTATAGGCCTATACACTAGGATGTGTTGCTAGTTTTTTATTTTAAATTTGTGTTCCACCTAGGGCTGGGTATCGTTCAAAATTTTTCGATATCGATACCGATACCTTGACTTCGATTCCGGTTCCTGAACGATACTTTTTTCGATAGGAGTTTTATGAAATCAATTTTAACAAGATTAAATTATCTAAAAAAAAAAAAACTTTGGTTTTATTTTTCAGCTTGTTGATGTTTATACAAACTCAAAGACTAATCTCCTGAGCCACTGCACAAAGGAACAAAATGTAACCAACACAATAAATCAGTGCAAAATAGTTTTAATAAAGCTCAAATAGTCTTCAGTTTACACATCTGTTAGGCTACATTTACTCTAGTTAGTGTTCGTTTTAAAACGCATTGCTCAGATGTCAGAATCATGATTTCTATTTATTTTCTACTGATTTACTGATGAGCATTGCAGTTTCTAGCGCTGTCTGCCTGTGCTTTTTCTTCCATGATCGCTGCTCTGACTCATAGGTAATAACATATTTAATTTCAGCAACATTACATGGCCAAAACACACATTAGACGGCATGCGGATTTACCTATTTTCGTGACGTAGAAATAATTTTTGGGCCCCCTTCCCTATTAATATAATAGACCTAATATTACCACCCAAGCAAACAAAAATATTTCTTAATCAGTGGAAACCGATACAGTGTTTTCTATCGGAATAAGCGCTTGCGTTCAGTCAATAAAAATCGAATAGTTCTTAATTTGTTTGAGAACTGAGAAAGATCATACCATATAGTCGTGGCCACATAACCACCTCCAGGAGTGCATTATTTCTCTAATAATTTTAACGGCCTGGAGTCACAATCACACATCAATTTTTCAGATGATTTGTTTCAAGACATTTGATATGTTTCCGTCCTGAAATATTGTGTGTTGAACTAGCTAATTTTTTATGCACCTCATCCCAAACCTTCCGTTGCAAATTCCAAAACGTCATTTTAGAGCTGATAACAGAGGCTTGAGCCATTGATATGCAGGCTTACGCAGTTATTAATGCGGTAATTATAGAGCGAGAGAGATAGATTAAGCGCGTGTGAATACCTGCGTCTACGCATCTCTCAGCAGCGTTCAGCAGCAGCGTCTACTAATAGCGAATATTTAAGTTAAACTCCTTCATGAACCTCGCTACTGAGAAATGTCATGTAGCTTTTCAGATGCAAAACTATTTTACTGATAAATTCGTGCAGTGGAGGACAGTTTTTCAAGAAGTTTCTGTTCGCATCTCAGCGTGTCTGCACTGTGTGTGCGTCTGTGAGGGAGACTGGGAGAAAGAAAGCGTGATTTCCGTACATAAAAAAAGTTGAAGACATGGAAATAGTTTGCCATTTTTACCCTATTGTTTGTTATATTATTTGCACAATGCCTTGAGCAATGCGTAAATCCGGCCCTGTTAGACGGCAATCGGAAGTTATTACAAAAACTTGGTGGTGGTTTAAAGTGAGTTTTGAGTAAAGCGGAATATAAATCTTATTTATTATCTTATGTAGCATGATGCTAAAATTTGCATGAATGGTCACATAACACGTGCTTTCGGTCGTGTAACGTTAGTATGAACGAACATCTGCATATGATCGGAACTCCACGCAGCGCCCGCGCTATTCTATACTGGTGGTATTACAGTACCATGAGAGCTAAAGAGAGCAGACTGTTCCGTGCGCTTTCAAATCGCTCTCGCGGATGATCGATCTGCGCCGCTCCTCTAGTCGAACACACCGGCAAGTGCTGCAGGCTTATTGGCTCACTGATGCTGATGAGATTACTCATTTGGTATCGAAATTTGGTACCGAATGACTAGACGTTTTTCGATACTCGATGGTATCGAGGAAATTCGGCCGGTGCCTAAAAAGTATCGAACTCGATACCACCATAGTTTTCCACCTTGATTTCTGTCAATCTAGTGGATCCTGACTGTATTTGTGCAACATAAATATCACTGTTCTGTAAAGGCTGAACAGATTTTTAAAACACTAGACATCATACAAAACATACTTGCATAGAAATGTGCCTCATGACAAACAAAAAATAATGCGTTCTAAAATAGACTTAAAATATTAAGCATATTTGACATCATCTGACTGGATGAAAAAAAAGTGCTCCTTATAAATATCGTGATTTATCTGTAAAATCTGTCAGCTCCGAATGGCCAATATCTGTAGACTGGCTCTGACTTTTGGCAACTTGTATCAAATCCTCAAGACTGCAAATCAGGGTAAGAATCTGGGCAAAAGGTGTGTAGCATATTCCAATTTTACAGTCAAATTTTGCTTTATGGTTCCAACATGTCACTGACCTTACACATTCACACCCAAGCAAAGTTCACTCTTAAAAATTATTCCTCTTAAAAAGGATTCCCCCTTACAATTGTTTGGCATAGTACTTGAAGGGGTCATATGATGCTATTTTAAATATAATTATTTTGTGTATTTGGTGTAAAAGAATATGTTTACATGCTTTAATGTTAAAAAAAACATTTTTCAAATACTGTACATTATTGTAGGTCCTCTATGCCCCGCCTCTCTCAAACACGTCGTTTTCAACAAAGCCCCCTCCTTTGACAAGCGCAGTCTGCTCTGATTGGCCAGCTGACCCAGTGCATTGTGATTGGCCGAACACCACAAGCACGCGTCGGAAATGTAACGCCTCTTACCATAATCATGAGCTTCAGCTTTCGAAGTAAATATCAAGACATTTAATAATGTCGTTAGTTTTACCATCAGTTCATCCCGAAAGGGGAACAGAGTCGCTTGACAGACACAGTGATGATGCAGTACACAAGCCGCGTTTAAGACAGCTGACTCTTGCTAGGATTTCTGACAGGCAGTTCACTCGCCTGTGATGTGACCCTGTTCCCTCAACAACACACCACACACACACACACACACGACGCGTTACTCTGCGCTGTGCAAAACTCCGCATTTGAACAGTCAATAGCAAATACTTAAACTAATAACAAAACATACTTACAGTCGCTGATTCAGAAGCGCCAGATTGTCATAAAAAAGTCGGAATTTACCCTTTTTTTTTTTAGAAATAGCCTTTGTGCACAGCCAGCCTTGTAACATTACTCTTCTAGGTTCAAAAAACTGTCATCCATAAAACGCGTTGCACAAATTCGAACAATCGGGGGTTGTGCTGTTCTGTTGTAAATAAATATTAACCACTTTCCATTGCATCTACTTCCGGAAGGCCAATAAAGTGCTTTTGCTTTCGCACTGAAACACAGCGTCTCCCTGACATGGCTGCATCAACACTAACTGCGGTTCCTGAAACCACGCCTTCTTTCTTTGCGTGCACATTTGGGCGGCATTATGCTAATATTTCCACATAGTGACGTAGACATGTGGGGTGTGTTTAAATGAGGCGTTTTAGGTAGGTGTTGTTGACTCTTAACTTTTATAAAGAATATCTTTTTGGGTTTGAGACTTTAGTCTTTGCATCTTTACGTATCTTCTTTATGTACCAAGAGCTTGTAAAACATTTTAAAGAGAAAGGAAAAATTGAAATCGCATAATATGACCCCTTTAATGTATGTGCTTAAAAATAACCAACAGTATTTTTGTAACATTTTAATGTTTATTAGTCAGCTGATAGATTATTTAACTCATAAGAATGAGACTGATTCATTAAGGTGTTCATTTCATTTCAAAAACCAGTAATTTGCTCGAGAATCAGACATCATGGGTTAGATGAAATCAGATTAAGAGTGCATATCAAAGTTTTCCAGTCTGTCACCAACATTAATCAGATTTAAAATTACTGTCATAAATTTTTATTTTTGTGTCACATTTGCAATAATTTTATGTGCAGTCTGCAGTCCTGTATTATGTTGTTTAGTCATAGACTTGGCAATGCTTTTTGCTCAGTGTTATTGAAAGGACAGTCTCATGCTCTGTGGACCGTTCATTCGGCGGCACGAAGCAATGAAGAGCAATTCCACTGAAAGCATTTCAGTGAGTGGGAAAAATGACTACTGAAAAATACATGCTGCATCTGTTGTAAGGCATTAATGCTAATAATTTAATGCATAATTATCAGGGACAACTGGTCTTGTTTTGCCTGTCTTTGTCATACATTCTCATGTGGCCTTTTGTTATACGAGAAGCATAATGGACTTGGCACAGAAACCAGATCTATGAATGACGCACACCAGGCATTTGAATAATATGTGGGACACACACACTGACGAGGCCAGTGGGGCAAACAAGCCTGTCAGTCAGAACAGCTGGGATGGAGAGCCTAGACTGCAGAACAGTGAAGTGTGCTCAATGCTGTAGTGGGTGGAATCTGATGAGGAGCCACTGAATGAGGATGTGAATCCCCCCAGTGATAAAAGCAACCAGTGGGCGGCTCTGAACAACTCAGAGGAGAGAGGCACTAATGTTCCAGAATCACAAATGTTTCATACAGCCATTTCTGAGGGGCATTTAAAGTCAAATAATAGTTCATCCAAAAGTAACATTTCAAACTCTTTTAACTTTTTGTGAAATATAAAAGGTGAACTTGAAGAATATCCTTGCAACTTACAATCAAACTGAAAGTGAATGAGGAGTGTTATCAAACTCCAAAATAAAAGAAACCGAAAGTATTACTGAAATGTTTAATACAACACATGCGCTAGATTTCCTGGTTTCCTAAATCATTTGATAGCTTTGTCCTTCCACCCAAACTCACCTTGGCGCATTTATGAAAGTTCAAGAGAGAAGAAGTGATGTCCAATTTGTGAACTGAACATTTCAATGGTTGATCCAATTCGCAAAATTGGTCTAAATGATTTTCAAGCAGTTAGTGCACTGCTGTATCTGGAAATTACGACTTCAATTTTAGACTTTTACTTTGACAAAGTTATCAGACTGACTTCAGAAGACTTTGAAAATAGTGCACAATTAACATGGACTACTGCTATCATACATTTATAGCACGTTTTTGAAGCTTGAATGCCCAATTTATTGTAATTACATGGAAAAGAGCAACAAGCACATTATTCAAATTTTTGTTTTTTTGTTTGGAGTGACATGAAGGACAGTAAATAGCTAAATTTAAATTTTGGGGTGAACTTTAAGGTACACAAAGGATTGTGAAAAAGGAGTTGAAATAAGGTATACTTACGAAAGAAGTCTTTCTTTGCCAGATTCTTGGCACATAATACTGAAAGAGAAAGAAGAAAATCATTATCAGCCCAAATCATTCAATAAATCAACAGATGGAAAGTCAAAATAAATTAAATAAATAAAAAAACTGGAAAGTCTGATGCATTTAAAAGCTTTGCTGCAGATGTGAGCGTGACTGAAAACAGCTTTCATCTGCAGAGACGGCTTTAAAGACAGAGCTGGGCCTCATGCACTAACTAACTGACATGATCAGGATGCCTTTCCTCTAGTCCCCCAAAAGAGGCCACTGGGGCCGTCAAGCACAGCCTGCACAGAATAAATCAGACAGACTTCCTCTCAACGCTGTTAGTCAGCACCCCAATCCACAGTTCTCCTGGATATGTAAACTTAAAGGGTTAGTTCACCCAAAAATGTAACTTATCCCATAAATTACTCACCTCATTCATCCCAGGTGTAGATCTGCCACTAACGCTATTTTTCTTTCGTTATTATCGATAATTATCGATCTCTAAAGGTTAATTTCCCCCCCCCCCACAATTTTAAGGACAGTTTATTAAACTTTCAAACTTGCCTTCAGTAGTGTACATAGAAAAAGTATAAAGGGAAACAACCATTGACAAAGGTAAAAATGGAACAAACGCTAATCAAAATAAATAAAAAGAAACTAATGCAAAGTCTAGAAAATCAGTCAATGCATGCCACATTTAAAGCTCTTATTTTGTGTATTTTGTGTATATAATATGTTGATATGCTTTAATGTTCAAAAAGCACATTCTTTTTTCAAATACTGTACATTATTGTAGGTCCTCTATGCCCGCCTCTCTCAAACGCTTCGGTTTCTACAAAGCCCCCTCCTTTGACAAGCACAGTCTGCTCTGATTGACCAGCTGACCCTGTGCATTTTGATTGGCCGAACACCGCAAGCACTCGCCAGAAATGTAACGCCCCTTACCATAATCACAAGCTTCATCTTTCAAAATAAATGTAAGGACAGAGCCCGAAAGGGGAACAGAGTAGCGTGATAGACACAGTTATGAAGCTGGTATGTGTTTGCAGTACCCAAGCCACGGTTAAGACAGCTGACTCTGTGATGTACCTGTCTCTCTATCTCTCTCTCTCTCGCTCTCTCTCACACACACACACACACACTCACACACACGATGCGCAAAACTCCGCATTGAACAGTCAATAGCAAATACTTAAACTAACAAAACAGTAGCTGATTCAGAAGCCCAGATTGTCATAGCAAAGTCAGAATTACCTCCTCTCCTAGGTTCACGAAACGTCGTCCATAAAATGCATTGCTGTTCTGTAAGTCATCTTAAAGATTCCTAAATGCTTCTATTTTCGGAAGGCCAAATAAAGTGATTTTTTTCTTTCGCCTAGAAACACACAGCGTCTGACATGGCTGCATTAACACTACTGTTGTTCCTGAAACCACGCCTTATTTCTTTGTGTGCACATTTGGGTGGCTTTATGCTAATATTTCCACATAGTGAGTTAGATATGTGGGGGTGTGTTAGAACGGGCTGTTTTAGGTGGGTGTGGCAGAGTCTTAACTTTGATCAAGAGTATTTCTTTGGTTTTGAGACTTTAGTCTTTTCAACTTTACAGATCTTTTTTATGCACAATCAGCTTGTAACACTCCAAAGAGAAAGTAAAACTTGAAATCGCATCAAATTGACCCCTTTAATGTCAATATATCCACATGTTCTGGGCTTCTGTTCATTACAACTATGAGTGCAACTACAAAGGGGGAAAAAAAATCTGTTTAAATTAACCCCAACATTTGGGTTTTCACATTAAATAAATGCAATGTTTAAAGTCCACTAAAATCAAGTATTACAATTTTATTATTAAAAGTTATTATTAAACATTTTAAGTATTAAAAGTACTCTTAGAAATGTGTAAACAACAGATTTAAACAGACATCTCCAGCATGATGAAAAAAATGGGCTTCAGTTGGAACTCCAAATGAAATCCAAATTCTATGAAATCCTCTTTTAAACTCCTGGGGTCGACAGTTCCGGCGGCGGAACTTTTTGCAGATTTGAATGATAAAAGCGAAAAGAACTTAAAATGATCCTTCATACTTGACCGTACATATAAGAGTAATACAGCATTTAAATCTGTAAAGGGTCTACTTTTATTTGTGTACACTCACAATATCAACAAAACATTGTGCTTTTGCAAAATAAAGAAAATAAACCGGGTGTGCTTGTAGCCTTCTCATTCTCCGCGCATATCTGTTTGAAACCTTCACTAAAATGAACTGAAACTCAGCAAATATTTGACACACACACGAGAGATATATCTATAGAAAGCTTAATATGTCTACTTTTAAACGAAGTAAGTCATGACGAAAACAAATATTATGTGACAAAGTAATCAGTATGAAACCAACGCAATTTCAAGTCTTGGCAGTCACCTTCATTATCATTAATGTGACCACGCCCACGCGCTGATCGCGCTTTTGATATTACAATCGTCCACGTGAGACGCGCTCGCATGTAAACGCCCACATCACAGCAAACAAAGCAGCGAGACTTTCCCTCAAGTTCATCTCGGCTACTTCGCTTCTGGAAGAAGACGCGCTGAGAGGAATAAGCTTTGGATTTTCCTCAGAAGAACGTGCCGGCGTGATATTCAGTGGAGGATATAGTAAGTCTTTTTTTATTTGCCTACTTGCATTAGTTGCTATTGTGTTACTGTGACATAACTTGTACATATTTTACTAGTTACTTTTTCCAAACCATGATTCCTGACTAAATGTACAATCAAGTGAAACATTATGAAGATTCAGTCACTGCATATATGTCTCACAACGCCAGGAAGTTTTTTTGATGTTCTATAAAATAGACAGCAATTATATAAAAGTAATGTGAGTTATAATGTTAATATGTTGAATGTTTTATACTCGGTCATTGGTGTTCGCCTGATGTGTAAACGTATCAAGTAAGCTGTAAATAAGTGATGCATCGACAGACATATACGCGCGTCCTTTCTTATCAGTGATGCAATTTATTTATCAGCTATGCATCTTCTGGTAATTGCTAACAACTATTTTAATTTTCGTTTAGGACTGTGGCTGCATCACTCGCATAATTGCACAAGAAAGGCACACGTGTCATTCAGTGTTAAAATGTAGTTTCTTTGTTATTGGCATTCTGTTTTCTCATGAAGTATGCATACTATGCTAAGGTACTGTGGGGAAAAAACGCTAATGATTGTTTATACAATTATTTTAGGACTGAATACGCCACTCTTGCCTTCACCTGCATCTCTCACAGTAAGGGGACGCTCGTTCAGTTTTCAACTCCATTCAGAATCTTAGAGTAAGTGTGCATTCACTATTTTACAGATGTTACTTTAATTTGATTTATTTGCTGTATGGTACACTATTTTTGCTATGTGGTAATTGTGCTCTTTGTTTTGATAAATTAGTACTAGTATCAGTGAACATCATAATAATGTTAATAATGTAGTTTGTGTAAACAGCATGCTTGCTCTTTTATTTCAGATTTGAGAATAACAGTGTAAAAGAACCTGTTACAAGGAGAGCCAAAGCAAAGCAGCCCACTTGGTCATGGAAATGGAGATTCCTGCCTGCACAAGAACCTGGACCACAGCTAAGACCATGTAAGACCACACTCCCATGAGTTATTTTAGCCCATAGTTATATGTATTCTAAATAAACTACAAAAAATTATAGAATTTCCTTTTGTTCTCCTCGCATTCGTTGCTTTTTAGCAATTCCCTCTCATTCACACCCTCCTAAGCTCCTTATGCGCTTCATTAGCAGGCCTTTGTCTTTTCATGTGTAAATCACAGCATTATTCATGTCATTCACCCCTACCGCATAGACCTTTCTACACAAAAAGTGGTCTTAGAAATTCAATCACTATATTGTGTTCTGTGATGAGTGAGTAAAAGGATTTTCACATAATTTTGAAGCACAAACTCTAGACTTCAAGATCAGTTCTCAAAAGTCTCGATCAAACGTTCTGTATGTGTTGATGGCCTTATTTCGTGAACTTAAATTTTAGTTTTCACAAGCAACGCATAAACTTGTTTTTCGTCAAAACCGCAATCACATACATACATGCTGCTCACATATTATTGTTGCCCAGTTTGTGCTGATTACAGTGTTATTAGACTTTAGCCATTTATATGTTTATAAGCAACTTAAAAAGCACAAATGTCAGGGCATGTCCAAACTTTTCCAGGGCCCCAAAACACCCTCAGACCCCAGAGGGTTAAAAAAAGTCAGTTGCAAAGAGAGTACAAGAAGCAAGTGTCGTCTCATAGTCCAAATCACTGAAATCAAAGTTTAGTATTATAGTGTAAGAATGACATGTCCACGTGTTCTGGTCTACTAATAATAAAATATAATTAATAATACATTTTTGTGGTAATAAAAATAAATGTAAGTGAACAATAGCCTTTAAA
>JADLZN010007953.1:0-158687 GCA_018155175.1 Sinocyclocheilus anophthalmus
AATGTGTGCAATGTCACTTGTGGTTTGACAGTGGGTGTGTAAGGGACAGGTGAGTGTAGTTCTCGGGAGCTGTGATTCTCTGGTGGGCGTGCTCCTAATTTGTAGTCTCTGTGGGGAAAATTAGTAAGCACACAGGTAGCACAGCTAGAGAACGGAGGGATGAAAGGAAAAGAAAAGAACAACACTGAGCAGTGGACAGGATAGTAATTGGCTGCTTCCAATTTTCCTGTAAGAGAAAAGTTTTTTTTTTCTTGAAAAGAAAGAAAGTTAATGGTAAGATGAGAGGGAAAGATAAAACAACAAAATACCCTTTTCTGTTAGCAGAATGAGGATAATTGAATTTTCTTCACTTTTCCTTTTGGTTGTTTGATTTAGAAGGATGCTTCTAAACCTGTGTTTGGGAATGGGGATTTCTTAATACCACAAACCACAGGACTGTGATTGTTATTAAAATTCCTCCGTGTGAAGGAAAAACAATAAAAATGACAGTATTGGGTTTTTAGCTGTTACGATTGACACCATTCACCAATTTTTCGTTTCTGGATGCTTGTTCAAATTGTGGCCTGTCAGTCTTCTTAGCTAGGTAGGGTTTCTAAAGCAAGTGACAGGTAAATGGAAGACAATTTTGAAACGGCGTTCTCAAGTTTCACAAATCCCTGTTCAATTCCAAATTCTTTGCTCTGGTTATGTCCTCCATAGGCAACCTCCCAGCAATCAACCCACAGTCTTTCACCGCAAAAGGAAACAGCTGAGAGAGAGAAGCAGAAGAGAGAGAAAAGTTTCGCTCTCCCAATGTATTAAATTAATTAACTGAAAGGGAGAGGGAAAGAAGGCCCATTTGCTAATTAAATTAGAATTTAGGGGTTAGCAATGGTATTTCCTGGTTAAAATTTAAAGATGTTATCATTAAAATTGATGAGAGTAATTAAAATTACTATTAATCAATTTATATCTTGAAGCAGGATGACTCAAACCCTAATGATAGTCCTGAAATAAAAATTTTATTGCCTTATTGATGGTTAAGGATTAAACATTTTATGTTTGTTATTAAAATTAGCAACGCAATTATAGCTGACTGATCAGCAAATATCGTGGCAATATGGACACAGGACCCGTAATTATTAAATGAAATTAAAATTCCAAATACGTAATTAATTGTGAAATCAGTATTAGTAACTTGTTATCCTTAAAGCTTAAACTTCTAATGTCGTTGTCTTTAAACCCTAATAGCGCCTATAATCAAATTTCATCAGTAAACACTGTTGCCATGTGGAAGCAGGATGCAATTAATTTGACATGAAATTAAAATTTCACATCTGTAATTAATTTATGAACTGAAATGTAAATTCCAAATTTGTAATTAATTTAGGAACTGAAATGTAAATTCCAAATTTGTAATTAATTATTAAATGTACTTCACAATTTCAAATCCTTACGTATAGCAAATTGATAATATTTACTGATGTCCATAAAATCATAAGGGCCGTTATAGCTGAATTGATCACAACGTAGCATTAAAGTAAGACGGCTTAGGCTGGCCAGGATTAATTGTTAATAACTCCACCACGGTAGCAGTTTACTGAGGATAGTAACACGCTGAAGGGGAGAAGCCAACCCCCTTTTAACCAACGTGATTATAACTACTTGTGACATCGATAATCTGACGTTTTTGGTTAAAATCACGTTGCAATAAGGTTTATAAAGTTTGCATCTGTCTGTTCTTTTCAATGGGAGGAGAAGAGGACAGAGAGAGATGAGAAAGGCGAAATAGCGAAAGACGTCAGGTGTACCTGCTCGAGTCCCTTCAACACTGCAACACATTTCTTTGATACCACAAAATGCTACGTGCTAACCACTACCTTCAATGCTAATAGCTTAGTTTGGCTATTTGTTTACAAACAGCTCAAAATGGCGCTGGGAGTTCCCTCCGGAGACGGTTTCCTTCGACATCCGGTTTACGACTTGTTACTATGGCAACGTCCACAGCATGAACTTCCTAGCTGTGGTTGTCATTGAGACGTCGGCGCGTCTTGCACTTTACACCACCACAAAAAAAACACCATTTATATTCCTATCTAGCACTCAACTCGTCAGAGTGAGGTGAATTAACGTATCGATTTATTGCAATTAATACAATAACTGTCAACGATATCTTCGGCGGATATCAGCCAATGTCTTATTACAGACAAAACACACGTGGATTTAACCACCTTTCACTTGATCAAGTTTCATAATTCTCCCAAAGTGAATATCGTCTGGACACTCTTCCTGAGCGCCGCGTTTCACGTCCACTAGTTTCTAGTGAATTAAATGTCAAGAGGTGTTGTCAGCTAGCTACTCTGATTTCCTCAGACCGGGAGACAATAGCAGAGCTCTGCATTTGAAAGTGGAACACGCACTTATACAAATCAAACTCTGAAGGCCTTTAACAGAAAGTAAACGGGGAAAAACGCCCGTTTCTTTCTCGTGCGCTCTGACGCGACTTATTTTGTCTCGTTGGACAAATAAAAACGTTTTTCTGCAGTTCAATTCTTTAAACAACTACTCGAGTTTCATATTCAAACAACACGCTCTTCCGTGCTAACATACATAACCAAATAACACAACAAATTCAGTTTCTTTTGTCTTTTATCTATTTTTCCGGATAAAAACAGACAAAATTCATATATATCTTGTTATCTTTAAAAATTTAATTTTCAGTCATCCTTGGCCCAGCTTTTCTCCACCATTTTTCAATAATTTTATTTAGTTGTAAGGGAATTAATCGTTATTGATTTATTCAGGTTTATTTCTAGCTCAGGTTTAAAAGAACTCGATCTGAGAATTCGAGGTCCACCTGATCAAAACTGACTTTGACTTTCAATAGTTTATACTTTTATCAGCTACTCGGCCAGCGAGAAGCTGATGTCAGTGTATATTACCAATTGAATATGTAATTTTTGTATTCTCCCTGGCCACGGGTGGAATACAAAATTTGATGATTTGTCAGCTCTTGAAAGAGAGGTAATTATTATGCGTAAGCTACGAGCTAAGGTAACAAGCAATGATCTTTTGGCAATAGAGTTGACACAGAGATTATATGACACCAGACAATTGAGTATTTGTAAATGAAACATGAAATTTATTGGCTATTCTTGATTACATAAACTTAAGCTAAAACACACAAACATATAAAAAAAAAAAAAAAAAAAACAAGTTTCAGAGGAAGGTAAAGTCGTTTAACGGAGTTCTGAGTTTCATAGTTCTATCTCGTTTTCACGAGGGATGGGAATTCACCTTAAGAATTCACAGAGCAACGCATCTAAATTCACCCGTTCAGCAGATCATAGAAAATGTTGTTTACTTGCGTTCCGCTGGTTGACAGCTGAGGTGACTCCGGGGTGCTGCGGGCTTCCTGGAGGTCTTTGAGGGAAACCCCGTCAGTGACGGGTCGGTGACGTCAGTATGACGTCCTTTGGGAAACCCTCGTGAGTTGTGATGACGCAGAGGCGCAAGCAATCTGCTGAGAGTCTTAGACTTTCAAGTTGTTGACGATTTCAACGAAGTATCACTGAAGTGTTGAGTTTTAGTTTGCTGGTCGCTTTTGATGGTAAATGTGAGCACGCTTGCAGGTGCTCTAACACAGCGACCAGCGAGAGCAGGATAAGTTGCAAGCCAGCTAGCTAACCAAAAACTATTGGATTCTGTTCTGCATTCGGGTTTTGTTCTGTGGCATAAGTCCGTCCCCTGACGCTATTTTCCAATCGGCTTCTTGCAAGGCGGAGTGCGCATACATTAACCAGAGGCTTTCATTTATATGAGGACACCTATAATAATATGTTGATATGTCTATAAAGTCTCTTAAATGCCAATATTGTACATACTGTTAAATTTTACTTCATTTCAACCTTCTGCATTTCGGGTTTTCATTCGTTCAAGATTAAGCTTCACATATTACACAGTTTTAATATCTTTATTTCCTAAAAAGGGGTAATTAAACACTGGTTAAAGTTGCACCGATTACATGATACACGTCAAGCATATATATATACAACAAACAACCTTCTATTTGTAATTCTATGCTCTGATCATTTTATACTTTCAATTATTAGCAAACGATTGTCAACGACATCTTGTCTCTTTCCTTGGAATGCGGGGAAAAGTGTCGAGTTCTCCGGTCACTATCAGGTCAGCTCTGGACATTTCCTGGAAATTCTCCTGCTGGACAGGGAGCCATAAAACTGTCTCTTTTTTTGATCGGAGTTTAGCAATTTATGCGTCCACTGGTCATGAGGGTATTTCTATCTGCTCTTTGCAAGCCCGTTAAACCATTTTAAGCACCGTTAAAGTACTGTCCTTTTTAGCTTATCTTGAGATATAGCCAAACAGTCCAGGGAATGCTTCACCTTACTTGATAGGGCATGAGTTTTACGACTACAGATGGCTGGAGAAACGAACCTCAACGACCTTCCATGGAATGTGCTGGTTTGATGTGTATGTCTCCATAATGTAGGTGGGTCTGTTGTGAGACAGATCCTACACCTGTAATTTTCATCATAGGTATACTCAACTATGAGAGACAAAATGAGAAAAAAATTCCAGAAAATCACATTGTAGAATTTTTAAAGAATTTTTTTTTGCAAATTATGGTGGAAAATAAGTTTTTGGTCAATAACAAAATTTCATCTCCATACTTTGTTATATACCCTTTGTTGGCAATGACAGAGGTCAAACTTTTTCTGTAAGTCTTCACAAGGTTTTCACACATTGTTGCTGGTATTTTGGCCCATTCCTATATGCAGATCTCCTCTAGAGCAGTAATTTTTTTGGGGCTGTCGCTGGGCAACACGTATTTTTCAACTCCCTCCAAAGATTTTCTATGGGGTTGAGATCTGGAGACTGGCTGGGCCACTCCAGGACCTTGAAATGCTTCTTACGAATCCACTCCTTCGTTGCCCGGGCGGTGTTTGTTTGGGATCATTGTCATGCTGAAAGACCCAGTCCCGTTTCATCTTCAATGCCCTTGCTGAAAGGGAAGGAGGTTTTCACTCAAAATCTCAAGATACATGGCCCCATTCATTCTTTAGTTTACACAGATCAGTCGTCCTGGTCCCTTTTGGACAGTAACAAAAGTGAGTGACCCCATCAGAACATGTATTTGAACAATTTTACGCATGCCCTACCCCCCATTGGGCAACAATTATACTCAAGTTACAGGTATGGTGTTTTTTGGATGCAACTCAGCATTCTTTCTCGTCCAAACACGACAAGTTGAGTTTTTAACCAAAAAGTTCTATTTTGGTTTCATCTGACCATAGACATTCTCCCAATCCTCTTCTGGATCATCCAAATGCTCTCTAGCAAACTTCAGACGGGCCTGGACATGTACTGGCTTAAGCAGGGTTACACGTCTGGCACTGCAGGATTTGAGTACCTGGCGGCGCAGTGTTTTACTGATGGTAGCCTTTGTTATTTTGGTCCCAGGTCTCTGCAGGTCATTCACTAGTTTCCCCCCGTGTGGTTCTGGGATTTTTTTTGCTCACAGTTCTTGTGATCATTTTGACCCCACGGGGTGAGATCTTGCGTGGAGCCCCAGATCGAGGGAGATTATCAGTGGTCTTGTATGTCTTCCATTTTCTAATAATTGCTCCCACAGTTGATTTCTTCACACCAAGCTGCTTACCTATTGCAGATTCAGTCTTCCCAGCCTGGTGCAGGTCTACAATTTTGTTTCTGGTGTCCTTTGACAGCTCTTTGGTCTTGGCCATGGTGGAGTTTGGAGTGTGACTGTTTGAGGTTGTGGACAGGTGTCTTTTATACTGATATACTTTTTCAAACAGATGCCATTAATACAGGTAACGAGTGGAGGACAGAGGAGCCTCTTAAAGAAGAAGTTACAGGTCTGTGAGGGCTAGAAATCTTGCTTGTTTGTAGGTTACCAAATACTTAATTTTACCGAGGAATTTACCAATTAAATCTTTAAAAATCCTACAATGTGATTTCCTGGACTTTTTTTCTCATTTTTCTCTCATAGTTGAGGTATACCTATTATGATAATTACAGGCCTCTCTCATCTTTTTAGTGGGAGAACTTGCACAATTGGTGGCTGACTAAATACTTTTTTGCCCCACTGTATATGTGTGCGTGTATGTGTGTGTTCATCTTATAACAATATCTGTACATTTTTTTGTACTTGAACTAGACATAAACTTTTGAATAGACATTTACATTTCATGAATCAGTTTTGACCAATGTATATAATACAGATTAGGACCAAATTAACACTTTTACTTTTACAAATTGACCCACTGTAATTAAGTATGATCACAATGGTTTTCAAATTTGATCCAAGAATCACAGGTGGGTGCAATTTCTTTGGACAATAGGGAGGCTAATTAACATCAGAGTGTAAATTAATAACAAATTATTATACCTTAATTAGGTGTAATAATACATAGCTGAGTTAAAACAGAGCAGCTTAGCCACTGTTTGTACTCTCCTGAGGTTTGCCTTGCTTTCAATTAATTGAAATCAGAAACAGAGCTTTGCAGCTCCTACAAAAATAGTCATTGTGCTTTGAGCATATTCCAAAAAGTCAGTCTTGTCAGATCTCTTACAACCTCTTCTCCAGCTTTTGCCCAGGTGCTGTACAGCTGAAGACAGAAGGGCCCCAAAGCAGGATATTCTATTTTCAAAAAACACCACTTTGAGCTGTAATAGAATATGTAGCAGCATTTGTGTATGACATGGACATAACCCCCTCTAAGTGTCTGAGGTCAACAGATATCTCGTAATGCATGAAGCGGTGTTGAAAAGCGCTCCGCTGGTTCCCAGTTTCAGCAGAGGACAAAAGGACCCGCTCTGTGAAAGATATACAGGCACGAGCCCCGCTGAGGGGCAGGGGGGTATTAAAAGGTTTCAAAACACCTGCTATGTATTAGCATTACAGACTTTGATCAGTGTCTTCATTAGACTTCTTTGTAATCTCTCTTCTTTTATGATATAGGGCGAGCTTGGTACGCAGATTGAACACATGTGTTCTCTTCACCTGTCTTGTAAAAAGCTCAAAGCACTCATACTTTCAAAGATTTCAGTGTCTCTGTCATCTTGTTGCAATAAACAGGAGGGCTCTTTTGATTCCTATTTATAACCTACATTTCCGCCCTTCTCTTTTAGCTTTGGAGGGAAATATGTGTTTGAAAAATACCTTGAGCAAAGTGGCTCCATATGGACATAAGAGTATAAGCACATGCGTCTATGGGGATTTTTTTTTTTTGTAATCTAATGGAAAGGAAATTATTATTCTGTCATAGCTTTTTGAGAAAACAAAGTTCATGTCTGTTTATGCTTCACATCCAATCATTCAATTAGCATTTCTTTTGTGTGTGCGTGTTAAACCATTCTTCATATATAACATCTGTCAGTCAAGGCTTATTTAAAAGCTCACCAGCGGGACTTCACAGACCCATCAGCGGTGAATTGTGTCTTCGAGACGGTGCCTGTCAGCCTGTTCTGTGTCCAATCACGTTCCTCATCATATTTAGGAATAATTTTAATACGTGATCAGCAACTTAAATGCAGGTTGAGGGGCAGCATGCTTTCAGATGTGGTACAAATGAGACAAAAAACTTTGAACTCCTGGAGCTCATCAAATCCTCCTTGTCTTTTGTCTGTCCAATTCTCTGTTCTCACTTTTCACCATGGGGGATGTTATGTGTTATTGTGCAGCGCATCGACAGCAGATGACCCTCTGACGGGCCTGTGTTTTACCTCTGCAAATAGGCATGTAAAAAAGAGAGAGAGAGCTGAAATCAAAGGTGAAAAAAGAACCTTGTGGCAGAAAAACAATAAGGAACATTAAAGACAAATTCAGTAACCGTTATACTCAGCTCATATATTAAAACCAGAACCTGCTACATGGTTTGCAAAATGGCTTGTAAGTAAAAGCAGTCTCTCCTTTGATTAATAATAAGTTTCCCTTTGAGCGCATACAATATATTGGGCCACCTATATATTTTAATATAGCATTATCGAGTTGTGATGTGGTTTATTCTAAAGTCTGGTAAAAACACAGTAATGGGGGTCAGACACTGAGGCTGTTGGTTAAGACTGCTATAGACCAATTTTGTCCTCCCCACATCCTGTCCGTGACCATTTTCTCAGTGTCCTCCATGGTGTGCCTGGAAGAAAAGGAAGGTCTTTTGAGTTTTATTTGTATTGAGTGGGCATATGGAACAGGCATGTGCCTCCCAGTGCCCTAACCTCCAATGATAAGCTGTAGGAAACTGTTATTTGTCAGTGCTATAAAGGAGATTGCTGCCCAGTGGTTTCAATTAACTTCAAAGCGCTCTTCCCAGGCAGTAATTGTGATATCAAAACCTGAACTGTATTATTTAGGTTCCACACTGGAGCTCTCAGAATGATTATGCACCCCTTTCAAAAGAGATTTTCTTTTCTTGCTGACTTTATGCATTCCTGCCTCTTGATGGTATATATATATTTTTTTTTTCTTCTTCTTTTTTTTCTGTTCTCAGTTTCATTATCATATTCTTGTTTGAATAGCCCACCTTTAAAGCTCTTGGATGTCAGAGGGTGGCCTGTGGCACTGGAAAGTATGGGTACAAAACATAATTAATGGATAGTTATTCAACAAATAGGCTAATAAGTGGTAGCTCTGACATGATTCGAGGACCATATGAAGCTCTACAAATGTTATTAGTCTCTGATTTACTGCACATTGTAATAGTTTGTGAAATAAGGGTTAACAACCCTGTCTTTGAATATCATGGTGGCCCTTTTTGTTGGATCCGTGTTCAGATCTGGCACAACCTTTGGCTTGTGTACACAGAATCAACCAAGGCCTATAAAAATGATTCACAAAATACATGCACTAAATACATGTTGATTAAGCCCCCTATAAATGATCACACACGTACCACAGGAAAAAGCCTGATGGGTGCTGAAGGAAGAGCGTGCAGCCTGGCGTTAGATGTGGGGTACCTCCTTGGCTAGGATCGCTTCCAGACGCCATCAGAGGGGGCAGTTTTGCTAGAGCTGTGATTTGAATACCATGTATTCAGAATACCATGTGAACAGTTTTATAGGAAATCCATTAAAACGTGAGGTTTGACAAACAAAAGAGCCCTGTTTTAAAACTCATGCCCAATGTCAGGCTGAAAGACATTATACAATTCTATATACAGAAGCACACATCTTTTCTGTGTGTCTGTGCCTCATATGCTAGTCTTAATAGTGAAGGTTAAGCCACTGGAATGACTGCTTTTATTCATGCATCACCGCAGTAGGTTGAAGTCATCTGCCTTCCCTACAAAATATTGTTTTCAAAGGGAAAGTAAGGGCACATCGCTGCAGATCAACAAATACTTGATCTTTTTGTCTTGGCAGCTTCTACCAAATATTTCAAATTTCAGTTCTGTACAACCTCCTCAGATCAAAGTCTCTTCAAAATGAAAGCTGAAGAACAATAATGGAATAATCAAGAGGTAAATGAATATTAAAAGCGAACTCTTTGAATCCAAATGTTTTATGACGGCTTCTCTGGACTCCTGTGTGCATTTTTTCCCATGATGCACAAGCCATTACCAAACAGCAGAGGACAAAAATGGAGAGGTACTAAATAAAAACTACAAATTAAATGTATTACTGTTGTCATTAAATAGTACAAGCTGGTGACATGGTTCTTGATTTCTTATACAAGAGTCAGTGCTTCTGTATTAAGAAAGATACATGAAAAAATAACTCTAAGCAATTATAAACTTGTTTAAAAGCTGACTTTATTTAGTTGTAAAATAATAAATCTGTCAACGATCAGAAGGTTTCACTGAGAACCTGACATGTGATTTGCACAGAAAAATAAGTTACTCTGCAGTCTAAAAGATGTTTTACTTCCTGTGTGGAACCAAGAGATTATTATCTGAACATATGTTATTGTATAATTCAATAATGTATGAATCAGATTTGGTAAATGAATGTATGAAGACTATAATATAGGCTATTTAGATGACTGAATCTAATCAATTCTAGACATTTTCTAGACATTTCATGTTATTAAATTTGTGTTACCTTAAAAAGCGAGAGTGTTGACTCAGGTACAGTTCTCTGCTTCCATGCATGGGAAAGAGAATTGTGAGTTTGTGAGAAAATGTAAACATAAATGATTTTGCTGTATAAAATATTTTTTCTTTATGTCCAGTATTTCATTTATTTATTTATTTATTTCTGCTGTCTATTGTTATGATGCGGTCACATTGAAACCATTTATTAGAAGGTCACATGAATTGACAGGTCCTTATGCATTATTATTATTATTTTATGCAAACGCACAAGCATTTTATCAAAGTGCGCCCTTATTGAACACACGCTCTTTTGATGGTCTGTCAATCATAAACCTTGGCACTGCAGGTGGTGATAGAGTTTCCTTCACGTGTCTGCGTTGTTAAACCGGATGTAGCCTATTGTTCAGGTAAGTTGCTATAAACATTCAATTTAAGTAGGCCTACCTTTACCAAGTTTTCGGTGTTGCTCAAACATTTTTTACTTAAAAGAGAAGACAGACAATAACAGATAATACTGTTATAAGTGCCCTACTGAGAATGCAAGGTGTAATTGCTTTGCATTATGAATTTAATCTTTCATAGCTAGAAGTGTGCCATCCTTTCACGTAGCTATTTACGTAGAATGTTTCGGACCTTTTATTGCTGTTGGTATTAGTTTTTATTAATGATGGGGGAAAAAACTCTGAATCAATTTCTTCGCAATGATTCACTGTTAAAAACTATGATTCACTGTTTCGAAGCGCTCGAAACACTACAGTCTGGTGCCACCTTCTGGTCAAAACGGTGTAAATCCATCGAAAACTCAGCCCAAACATGTAGCTATTAAACTGACATCTTTTACAAACCAAATGCAAATGTGTTCTCTAGAGTAATCTATAAAATGTAATCTACAAATAATTTAATACCGTTAAAGTGTAGAAGCTACAGTACAGAAGGTCAGTTAGAAGCAATTAAATATAATTATTATCCTTATTTTATCCTTATAAAATACTTATGTGATTTATGTTATGCATAAATATTAACATTCATTAAGTAAAAAAAAATTAACCAACATTATAAAACTGACTTGAGATCAGTTAAAGACATAGCAAAGCCTAATTTGCTAAAAAAAAAAAAAAAATCATATGACTTGTGGCGAATTCGATACAAACTCCAAACCAATGATTCAATACAGAAAGATTCGCAAATGTTTTGAAGTGTCATGAAGGTCATGAAGCAGTGTTACATAAGCATCCATCACTACCTCAGCACTCATACTACAACAGCTTAATCATTTGTGAGATTGGGGCAACTGTAAAACAATTTCTGAAATAAAACTTGTATGCCGTGTAATGAGCATTGTTACATAAAACTGAGTGCTAGCCTACAAGTTGAGGCCATGGTTACCCATAACATAGGCAGTTGTAACATTCAGATGTTTTGTATTTATCAATGTAAACATTTTAATAGGACTATTACTGTTGGACCATATGTTTTATACCAAAAGATGGCAGACAGATTTGTAGTATTATGAAGGATAAAGCAAACATTTTCCCCAGTTCCCTCATATCAATCATCTCAAAGAGTGATAATCTGTGATCTCTTAACTGTACTCTGCAGATGATTTATTTATATTTAACTTTCCCAGTGAATGATTCTGTCTCCATAAAGATGTAAAAATGACATGCTTGTGTGTGTGTGGATAAAGGAATATTGTTTTCAGTTTGAGGTTTTCAGCAGTCGTTCATTAGATCTAAGCAGTATTAAAGCAGTCTCCCTGCTCAAACAGCATGTGTTTAATTGTGTATTTGGTTTGGCGTGTGTGTGTATTGTGTTTGGTTTGGCCTGGGCTAAAGAATGGCTTCTGGTTATCCATTGTTCATTAATTGCTTTGATGTCGAAACGCAAAAACTGCTTGTTTCCATTTAGATGCAGTTGTTATATGACTCTGACTCAGTGGAGGCGATGTGTTGTCTGTGTGTTAAACAGAACGCCTTATTAGCGAGAGATGACGAAGTTGTTTAGGGGATGCGTGCGTGTCTTCTGCAGTTGGCGGACATCAGTGGGCCGTTTTCATCATTACAGGCAGCATTGTTTTCCAATTTCTGCATCATCATCACACAAGCTACATTATCATGAGGCCTTTCGTCCTGGTCCTGACGTCTTATTATTTCAGCCTTCACAGGACCCTTCAAACTCACACGCATCAACTGCAAAAGCATGCACAAAAGCGGTGAGAGGCAGAGGGGAAGAAAAACAAGCATTCTGTGACGTTTTGCTTAATTGAACACCACTGTAATTCATGATTTTCATGATGATATCACCATGTCAAACAAACAATCTGTCTCTCTCGACATGTAAACACACCCTTCAGGGGGGAAAAAAAGCACACGCGAAAGGCCGAAAAAGACAGAGGTCTACCACACACCTAGTGCTGACACTTTTCCTAACCCCCATCCTCCCCCTCTCTATCTCTCCCACTGTCAGGGAGACCAAACCTGTCTGGGTAAAATCTTTTGAAGCCATCAAGTGGTTTTGCAAATTATGTTGTTTTGCAGCGCAGTGCTGGGCCAGATTAATGGAAGAATGTGTGACTGCATTAGAATGTGGAAGACAAGCGCTGCCGTCCTGAAACCACCACAGCTTTTAAACGCACGTTGATCGCATGTCTGCCGGCCAAGTCCTCGTTTCAACATGGTGTCATAGACGGCTTTTGGACGGCAGCCGAGGTTTGGGCTTATTTGTCTTTTATAAAAAGGACAACTATCCAAGCAGTGCCAAGGCACCCTTAGGCTCTTTGATATGCTGAAGCGGGAGGAGTTGGATCGGATAGGAACGCTTCGCTCAGCTGGTCTGCAGATGTGTTGGTGGTGGGCGTCCGCTAACTGAACCAGGATCAGATTAGTGACTTCTCTTTTTTTAGCTTACCCCAATAAAAAGCGCACAATGCATTTGTATGTGTTATAGGGAAAAAAATCCCTCCACGGGCCAATAATTTGC
Organism: Sinocyclocheilus anophthalmus; assembly: GCA_018155175.1. NCBI lineage: Eukaryota > Metazoa > Chordata > Actinopteri > Cypriniformes > Cyprinidae > Sinocyclocheilus > Sinocyclocheilus anophthalmus. The sequence continues at coordinate 13,035 of JADLZN010007953.1, forward strand.
AGGTGGCATTCGAATATGTGACCATATATAATACAATACAATACAATACTATTTTATTTATATAGCACAGTTTAAAAACAACCGGAGTTGACCGAACAAATAATGCTCCTATTAAAGAAAAAAGGCCTAGCTAGCTGACTTTTAACTTTTATGGTGGTTGCGGACTGAATTTCGACTGAATTTTTAGGGTTTTCTTAACAGTGTAATATGTGTCCAAGGCTTTAATAATCTATTTTTCCCTTTGTTTCGACTGATACTGCAATTGTGACTGAAATGCTGGCAAAACAATATTTTCTGACTTATCAATTTATTTCTTTGCAGAAAGTGCTTCCAGACGTTCTCATTAGTTACTTCTCTGAGCCAGCGAATAAAGCGTGTTTATCCGTAACCGGAGAGGTGACAGAAGTGCTGGCGTCATTCTGGGCTGCTGCAAAAGATCCCAACACGCGGGATGAAACATCCTAGCACTGTCCTGATCAAACAGGAAAAGAAAAACCCTGCCACGTGTCACCAGAAGACCATACGTCTTCAACATCAACTGCACGTGTGCAAATCGCACAATGCTGGTTCTTTTGACCCTTTCGAACCCATAAATCTGTTGATTTACAGCCCTGGACGGACAAAGACCATCTCCCTGAGCCAGAACCCACAGGAATGTTCAGTCTGAATGTTTTTTGACACTGTTTTTCACATACAAGTGCTACGAAATGTTGACTAATTACATGCTTTTCAGTGCTAACCGTCTGAGGACCACAAAGGATAAGGTTGTGCCAGCGAATGTAGCAATTAGGGATTCCTTAACATGTGGTTACGGCGACCTGATGAGCGGGTGAAGGGATGCGTATAATCATGTGTTTAAGCAGTAAACAGCACTTGGCTCTAAGCAAGCTGAGATACAATAGTGCTCTCTTTGTCTCCCCCTAAATTTACATAGTAAACTGTTGACACTTTTTGGCTGCGTCAGATTTTTGGAGTGGTGAAGATGTAAACCTAGTGTGACCCATTTTTTATACTCAGCTCCCTGCCTCATAAATCAGCCGTAATTAATAACGTAAAGAAAGGCCATTATTGCGCAGTTGCACCACAGAAAACATAAGACAGCCATTTTGAGGCTTTACCCGGCATGCTTTGCTGCTGGTAATTAGTCAGCGATGGCAGATTAAACGTGTTTTCGAGAGACAACATGCGGATGGCAGACTGTGGTTTTCTGAATCCCAGATTCCTCCGGAGAGAGACAGGAGTCTATCAGAGGGGAAACGCTTGATTTAGAGCATTATTTCAGTAAATTACAGTCAGCTTCAGGGACGGGCCAGGATGTTTTAATTGCGAGCATGAAATTATAAAGCGAAATAGCTGAGCGAATGTGTTTAAAGAGAGACAGATGCGCAGAAGTGTATTTTTTGGGTTTGATGATGTGCATATTTCTCTCTCTCTTTCTCTCTCTTGGTCTTCACGGTTCTTTTTTTAAACTCATCTCTTCATGTCTAATGGCCAATTTACTGCATGAGTGCATACTCTGTGTCTCCTGCTCGTGCTGTATGAGACATTATCATGCTTTGATTAAACTGTAGTCTGTGCCAGAATGGGCAAATTTCTTTATTAACAGTTGAAGAGGTGACTGAGGGTATTTTTTGGGGGGGATAACATCTTGTCAGATTTCACTGTACACAGTCTTGAATAAGCCTTGTTTTACAGACCATATACTTTGGCCTTACTTAAACCTCTGTGCCTCTGAATCCTATAAATTATATCTGTGAAGGGTTATAAATTGTCCTAAACCGCCCGCCCCCCCTCTATGTGTTTGATAGTGTGACATCCTCAAAATCATTCGCAGATGTACACTCAAGTCGGTGGCCATTCGCAATATCTTTTGCGGTTGTGTGGATGAATCGAGTGTCACCAGAAGTCATGTTCTCTCCCGACTGCTGGTTTGGCAGCGTCAGGCTGGCGTTTTCTGCTGATTCTGTGGGAAAGATATGTGTGTAGCGACTGTATGATTATGCGTTTGCATGTAAGCCCTTGTTGTGAAGGATAACAACAAAATGACGGCCACTAACAACAACAGCAGCCTAATTCAATCTAGCCCTGTAGCACTGAAGAGGAAATGACAGATGTGAATCTAGAGATAAAAATAAAGAGAAACCAAGTGAGAATGTGAGAGATTGAAGCCTGTTTTGATTTCGGTCACATTTCTTTCTTTCTCTGTTGGCCATATGTCACAGTGGTGCGGCCATAGAACTGTGCCTGAGACACGACACTGAGCCTGAGGGATGGACAGTTACTTCTGGTCTAAAACCTCGTCTCATTTTGTTTAAGTTTGTGTGTGTGTGTGTGTGTGTGTGTGTGTGTGTGTGTGTGTGTGTGTTTGAGAGGCAAGAAAGCAGATGACAGAGAGAGTTTGATGGTGCACACCTTATCTGTCGGTCTGTGCTGCCTCCTACTGTCTGAGATTATACCGTAGTCAGACAGACAAAACAAGAATGACCATGAAATCTGGTGGAACCTGTAAGTGCAAAATCATTATATTTAAGTAAAGGTTCATAACCTTTTAGGCTCTTAAATTGCACATTAAATGTTTTATTCACCTTTAATAATCTAATAAATGGATTTTCAAACTTGGATCCAGGGCGATGCATGGGGGTGCCGGCGGGTTTGCAGAAAATTTGAGAGAAAAAAAAGACTTGACAGAATTTCTTTTTAGGATTGTCAAAGTTTTACACAATATATTTCAAACACATTTAGTAAATTTGGAATTTTTACCGTTTTGTTTAGCTTTTTAAACACTTAAATCACAAATCACAATTATTTTATTTTTTGACAGCCCTAGTTTTAAACTGTAAGCAATAATAATAATAAAATTAAAAATAAAAAGCTATAGTTTTGAAAACAGGAGTAAACTACTCTACCGTTTCAAAGCATGAGGTCGATAAGATTTGTTATGTTTTTGAAAGAAGTCTCATATGCCCACTTGATCAAAAAAAAATAGTGAAATATTATTAGGATAGTTTTTTTATGTAATTTATTCCTGTGATGGCAAAGCTGAATTTTCCGTTGTGTCACATGATCCTTCGAAATATTCTATATGCCGATTTGGTGCTTAAGAACAACATTTATTCTTAGTTTGCACTATCATATTTTTTATGGAAAACATTAACTTTCTTTCATTAATAAAAAGTTCAAAAGGAACAGCATAAAAAAAATCAAGACAAAACATAACTATTTTGAACATTATATAAATAAAATGCATGCTCGCTAAATTAAAATATTTATTTATTTAAAAAACAATAACAACAACAAAAACATTCCGACCCCAAACCTTTGAACTATAGTATATTTTGAAAACAGCATGTTGTCTTTATAATACGATGCTTAACATGTTTTTCATTCAGTAGAAAGGATTTTTTATACATTAATTAATAGCTATATATATAATAGATATATTTGGAAAATATCATCATATTTTGGACTTCTGACACTAAATTTGAAGTCCTTGATCTCTTGTTTTAATAGTTTTTCCTACTGTATTTTTCTTCAGATTCTATAAAAAACATGGCCAATAACTATCAGCATTCTTTTTTGCCCACCAAAACTCATTTTTCATTATATTTATCTCATTTATTTGAAAACACCTACACATAAATAATGGACTGCATCCTAAATTAGGCTGAAATGAATGTTATTCAGAGCGTCAAACAATACCACATCAGTGAGTTGGAAAGTTCCTCTGGAAAAATCTCTTTAGTCCACGACACATTGTTATAGCTGCCCTAATACCAGAAGAGGTTTTCCTGAGACATGCAGCATTTTCTCAGTGTTTCCATAGGTAGAGGAGACAGAGGGTTTCCTTTGACCTTTTCCCTGCTTTGCTCTCTGTTCTCACTCCTCTCATCACATCGGCTGACCTCTTAATTCTAGATATCGGATTAAACCATTTAATTGGGCACATAAAACCAACCAAAGACAACTTTGTTAGGGGAACATTACAGCTAAATGAGCACCGAGGCATGCCATAGTGTGTGTGTGTTTGGTGGTGTGTGTGTGTGTGTGTGTGTGACTGGAGAGTTTTTCCCCTCTGGAGAAAAGAACAGAAAGGAGGGAGGAAGAGAAACTGAGAGACAGTGAATCCATTGCAAGGCCCTTTAGCTTTTATTCTCAGGTGAAACCGTCTAAGATGCGCATTTGTACGCTAAGGGCATGCTAATTTGTGTGTGTGTATACTTGTGTTCGTTAATGATTTAGTGTGTGTATGAACTTGTGTGGACAGAGTTGTTTTGTCAGAAGCCCTGTTCTCGGGGGATTGTTTGGAGTTGTGGTTCCCCGCTGGAATATAGGAGTGGATTCCTTCCGCGGGCTGCAGAGAGATCATGCTGCCAAATTTCTCTGGCTAGGAGCAGCACGGCGCTCCAGGGGCCAGGCCAGCCCTCCTGCTCATCCCACAAACCCTTTCATGTTCCCCAACCACAGGCCAAGAGAGGCGCCTCACTCCTACTGCAGCACCAACGCTTGTGTCTGCCTAATTCCTAAGACATGATGACAGTGGCCTCCCTGCAACGAGTAAAAAAGAGAGTGGTCTCACTTTCTCGTTCGCTCTGTGTTATGTCTTTTATTGATTTTCATCTTAAATGGGTCATCGGATGCAAAATTCATCTTTACATGTTCTTTGAACATAAATGTGTGTTGGCAGTGTGTGTACAAATCCACCCTATAATGACAAAAATCCACCCAGTGGTTTTTCAGATAAAATTCAGATGAATAATATCCCCTTTGTCAAATCAGGCCGTTCTCAGCTTCTTGTCTGTGTGACGTCACACGGACGAAGGCCGCTCCCACGATAGTTGATTGACAGTGCCATTGTTGTGCCGAAAATTGATCGTCTGCCGAAAACTGATTGCCGTCCACGTCCGTCTGTTTTACACTTGCCAAAAAGTGATTACAGACTCTACTTATTGAGTGAACTGCCTCAAACTGATGGTTGTTATATTTGACAGATTATAGCTCATTCAGTACTTTTTACCTGTTGAAATACTTTTGACAACAACCATGAATGAAATCAAGCCATTTTGAGGCAGCAAGAACAGTTCACTTTTTGGCAAGTGTAAAACTGCATTTTATGAGTTTTTGCCATTTAAAGGTATTTCAACAGGTAAAGATCTATCGAATATAACCACTCATGAATTAATTGAGGCAGAGAAAACAGTTCACTCACTAAGTAGAGTCTGTAATCACTTTTTGGCAAGTGTAAAACGGACGGACGCGGACTAGTGTGGGAATTCGGTTCTTTTCCTTTCCGTCGCACCGGTTTTTCGGACAGTTCTGTTACGCCCTAACGTAATACGTCGTTCGTGATGACGTAATGATATCAAGTCTATCGTCCCGGGATGGGATGAAAATACACATTCAAATATATAAAGTCAGTAATCATAACTTCAGTCAGTTAAAACACCATAATCATGATCTGAAAAGTTTACAATTAAGTTTTGCAACTAAGCACCCAAATACAGTAACAGACAGTGATGTGCATATGAGGATTTAAGTCTTGAAGATATAAAGTAAATAAATTAGTTGTCATAGCTCAGAACCAGACTCCACTTACATCATCAGGGCTGTCCAAGCTCGGTCCTGGAGGGCCGGTGTCCAACTTGTGTTTAGCTCCAACTTGCCTCAACACAATTGGTGGGAAGTTTTTAGTATGCATAGTAAGAGCTTGATTAACTGGTTCAGGTGTGTTTAAATGGGGTTGGATCTAAACCTTCAGACACCGGCCTCCAGGATGGCGGAGTTTGACACCCCTCTATACATAATCCATTGCGATTTATTGGTATTAAATAACTTACTTTTGCCAGTGCCCTTCATTCAATTCTTCGGTTTACCCTCGCTCATACATAGCACAGAATCATTTCCAAAAGAACCAGTCGGTTCAGACTGTGCTGTGTCAGTCATAGAGGCAGCTGTTCGATAGCTTCACTCTGAGCACACATGCGCAGTAACATCAGCTCATCGGTTCGTCAAATCGACGTGTCCGTATAAACGTTCACGTTCAGTGTGCAGTGATCCGAAAACCGATGAAACCGGTTCTTGACTCGAGAACGAGAACCGCTCTAACCGGCATGCTGCACGCACGTTCAGTATATCATCAGCTGCTCTACTTGTGTTCATGTTCTATTTACTACAAACTCAATTTGTGAATGTGTCATCGTTAATTATAATTACAGTACAGGTATTTCATATATCATCCCTTATTCCTATTAAACATAGAGTCTTATTATTGTCCAACTTCCCTGACAAACTCCCCTTTGGCCTAACGATCTTCACTGCACTAAGTAAACAATTAATACATTCATTCTATTTACAAAAGTTAAATAAAGTATATTTATGTATCACACTTCTGATGTTTAACAAATACTTGTATAACATGCTTTTGTCCTCTGAAAATTACACGCATCGCGCAGTATCTCAGCTCATCGGTTCTCACATCGTACGTGTCCGACAGAAACTTCTCTGATGAGTTGTATACGGTGGATCGCGAAAACTGATGCAACCGTTCTTTACTCGAGAACGAGAAATAGCCATCGTTCTCAATCGGAGGTTCCGACAAACGGGTTCTCGGTTAGTAGACCCGGTGATCCTAAAACCGATGCAACCGGTTCTTGACTTGAGAAGGAGAACCGCTCCAGCAGTGGGTGTGTACGTTCATTACCTGGCTCGCTGCACACATGCTGCTCTGCTTGTGTTCATCTTCAGTTCTCTCTTCACAGCAGTTCACTTAGTGTACTGTTTGAGTAAATTAATTACTCCGGGATATTGGTTTATTTAGACTGAGAGGGAGTGTCAGCCACGTTAAAAAGTGAATAACTTAAGTAATTTGTAGATTAATGCTTACTGGAGACGTGAACCGTTTCAAACGATTCAGACCGATTTGGTGAACTGGTTCAACCAGTTCACTAAGAAGAACCAGTTAAATCGAACGATTCGTTCGCGAACCAGACATCACTACCGCGGACGGCAATCAGTTTCGGCAGAGCGTCAATTACGTTTGTTTCTGAATGGAATGCGCCCCCGATCTACCTAAATGCCTCTATGTTCACGTGAATCATTCGGTGATCCAGTTTCACTTACAGCAGAAGTGGGTGTAAGGGTTTTTTTATGAATCTTTGCAAATAGCCTTTCCTAATAACGTGCTAGTTAGAAAGTTCCACGGCTAAAGTAAACAGTCTCATGAGCACCAGTAGTGATGGGTCGTTCTTGAACGATTCGTTCATTTTGAACTAATCTTTAATGTGACTTGGGAAGAACGAGTCATCTCTGGGAGTGATTCGTTCAGTCGCGCATGCGCAACATCCTATAGGTTCTGTACTGGAATTAGTCAAGTAGTTCACCTGTTTCGAGTCTTCGGGTTTTTCGAGTTGTTCGTTCATCACGTGACAGCCCCATAAGCTTAACCAATGCAGTCTGAGCCTGAAAGAGACTTAATAACCAACTCTTTATTACCTTTGTTACAACATTCAGTGTTATGGAAAAGCACCATCATGACAGAAATTCACACATTTATAAACTGTATGAAGTGAAAAGCTACAATTTGAGACCAGAAATGCATCATGTAACTGTTAGAGTAAATAATAATTATAATAATGATTATAATCATTATAATAATAACTATGCACCCGTTTGTAAAGAAGCTTGTAAATGAACTAATTTCTCTATCCAATGCTGTCACGTCACGTGACAAAAGAACGAACGATTCGAAAGACTCGAGAGATGAACTAATCAATTCTCTTTCCGGCTCCATAGATTAAAGCTTATGGGGCTGTCACGTGGTGAACGAACGACTCAAACCTGATGACTTGTCAGATAAGAGGTGAGGTGACTGAAGACCCAGGTAAACAATTAATTAACCTTTTTGTTTCTTATAGCATTATAGTTTTGTATTGTTTGTAGTGTGATCAACGTTTTCGTAAGTAGTAGATGTGTTAGGGAAGTAACACGTAACATTTTAATCATATTTTGCTAAAATGAAGGAAATGACTCGAAAAAATATTCGTTCATTTTGCTGAACGAGACTCAAAAGTCAGAGTCGGTAAAATGATCCGAACTTCCCATCACTACTCGTCACCCCACAGAAGAGAGGGGCGGGGTCAGCAGAGCTCATTATCATTTAAGCCACAAAACGAACTTCACCATTTTCAAGATTTATTTAAAAAAAAAAAAAAAGTGACGTGACATGTGGCAAAGTATAGTGACCCATACTAGGAATTAGTGCTCTGCATTTACCCATCCAAAGTGCACACACACACAAACCGTGAACACACACAAACCGTGAACACAAACCCGGAGCAGTGGGCAGCCATTTATACTGCAGCGTCGCCCGGGGAGCAGTTGGGGTTTTGGTGCCTTGCTCAAGGGCACCTCAGTTCGTGGTATTGAAGGTGGGAGAGAGTGTTGTACTCCCCCCACCTACAATCCCTGCCCACTTGGGAAGTTGTGTAAGGAAAAGATTTGTGTAAGGAAAAATTACTGTTTGGGTACCTCACTATTACAAGCAACCTAGCAACAATGTTACACATTATTATTGAGTTTAAAACTTATCCAATTTGCATAATGCCGCCCAAATGTTCACGCAAAGAAAGAAGGCGTAACTTTATTGTTGCTGCCATCACCGCCGCCATGTTGTGAAGACCCTGTGTGTTTCGTTGCAAAAGCGAACTACTACTGTTGTTTGGCCTTCCAAAAGAGGACAGGACATATCAGTGGTTAAGTTGTATTTAAAACACCATTCCAGAACACTTAAACCCAAATATTCAGATGTGTGAAGCATTTTAAGGAGGACTTTTCATGGGAGAGTAGACTACAATGCCGGCTGTTCTGACTCACAGCCTGTAAGTACGTTTTCATATTTAAAGAATTTGCCACTGATGATTCAAACGCGAGTTTTGAACAGTGTAGAGTAGCGTTTGTTGTTTGTCATTTCTCCGATCACAAATGCAGACATGGTTTTATGTTTACGTGGCGTGATGCAACGCAACGCGTAAAAAGACAGTATAAGTCATTATAATCCGTAATTATTCCCCACTGGATGCAAGAAATGCCTCGTTTGTAATGAGTTTTCATGTTTTTTGTTTCATCGCTCCGGCCGGGACACAGCATCACAGTATGGTAGGGACGTAACATTTCCGTCACAAGCTTGAGGTATTCGGCCAATCACAACGCACTGGATAGCTGGCCAATCAGCGTACACCTCGCTTTTCAGCCGGGGGGGGGGGGGATGAGCTTGTAGAAAAAATCGATGCGTATCAGAAAGGCGGGGCATAGAGGAGAAACAATAATGTGCAGTATGTGGAAAATAATGTGTTTTTTTTTACCTTAAACCGCATAAACACGTTTCATTACACCAAATACACAAAATGTTTTTTTTTTTTTAGCAATGTCATATGACCCCTTTAAATAAAAAATGGCTACAGACGCTTAGGTAGGATTGGGCGAGTAACGCTTTTAAGGTGGGGCTTTGGATCCCAAAAGACCTTAGTCAGGGTAGACGGTCATGCCTGATTCATTATAGTTTTTTGTATAATTAATGTTTTGAAACAGTAGGACTGTGCTTTTGTCCCTCATCAGGTGTATGTCAGCGCTTCTCAGCTATGGGTCCAGGGGGTGTCAACATGAACTACCAAGGGTGACTTAAATTTTTTTGAAATAAGACAAAACAAGCTTTAAAATAAAATAATACAACAAGATTGCTAGACCTGGAAAAGTCAAGTAATAAAAAAATACTTATACCTTCAAGGCAATTTTTATTATGAATATATAAGAATTTTATAATGAACTTTTTTTTTTTTTTAGATTTGCCATGCTCTAAAAATATTTTAACAAATATAAATATTTTTTAGAAATCCTCATTCTTAACACTTGTCCAATAAATGATAAACGACATGTAAAAGTCATGTAAATTCACTGGTTAAAAAGAATGGAAACCTTGAAGAATATTCAGCTCTTAAAGCTTCTGGAATCCTGAAATTTAATTTACAGAAACAAGGAGTGTTGGGCCTTCAAATGTTGTTGTGGACAATGGGGTGGGTGGGGATATTTAGGCAAGTGGTTCTCAACCCCTTTGACTCCATTTTGTTCACATCAAAATCAAATATAACATCTACACTGACTAAGGCCAACTAATAAGGATTTTTTCTGTATGTTTTTTTGTCTAAAAGTCCCTGATTCTTTTTAGACATAAACTGAATAATGCACATCTTAAAATAAAATATAAATTGGAAAACAGAACTTCTCACATTAAAGGTTTTATAAAAATAAAGGCTAGAGGTCATAACCATTTGCAAAATATTAATCTCTATAAAATAAAAACTTAATCTTCAGATGATGAGCTTGTGCTTTTTGCTGAATAAGCACTCAGCTAGAGAAATGAAAATGTAGTTTTAAGTAAAAGCATCTGCTAAATAATATATGTACATTAGAATTATGCACAGTATACAGTAAGTGCAGCTCTAGCATTTTGTGGCATTATCTCTTTGAACGAAGAACACAATCAACTAGAGTCAATGGAAATGTCTACCACATCACTTGTTGCATTACTCTTGGATATCAAACTAGTTCCTCACACTGCCAATATGTCCACACCCTAAGTCACAAATAGGGCAGAAAAAGAAAGTGTGATAAACAATGGAGAAAGAGAGCGAAAAAAAAACTTGGCAAAGAAACACGTGGCATGAAAACCTGTGGTCTGTTACTTGTGGAAAACATCAGTATCAGAAAGTAATAATTAAAGATACACAAACCAGAATAGGGACAAGAGTAAGGAGAGAGAAAGACAAACATGACAGACAGATACATTTTAAAGGGGTCATCGGATGCCCATTTTCCACAAGTTGATGAAAAGTCTATAACATACTTTGGTTAAAAAATTTCTCAGTGGTAGTGTAAAACAATACCCTTTTTATCCTGTCAAAATCAGCTCGGCAGACATCAACCCGTTTTTTTGCATGTTGCTTTAAACAATGTGTCCATCCTCATTCCCAAATATACATGTCTAACATCAGTAAGCAGGGCTTAGCAAAGAGTCAATTGGCCTCATGGTTTCTGAGGTCCTCTGCAGCCTTGAATTACCCAATTTTTCCATAAATTTGCAAGTGGGAAGACATTATGAAGATAAAACATATGACCATATATAAAATGATATGATATGATAGCATATCTATGATATTATAGCAGACTAAAACTCAAGAAATCAGAGATGCCCTGCAGACCTGTAGGATTTGTCTTTTCCAGAGGAGAGGTAGCATTGGCTGGCATTACTAGCCTGTGGCTCCCATTACATCTGTTGAGTTTCCCCACCAGTTTCCTATGGCTTACTGTGATGCAGTTATTCATGGAGCAGTGTCTCACAGCACACACTTCTTCTGTGAATATCCGCTACTCCATTTGCCAATGCAAACAGCTCTTGAAAGCTGCTGACGTCCAATCCAATATCCTTAGGCTTTTTAAGATGTTTGAGTGTTTTTGCTCTGCCTTTCTGTAACATGTTCAAATTTGACCAGAGTTTAAAATCCTCAGTCATTAAATCCTCAGCGAGGCAGCCTGAAACATGCAGAGTTTATTTTATTATGGGATGTTCAGACAGCCACAGAGCAATTTTAGTAACCGTGGCAGCAGCCGTGTGTGTTTTAGCACTGGATCCTTATGTGGCACAGTGACCCCTAAGATAAACAAAGAGAGAGAGAGATCTGTGTGTGTGTGTGGGTTTCTGTGTTGTCCTATGACTCCGCGCAATATATGATGAAAGAACAACCCGGGAGTAGGTGTATTTACGGAGTCATATCTTCTGCAAAAACAGTCGGCCAAGACTTGAAAGTCGTCTATTGTCTGAAGTCCATCTCAGTCATTTTCAGAGCAGGGTCATTAAAATGCCTCCTCCTCACTGACACCAGAGAATGGGACTAAATTTATCTTCAAACAGCTTCTCTGTCTATGATCCAACCCGAGCCATCCGACTCCGGCTCTAAATGCCTGTTTGCCTGTAACAGTGTCTGACCCTTGACATATACCCCTCTCTCAGATCCTGAGAGCAAAGGGGAATCAATTTAACCTATTTTTACTTTCTCTTTCTCCATCTCTCCATCTCTCTGCAGGTGGACCTCTGCATCTTTTTGCAGACCCTAATGGTTTGTTTGTGCAGAAAACACGAGATGCAACTCTGAAGAATGGAAAATAACATTTAAAAGTTAAACTACACTACAGTTCAAAAGGTAGGGTTCAGTAAGTTTTGTTTTTTTAAGAAATGAACTTACCTTTTCTTCCGCCAGATGCCTTCCGTGATCTCGGGAGGGTACGACCTTTGCCATGGTACAAAACCATTTTCTCTTTACATAAGGCTGTTCCGTTTGAACAGTTGCCACCACAACCGTGCCATCAGCAAAGTTTCCACAAAAATATTATCAGATGCGGGCGATCAATAGCTTCTTAACTTGCTATCATAGGCCCTAGTTTTTGCGCTCTAGAACTCAGCGCATTCGAATGATTTCAGAAGGATCTTGTGACACTGAAGACTAGACTAATGGCTGCTGTACACAAGGCCTTTCGCGTGCCCCGCACCTTTCTTCCCCTCTATTGCCCTCGCCAACCGGTCTTTCCACTGTATTTGGCTACCGTAAGTTATCATGGCGCTTGGCTTCTTCGTGTGATCAATAATCTCATTTGTTAGCCTTAAGATACTTTTGTTCATAAAACGTACAAAACTTGACCCCCCCCCACCTTCGTGCTATGGTGTCGTGGGTTTACCTGAGGTGTCCCTTGCTTAGGCTTTCCAAGCGTGTGAAATGTTAATCTATCCTTGTTCAACCTAAGAAATTTCATGCATTCTGTACACTGTCACACGGTCGTGGGTCGGGTCGAGGACACATATTTTACGATACTGATGAAGGAACCATGCCGTTTTCTATTCCTCCAACTCTCAAATGTATAGCTCCATTCTTTACATAACTTCTTTACGTCGCCTTTTAAAAACAAAAACAATGTGGCACGACACCATTATAGGTTTCAGGTCTGGTTTTTAGCTCTTTTTTTTTGTAATTAGCCCTTTAACTTTGAAATGGTTTGTTAATCGTGGTGATACAGTTGTATTTAAACAGTAATTTTTTCTCCCCCCTTTTTTTTTTACTCGTGGTGACGATGCAGTTGCTGCTGTATAGTGTGGCCCGAGTGTGTGAGATTATCTCTCAGGCCACGCTCGCTTTCTTTCTCCCTTGCCCCTTTCCCCCCTTTCATTTCAAGATGTAGAGTCGACTTGTGGTATGACTGACACAACTTTTTCGTTAGACAGAAGCAGCCATGCCACACTGCCCACAGTGGCAGCCCTTCGAGCACTCGCTCACATCGTGGAAACCAACTGTCTTCCCCACGACCGCCACAAAGACACACAGAATATATAAACAAAGATCTTCCGCAACATGCTCGTGCCCCACTGCAAGTTCATGTCTATACCCAACTAGACATACCAAAAATCCACAAAACAAACAAGGAGATACCACTCTTCTACAGAAAGCCAAATAAAGTTCGATCTATCATGTCTAAGCGATAAGTTTATATAAAGAACAGGAACCATCACGGAGCTAACTGAACCCACGTCGTATAGAAGGAACCCCACGATATCCTCGAAGAGAAAGACACATAAACAACACCAACAGTGAACAACATGTCCAGATCAGGGCTGGTTGAGAGTTTTCTCTTGTATGGTGACAGGTAGACACATATTGAGCAGTAAACACACAGTAGTTCTTCTGTTCTCCTAACAGATACACCACTTTCTCCTGGTCTGAAAGAGTTTTAAATGTCTGATGGATCTGCTGTATTTTATCATAGAACACTGTCCGTATATCTGTGTATTTGGGGCATTCTCTTAGGAAGTGCAGCTCTGTTTCCATCTGATTCAGATCACAGTGTGAACACAAGTCTCTGCTCCGGTGGCAGCCATGTTTTTCTGTGTCTGCCCGTCTCTATCATCAGCTTGTATCCGCTGAGTCTTTATCTGGTCAACGTGCTTCTCAGTTTCTTATCTGACACTGTGTACAGATACTCTGCCGTACTGTACTCTCTCTTTAGGGCCAGATAGCATTGCACTTTACTCTGCTGTTGTGTTTGGGTTTGCCAGTGAGTGATGTAGCTCTGTTTGATCTGTGCAGTAATCTGACTGATTCTGATGCTGTGATTCAGAGCAGCAGTAGATGTTAGTGAAGCATCAGGACTGAAGCTCTGGATCAGCTGAGGGAGGGGCTTGCTTTCTTTGCTTATCTCTTGGTCTTGCAGGGCTTTATAATGATATGATTGGGGTCACTGAGCTTCAGATGTTTCCAGAATTTAATTGCCCTTTTTTGTATCTTTATGATTAGAGGATATTTGCCTAATTCTGCCCTGCATGCGTTATTTGTTGTGTGCCGGTGCACGTGTAATATATTTTTACAGAGTTCTGCATGCAGGGTCTCAATCGGATGTTTTTCCCATTTGGTGAAATCTTGATTGGGATTTGTCAGTGGACCCCACACCTCACTGCCATAGAGGGCAATGGGCTCAATTACTGATTCTAATATTTTCAGCCAAATTCTAATAGGGATCTCTATAGGACATTGCCGTTTGATGGCGTTGAAGGCCCTGCGTGCTTTATCTCTCAATTCATTCACAGCATGATTAAAGTTTCCCGTGGATGTGATTTTCAAACCCAGGTAGTTATAATGTGATGTGTGTGTTATCTGCTGAGTGCCTAATGTAAATGTGTGTGGTGTTCCCTGGGATCTGCATCTTTTCTGAAAGATCATAATTCTGGTTTTCTTCAGGTTGACTGTCAGAGCCCAGGTCTGCCCAGGTGCTCTAGCAGGTCCAGGTTCTGCTGTAAAGCGTGTTGAGTGGGAGACAGCAGAAGCAGATCGTCTGCATACAGCAGGCATCTGATCTGAGAGTTGTGTAGGGTGAGGCCAGGGGATGCAGATCGCTCCAGACTGCTCGCCAGTTCATTGATGTAGATGTTAAATAACATTGGGCTTAAGCAGCAGTCCTGTCTCGCTCCACGCTCCTGGGAAAGATACCTTGTACGTTTGGTGCTGATTTTTACGCCACGTTTACTTTCAGTGTACATTGATTTGATAAGGTCATAGGTTTTACCTCCTATGCCACTTTCAATAAGTTTGTAGAATAGTCCTTGGTGCCAAATTGAGTCAAAAGCTTTTTTAAAGTCAATAAAGCATGCATATATTTTACCTTTATCTTGGTTAATGTGTTTTTCAATTAGAGTATGTAATGTATAGATGTGATCAGATGTACGGTAATTTGGTAAAAATCCGATTTGGCTTCTGCTCTGTACATTGTGTGTGGTGATGAAGTCTAGTAGTCGAGCATTTATTATGCTACAGATTAACTTTGCCAGGTTGCTGCTCACACAGATGCCTATGTAGTTGTTAGGATCAAATTTATCTCTGTTTTTAAAGATTGGCGTTATCAAGCCTTGATTCCAGATGTCAGGGAAGTAACCTACACTCAGAAGCACATTGAATAGTTTTAGAATGGCCAATTGGAATTTACTGCTTGTGTGTTTTATCATTTCGTTTAATATCCCATCAGGTCCAGATGCTTTTTTGAGTTGGAGGTTTCTGATTTTTTCTTTAAGTTCTTTATCAGTTATTGGGAAGTCTAATGGGTTTTGGTTATCTTTGATGGCTAATTCTAGTTTTTTCAGTTGGTTGATTGTTTGATTTTGCTTACGGTTTGTGTCTGTTTGTACTTTATTAAACAATGTTTGGAAATTACTTTCCCATATTTCTCCATTTTGTATTGCCAATTCTTCGTGATCAGTTTTTTTCAGATTGTTCCAATTTTCCCAAAATTGGTTTGTGTTCACTGACTTCTCGATATTGTCAGTTGTTTTTGACAAACTCTCTCTCTCTCTCTCTCTCTCTCTCTCTCCTCCTCATTCTTCCTCAAAGGCTACAAATATGTATTAGCCCTTTACAGGAGGGCAAAATACATCCCCGAATGATCAGCCTAGAGGGGGCCACCCACATCTCCCAAGAGAGGGGGCTGAGGTTTGAGTGAGAGGTGTATGGGAATATGAGAGATGGAGTGGGGGCTGGGGAGTAGAGTGCTGGTAAGACCATCTTTAAGGTAATTGTGTATTTGAGGGGTACCCCAGTATGTAATGAATGTTTGATTGAGGATTGACGCCAGTCCGTTGGGTGGTCCTACCCTGAGCCATGTGCCCCTTTAGCCCCGACACTGATCTCCTTTCCCCCTCTGTCCCGCTCTGCTCAGGTGGAACTCACCTGTTCAACTGTGACTGGGTCAGAACAAAGGGATGGCCAGAAACCCACCAGCATTGGCGCCCGACTCTCCCTCTCTCTCGCTCCTGCCTCCAGAGACTTCGTAACCCTCTCATCACATTACCTCACATCAAAAGCTATAAGCTAATTACAAACGACTGAGGGCATGCACGCAATAAATACAAAATCAACATAATTGATTTAATCCTCTCAGCACTCAAATGAAAGAGATGGAGCGTGAGGAAAGAAAGCGGGAGAGAGAGAAACTTGACACAGTCAGCCAGAAGTTACAGCTCTGGTTCGCTGGAATGGACGTTGGATGAATTAAAAGACAAATGTCAAGTTTGTGAACAAGAAACGAGTGTGAAAGTAAATCATGCCATGATGCAAGAGAGAAGAAAAGGAAAAGAAGGAGGACTTTCAACTCGCAACCGATGACATAAAGGCTATTTTTGTCTGTATTCTCCCTTTCTTTTTGTCTATACTTTTCGGGATGTTGTCTAGGCAGAATTTTTTTTTTATATATGTAGCAATTTGCATCTTAAAAGCAAAGGGAAAGCTTCTGGTGTGGAATAGGCATTTATTTATTCATAACATCTTCTGTCGTGGGCTGAGGGCCGTTCAAAGTGCTGTACACCTTAAGGACAGCTGAAAGTGCTGAACATTGATTCAGAATGAGTTAGATTTATAGGCGAAAGCAACCTCACATCAAATCAATGAAGCATTTGCATGTGAGAGAGAAACGGGGTGAAGTTCTCCTCCACTGGCTGTGCACAGTTCCTTTCTTTCAAGAAGTGATATGTAACACTCTTGAGAGGATTTTGACTTATTGACAGTGATAGAAATAGGATGAATGTCCAAATCTGATCTTATGGCACAGAGATCAAAATTCTACCGTACTACTGGTAGCCATGAATGAAAAAGACTTTAGCAGTACTTTACTAGTTCACGTTTGTCTAATATTTGACAGTGGTAAACACTACGCAATGCATAATGGAGGAACTGGAGCATCAACTGTGCGACTCCATCAATGGCAGTTAGCGATTATATAATAGAGAGAATAAAAATGAAAACATTAGACATTATCAAACATTAAAAATGCTCTTGATAGTGGAGTTTAAAGTTCTTGTCTCCAAAAATGACAATAGATACACTGTTCGTTGAAAATCGTCCGCTCCAAATTCAAATATGAGAATCATTGACAGAAAAAATTAAAAATTTAATATTTATTTAAATTTGAGTCGGTTTGTTACTTGAAACTAAAGTCCACTGTTCTATTACTTTCTCATTCATATCAGAGGTTGACAGCCTGTGCTCGCTATGGAAAAGATCTATGTGATGATTCTTCCTTTTGTTTTCCACAGAGAAAATAACAGCTACATGTGGGTTTGGAAGAAAAATGAAGATGAGAAAATAACAGGATTTTCATTTTGGGTGAGTTATCTCTTTAACATCATAGATGCAATCATTTGTCTCTTTCTTACACTTACCACAGGAAATCTAAAATACACTTGTCATTTTGAGCTAGTGACTCCATTTATTTGCTTCAGATGTTTGTGTGTGTGTCTGATTTGTGGTGACAGACCTCACTCTTACTCCCTGTCTTGCGAGTTGATTCTCTGCCTTTGACAGACTTCAGCATGTTTAGTAAGTTTAATGTAATAAGGCTGTACCCAAATTGTGGCTCTGTACACACAGAATGAGAGAGAAGGAGAAAAGAGTGTGTGCTGTACAAGTCAGCCACCTAATGGACAACAAAGGAACAAGAGCAGTTTGGTTTAAAACGCATAACCAAGAGGACTGTCCAGATCAGATCTGATGGCACAGGGGTCAAAATGATCCCATCACATCCCAAACTTCTGGTAGCTGTTTATGAGAAAGACAAAAGTCTTTAGCATTACTTTACAAGTTCATGCTTGTCTAATCCTTGAAAGTGATAGAGATAAAGTTTGACTTTTTATCCATAATGGAGGAACTGGAGCATGATACTCAACTCAAACTCTTAATTCCAAACTGGACTGTTTCATAGACCTTAGTCAAGGCAGATGCTATATTGCAATGTGGATGAAAATGAGGCTGTGAGGGATAGACTAGAGTCGTTACAATGGTACGTACTACATACTGTATAAAGGTACTAAAGGTCATTTTCAAAACTCACAACTTTCAATCATCCATTTTGTCAATGTATGATTCATTGTACACACTGTCCCTCAGCCTCGTTTTCATTACTGTCAAACATTAAATATGGTGCTACCCTGACTAAGGTCTATTAATGTCAGTTTGATATTATATTACAGAGATATTAAAAAAGAAAAATGATTTTGTTGTGATTGACAAGGTGAGAGCACAAGCTCATCTCTCTCGTCTCTTCTCAGTCTTGGTTAGTGACTCCTTATTATCTTATTTATTTTGTGTAAATAACCTCAAGTTATCCATAAAACAAAGATGCTAGAAATCTCTCCCACTTCATCTGGTCCTAATTAATGTTTTACAGCAAACGATTACAGCTTACTGGAGCCTGGGAGCAGGGGACACAAAACACATAAACACACAAACAGTGCTATACATGACACAACAATCAAACTGGATATGTTTGAGGTGTAAGATAATAATGGAATGCCTTTCAGGGAATTAAATACAGGCATTAGGATGTTCAAAATGTATAGTTCTAAATATATATGTTCTAAATGTATGTGCGAGACTAAGAAAATAAACTAGAAAGCTCAGAGCTTGGCCATGCTGACTACATAATGCACCCATATAATTCCGTACCGTATAATATCCGTTCATTTGAACGACACAGTAACAGGTGCTTAATGCTGCCATTTCGGTTATATTTCACCAGAGAGTCTTATATTCATCCATCCAGGAGAGAAGGATGAAATCTTTCATTTAAAATGGTCCATGATATCCCTTTCCCTTTTAAACTGCGCAAAGAAAGAATAAAACATCAGGGCTTTTGAAAAGCACATTACGCAGAAAGCAATTAACAGAGACACGGTGTGGTTAATTTAGTTATAATACCTCAGCAGCTGGAAGTCGCGTTAGTTCAAGCTGTTTTATCCTCTCTCCAGCTGCTTCTGCACTGACAAGTGCACTAAAGCTGAAAAGGATTTGGTCATAATGAAGAAGACACATATAGATATGTCTGCTAGAAGAGCACCACTGGGGAATATAAAAGTGGAGTTTATAAAAAAAAAAAACCCAATGTATTTTGCACACTGAGTGACTGGTGTATTTAGGAGGGGAGCTGATTTTCTTAGGTTTGTGTTTAGGTTTGATTTCAGTCTGGTTTTAGAGCTGTTTTAGTCCGTTTTTTTTTTTTTCGTAGTGGTATTTAAAGCCATCCTATTGCTATCCACTGCAGATGTGCGGCGAGTAGGAAGCACTGTTATGTTATGTGGAGAAATGAAAACGCTTGAACCCTTACGATATTTGACGGATGTATGAACATATAAGCCTAATTTTCACATTTGTGTGTGTTAAGCACTAAATCGGAGCATTTCCCAGAAACAGAGAGACAGCGAGGTTAAAATGGGCTTATATGAGCTGTTTTTCTTTCATTTCTTCAGACCGCAACGTTTTAGGCAGTATGTGGATTCTATTTCTATTTTTATAAACCAAATGTATTTTGTTATTGGATCTGCTCTCAACCAACTCTGAATAACAAGCAGCATCCCTGGCTGTTGCTGGTGACTGTCAAAATAAACACACCATGAACAAGTCAGAGAAACTGCGTCTGATGCCACATTTGGCCTGCTGTAAATCAGAATCCACCACCACAAGATATATACTTATACAAGAGTGTGTGTCTTTGTGTGTGTGTGTGTGTTGTTGTTGTGTGTGTGTGTGTGTGTGTGTGTGTGTTATGTAGGTGCCACACACCTGTTGGACAAAATGGGTTCTCTGAACAAGTAAGTGACAAAGAAAAAGTTGCACATAAACTTTCCATGCTTCATATTCCATGTCCTTCTCTTTGCAGTCAAAATGGAAATGCTTTTATTTACAAATGAAAATGTTTTATTTGAGGAAAAAATGCTGCACTGTGCATTAAATGCATTTCTGTTGTTAAAGACCTGCTCATTTATTATCAGCATTGAGTCTTTTCTTCTTTAGTTTTAATGAAATTTTGAAGTAGAAAGACTGAAAAATACTTTTTTTTTAAAGTAAAATAAAAACTCCCAAAAATGGGTTTATTTTGCAGCGTCGGAAAATCTTTTACAGGTATATAATATTGTATTCTTTAAATATATATTTTTTATAGCAAAAAATAAAACTTATTATTTTTTGTTATAAATAAAATTCTTTATATTTATATGTAAAAATGTTGTCTTATGTTTTTATTCACATTTTCATTGTATGATATAGATAATTACACATAAAAGAAGAAAAAATTAAATATATAAAATTCTACGCATTTTACTTTTTTAAATTTAATTGTTATTATCATATATTTTTTTAGTTTAATCAATCTTCTAATGGTCAACAGGGAATGGACATTGGGGTAGGTAGGGGTGAGGTGTTTTGCTGATTGCTTTTGAGTGTTGTGTAGAAATCATTTACAAAAATAAATCTTTAAGAAATTCACATGCCATTGTCCCCCACACACACTCTCTCTCTCTCGCTCGCTCTATCTCCTCTCTCGAAACTCTTTTATATCCTCATAAACCCTCAGTATCATTTTGTGCACTTACTCTCAATGTGTTTAGCAGTGAAACCAAATGCACAGAGCAAAGCCATTCCACATATGGCACATTTGTTTTGTTGCTTGGAAACTTATTGTTAAATAAGAAAGAGTGAGACAGTGTGAGAAAGAAAGAGAAACATGATGGAAAGAAAATAAATAGCACTGCAGTCTGCAGCACAAAGTAAGTAGCAAACATTATGGGAGTGAAAATCATTTAAAAAATCTTAATTTATGGCTGTGGTCTGTTTGTCATTTGGCTTGGCTACTGCTCTGTTGCATAAGTTAAAAACTGAATTCCTTGCACAGGAGAGCAAACCCGGGAAAGAGCAGACAGGGGGGCACGGATGAACACACACCAACACACACAAATGATGCATGGCATCCAGATGTGGCTCTGAGTCCAGCATCACATGGATCCACTGTAAACTCAGTATGAGAGAGGGAAAGACAAACCACTGTTTCTTATCAAGATGATCTAATGTCTCATGGTTGGTTCAGACATCACCTGCTTACACATTGGCATTGCACTCCAGGTGTGCTGACCAATAAGATGGAATGATTACAACGTTAAGAAAATGAAGAAAGGACGCATATATCATGAAAGACACGGTCTTTCTAACGTACAGTGACACACGTTTCACCTGCTCCCTGTAGTGCCTCATGGCACAACGTCCAGGTTATCACCAATGCGGACCACACACATTTAAGCCCTGAACATCGTGATCTGGTGTGGGGGGGGCGGATAGAGAGATGATAAATATGCTGCCTAGAGAAAAATTACTACTGGTCCATGACAGAAAACTCATCCATACATATAAGAAGAGGAAGCCGAGGAAGAGAAAGGAATGAACCGACATGAAACTGTAAGTGTGGATAACCCAAAGCGATGGGTGAGGACGCGCCTGTGAAGCTCACGGCCAGGCCGTGGTTTACGTCCACTCTTTTCCTTTATTACCATGTCCAAACTTTGTCGTTTACGGGTATACGGAGAAGGTGCCAGTGTGGAAGCAAGTTCGCAAAAGCGAGTGTGGGAGCCCAGAAGAAACTTTAGGAAAGGGCACAACAAGAAACCCCGACGATCCTAACCAGCTGTACAGTAAGGCTGAGATGAAGGAAGAGGAGAAACATGAAGTTATATCAAACCACCATAACAACACATAGACGTCCATTTCACCTTAGGAATAGGAAGGTGAGGCTCAGTTCAAATACCATAACTCGGTGACGAGATGAATTAAAAAGTGACACTGTATTACGATCCCTAGGAGAGGGGGGGACGCTGACTTTGAGGTAAGATTTGCTACAACTAAGATGCACACTTGTTGTGATATAGATACAGCCGAAAGAGAGGAGTGATGTGGAGTGAAGTTACAGAACCGTACAGTCCAGTACAGTGACAGGTTTTTTTTATCAAAATACAGTCAAATCAGTACTGTTGTAAAATATTACCACTTGAAATAATTGTTTCTCTTTTAAATATTGTAACTTTATTATTTCTTTGATGGCAAAGGTTGAATTTTCAGCAGCCATTTCTTGTCTTCAGTGTCACACGATTCTTCAGAAATCAGTCTAATATGCTGATTTGACTCACAAGAAACATGTCTTATTATTATCAATGATGACAACAGTTGTGCTGCTTGATACATGATACATTTTTGATGGAATTTTTTTTTTAAAGAACAGCATTTATTAGAAATAGAAACCATTTGTAACATTATAAATGTATTTTACTGTCACTTAGATTATTTAATGTGTCCTTGCAGAATAAAAGTAAAAACACATCCAATTTTTAAAATTGATATTTTAAGGTGTTATGGACGAACAGCCCAGTATGCTGGATACAGTTTCTTTTTTACATTGTATTCTTCATTTAAGCCATTTTAATGTTGTGTTTTATAATAACATGCACATAAGATGTTAAATATTTTAAGGCAGAAGTCGATGTGCATGAACAAAATGATGTTAAACTAAACACAGAGCTGTCTGTGTTGCAGACTGCTGCTAATTACCTCTTTCAGTCTCTTACAAAGGCCTCATGCCACACTTACAAGCATGGGGCAGTTCAGTCATCTGGGCGTGTGCGTGGTCTGTTGTTAGTGTTTTGGCTGTGTGGTCTTGAACACCACTCGTCTCCGGCACTAGTTTTATGGCCTAGATTACTCTAGTAGTGACTTAGATGGTGACATGCCGGAACATTCCCTCCTCGTCCATGCGCTTGTCAGCATAGCGACGGGCATCAACAAGCTTCAATTTCTAAGCACCACTAGTTCGTTCCACGATTTTGGCAGCTCAACTCACTCTCTCTTTCTCTCTGCCACTGCGACAGCCGTGTCTGCAGATAACCAGTGTCCGTATGCCGGTGCGGGTAGCCGCACCCTTTCATTCCGGCACAATGCTTTAACAACTGGTAAAAATACTGCGACGAGCGAGATAGGAAGATCTCACCAGACCAGGACAAGCCAGACGGAGAAAGTGCGATAGCCAAGGACCGAGACAGTGAGAGAATAGGGAACACGTACAGGAAGGGGTTGCCGCGCGGGTCTTGAAGGTCTCTAAATTCACTTTTCCGTCAGCTGACGTGCTGAGATCCTATGTCTCTCGTGTTTATACATTGCTGCTTACCAAAAAAGTGATAAAGTTGATGGGAAGAAAAGAGTGGTTCGGTAATGGTTAGCACATGGCTAGCTTTTGTCTGTGTGGTTTTTGTTCTGGTATCAGATCTCACTCGCTCTCTGTAGTAGACGAGTGCGAGACCGGTTTTAACGGGTGTAATTTGGCTTTGATGTGACTGTGAGAGTCATTAAGACGTGCTTTTGTGCACACACACGCTTTTTGCCGTGAGTTTTGAAAAGTTTCAACTCGGTTGCCTTTGTGTCTTCGCCCTCCTAAATACATCTGGCGGCCATTCATTCGTCCGTTGCGTGTTCCAACATTAGCACGTGAGAACTTAGCCTGCTGCTTTTCACCATACGCTGACATGATCACACATCTCTGTGCCTAACATTTAGCTTTAGTAGAAATGTCCTACTATTGTTGACCTGATAGCGGTGTACTCTCATAATGTCTCAGATCAGGCCATAGGAACCCGGTCCTAGATCAGTAAAGAGATTAAAACACTCACCTGGAGTGCAGCATTCATTTCAAATGAACGTCCATCACTCTAATCTAACCTTTCCACAATTCTCCATAGCTCCATAACCGAGAGAGTCTGTGGTGGAGGGACTGTGCGGAACTAGAGGAATTATCGTTGTAATTTTAAGCTCAGTTTATCATCCCCATTAAATCCTCAATAAATCCGGCCAAAAGTCAACAGTAGATCATGAAGAACCAGGTTAGGCCAAGGGAATGGCACGTTTAATAAAATTGCAGTGGTAGTGTTGCCAAAACCAACGGATAATAATATAAAAGATGTTTCCTCTCTGTCAGATGCTAATGTCAGACTGATCTTATAATAGTTGTAGATCTGCTAAACAGCACCGATTGACAACTTAATAGCTAATCATTCAGTACAGGATTCTCTTAACTCTTTCTCAACTCATGATTCATCCTCTGAATTGATTTGTTTCAAATGTAACAATACGGACGTCTAGAAAGCTAAAGCTGATGCAACTGAGAAACTGATGCACAAATGAAAAGTTTTAACATTTAAAATGCTGTATCAGTATTTATCTCAATGCAAATTACAGATAAAATTATGCATCTTGCAATAAGAAAATGAGTTGATATGTCTACCGCATTCAAGTAAAATTTGAACCATGACAAAATAATTATTTTAGTTGTGCCATTTCTGGTGAAGTAGTGACTTACACAATTAAAAGACCTGTTTTTGTCTTAGAGTGTACTTAAAAACAGTGAACCCTGACTTACAGCTTTATTTATTTATTTATTTTTCAGCTTTTTGAAAATACAGTCTTAATATTTTGCAGATGTGTGTGATGAACTATTAATAAATTATATGCAAGATTTTTTTTCCAGATTTCAGAAATGCATTCAGACTTGAATAATTTATTTTCTTCCTACTTCAAAAAATATAGTTTGTCCACACTGCGGCTCATGGATCATGAGGGATCATGTGCATGTAAGCTCTTCACCACAAATAAACCACAAGTAAGTATATTTAATCTTCTCCATGAAGCAGTAGTTATCTGTTTTTATACAATGTTTTGAGACAAATTGGAACATATTCTTTATAATGATCTATATAAAAAAGATGTCTCCCTTTTTTTCTGCAAGTTCATTCTGAATATGGATATCCTGTAACCTGCTTTCCATCACATATTACGCTCTCTCTTTTTCATTGATTGGATTCCTTGTTTTCTCATTGCACATAATAGCAATAAATCAATAATAAATTTAAACAAGATATATAACTGATGTTTTATAACTATAAATTATTTTATATGATTTTATATGATGTTTTTAGCTAGTAGATTGCCATCTGTCGAAACTTAGTATAGCAGCAGTATACAGTTGGTAAAATGCAGGTAATTGCTCTATTTTCTAGTTATTTTTTTTTTTAATAAACACATATTAAACATATATAATACTTTCATTCTGTGAGGTTTGAAGTATAGGCATTAGATTGCTCAGGTTCTCTTACGAAACCTTTCAAGGAAAAATACTTTTGCAACATGTCTGAAGGAATTATGATTGTATGACTATGAATTATCATAAACAACCACAGATGAAAATATTTCCATGCTTGCAAAACTTATTGCGGTTGCATACTATGCCTTGCATGAGGTCTGAATGACTGTGAAAATGAAACCTAAAACTTTAGATAAACAATTAACTTTGCATTAAGTACCACAAAACCTGTTTTATTTGCTATTAATGGGAATGCAAAAACACAGACCTGGTGGCACTTACTACTTTTTCCATCTACGATCTAAATACAATAGACTAACAGAAATATAATCATACAATTTACTATTGAGCCAAGGCCAAATGTTTCTATATAATTTGCTTCCAACAACATGATTTAATTGTAGGTGATATATGTTACATGGAAAAAATTTTTTATGTCTGTCTGAGTGATGAAAAATCTTTAGGGCTCTTAGGTCTGTGATCAAGCCTTTGAACGCTAAACTGACCAGTGGTTGACACTCACTGAGGCCTGCTCTCCTTATTTTTAGTGTGCACATAAAAAAATTGGTTTTGTCTTGAAACAGTTGCATCTGGCAGTCACAGCTTTTTGACTGATAAGCTCTTACTTCATACACTGACTCATTTCTGATAAAAACATCTGTGTTTTTTCAAGTGTGACCTGAGTCTCTTTCTCTACCCCCTCCACTCCGATTCCCCTCTCCCTCTCTTCTGTGTCTTTTATTCATTGCCAAAAAAATATCAATAACATAATGCCACTGTTACCAAAAACCAAACCATTAAAATGTCTTTTTTATGATACAGATCTTATTTTCCCCAAGTATGCTACACATCTTTTGTAAATTTGAAGCTTATTTTTTGATCAGTTATTAAATTTATTTATACATTGTCTTAATTCTATCAAGAAAACATAACTGTTTATCATAAATTAATCACAGTATGACTTAATCTATGCTAATTAGGTTTTTTGCTAAACCACAAAAAAGCTAAATGAAAAGATACCATTCCAGCAACCATATTGCCTTCATGGCCATTGTTTCTCTTTCTTGAATACTCGATTCTGACCCATCCATCTGTCTAGTATAGAGTGCAACAGTCGGGTTTTGAAAGTACACATTTATTCATTTTCTCCATAGCGGAATTGTTTTTTAACAATAACTTATACATTTTTAAAGACCAACCTGTTATGAACTATGAGGTTGTTAATGGATTGTATATGCTTTTGTTGAAGCCATAGCCCATTATTTCAACCTATTTTTAAAATAATGTTTAATAGCAAGAATCCTGTTGAAAAAGATATTACACGAGCTCTCCACCAATCAAAGAACAGCGACAAGCAAATTGCACCAAAACAGGTCAGCCCACTCCCATGAAGCACGGCAAACAGCATAATAGAGTTAGTCCCCCTGTACTCTCAAACTGCTTAAATATTTGTATATACTGTATGTGCACATATAATAAATATCTTTAAATCACATTTTATTTTTCTCCATGAATGAATGAATGAGGCATTTATATAACACATGTACTACTGTACACCCAAAGCGCTTTACAATCATATCAGGGGGTGAAATTAGAATTTTTTTTTTATTTAATTGTCAGTCACAGTACTTCCTGAGATTGTTGTAAGGCACAGTCCTGTACCTTTGACTTTGTGTCTGATTTTTAAATACCTTTTAACTTTAAATTAAAGTTTGCAGTGTTGTGATTCACCTCGTAGCTGGCTGGTTTGGTAACAAAGACTATTTTAAAAACCCTATGGAAAAATGATGGGGAAAAAACATGGAACCAAGGCTGCTGAAAAAGTAAGCGCCACTTTTGCACTCTATTTGTGAAAATCCTTCATCATCCATGTCAACATTCTAAATGAAACCAATGTTACTTTCCTGTTTCCTGTATAACACCGCAGACCCGCACTCTCTCTTGATTCACTGCAACTGCCGCCATCTTGCATTTCATTTATCGATTATTGTAAAAAATCGAGTAGACCCATTAATATTGCACTGTTCATCTTGTTAGTCCGATTGTTTTGTACACTGTAATGGACTATTTTTTTCTTAGTAAAGGTAGATACTTTAAGATAATATACAGGTAAGATATTGAATCAATTTCATATATGCACTGTGAATATCACATATTTATTTATTTGGAATGTATGATTGACATCAGTTTCCTTTTCTAAGTTAACAATGTGTTAATGGCCCTCTAACAACATGTTTTGTTCTGTTAGTGGAAAATGAAAGCTTTCAGTATTTAATGGCAACCATTTTATTTGCAGTAATGAGAGAAGAGAAGAAGCAAATACCCTTTTGAGAAAAGAATGAGAGTAAAGCATTAACTTGATCTGCCATGACATTTCCCCAAATCAATCTGGACTAAAAAGGTTTAGTTCAATTGGGTGTGCATACTTAAGTTAATTATGTTTCCAAGGATAAAGTGGAATACTGGAACAGGGATCCAACAGATGCCATTGAACCTCTACATCCTGAAAGCTCAATAATCCCAAATATCCCTTAATTAATCAACAACGGTGCGTGTGTTGAACTGCCTCCCGCTTTTCTCTTCCTCACAGGGGTTTTTTTCACCCTGTTTGCTTATTTGTTGCCTTGCTCAGTGCCCAAAGAAATTTACAGCCCTCATTTTTGGTGATTGTTTTCATGGCACAGAAGTTGCTGCCTCGTTGCAGTTAGCATTTAATCATCTTGCTCGCCCCTGTGGAATTTGCTAATGGCAGTCCCCAGAACAGCTCTCTGGGCATGCTCAGAAAAGAGAGTGGAGAGCTGTGGGCTGCGAGCATGTTTGTCATATGAAAAGCTGTTTCTGTCACCAGCCAAAGCTGTTGTTTAACAAGTGGAAACCTCATCACAATTAAGCCTTGGTGGTTATGGCTTGGCAGCATGAAGATGGCAGAACCCTTTCCCTGTCTCTCAGAGTTTTTCTTCTTTTTTTGGCTTCACTTTTTCTCGCCTGCGGCTTTTGATGACTAAACATGACAACAAACAAACAAACAAATACATAAAACTGTGGTTTTATGACCTCAAAAAAAGAAAAAGCAGCAATGTGACAGTAAAACCTTGTAAGATCCCTCATGATAATCGACTCACGACCCCCTGTGAGTAACAAACACAGGAAAGAACGGGATCAAAGTTTGGATTAGTGTGTGTGAGGGTTAGAGCAATATGCTGGACAGGTTGTGTTTCTGTGACGTGGTGGTCTGGCAGGTGCAGCTCTCTGGTTGTGGAGAGCTTTGATCTCTCTTATTTAGGTGTGACAACTCTTTGGTGGCATGCAGCACCAGTCGGAAGGAGGCCTCCTATAGTTAAGGCCATATGACCATATCCTTAGTGTGAGAAAGGGCAGAGGTTTTCATACAAGAACAATGATGAAGCCAAAGTCAAGCTTGGATGACACCGGGGACAGGCTGGAACCACAATTGGAAAATCGTTGTAAAAATAAAAGTGGCATTTGCTTTAAAGTGTTAGTTCTTCCAAAAATGAAAATGGTGTCATTATTTACTCACCATCAGTAGTTCCAAACCCAAACAAATTTATTAATTTAATTAAATTTAAGAGTAGGTCTTCTGAAGCCACATGATGCTTCTGCGTGATGAACTAACAAAAATTGTATTTATTCACTGAAAATCTGTGTTATTGTTGTGACAGTCAACCACAAGATGTGTTAGAATACAGATATGCCGATATTCAGCACAACAGCACAATTTTGGAGGTGAAATACTTTTTAAACAACAAATTAACTAAAACAAGAAGTGGGATATTGAGTTAATTGATCATTTAAAACACAATATTGGCCACTACTTTGGGATTCTAAAAAGTAGCCAAAGCGGAACCACTGTTACACGTCTCAGTGCAACACAGAAGTGGTGTTTCATTCTTAAATGAATCAGTCTTTTGGAATGAATCAATTGAATAAATTATTCTGTGACTACATAATGAGATTTGTTCCTGAATGAATCAGTGTTTTTGAATGAATCCATTGAATACATGATTCAGTGACTCACTCAAAAAATTGTTTGTTTTGTTGTTAAATGAGTTTTTGAGCCGGAGTGACCTACTACTTATGACTAATGTAGTATGTCTGGATTGCATTCATAGTACACACATTGATATATAGATTTTTTTTAATGATCGCAAAGTAACTACTTATTAAAAAATAAATAAAGTACCTACTCAATAAAATATGCAATTTTGGTAAATTAGTTAAATGAACAATTTACTCACTCACTCACATGTTGTCAGGATTCTGGACTCTCTGTCGTGTTTTACCTCTATCTTAGTTCCTGTTTTACTTTTTTTGGTCATATTTCCTGTTCTTGTTTAGTGATTGATGATTCCGCTCACCTGTGAATGAATGAATGAATGATGCATTTATATAGCGCTTTATAGTGTATTGTTGTACACCAAAAGCGCTTTACAATCATATGGGGGGATCTCTCCTCAACCACCACCAGTGTGCAACATCACCTGGATGATGCGACGGCAGCCACAGGACAACAGCGCCAGTGCGCTCACCACACACCAGCTACAGGTGGAGACTGGATGGGGATTATTAGGAGGCCATGATTGACAAAGGCCAGGGGGCAATTTGGCCAGGACATGGGGGTTACACCCCTACCCTTTATGAGAAGTGCCATGGGATTTTTAATGACCACAGAGAGTCAGGACCTCGGTTTAACGTCTCAATCGAAGGACGGTGCTTGTTGACAGTACAGTGTCCCCATCACTACACTGGGGCGCTAGGACCCACACAGACCACAGGTTGAACACCCCCTGCTGGCCTCACTAACACCACTTCCAACAGCAAACTAGTTTTCCACGAGTCATAACATCCAGCTACTGACCAGGCTCAAACCTGCTTAGCTTCAGTGGGCAACCAGTCTTGGGCTGCAGTGGTATATGGGCTGTGGGATACCGTGTTGTAATTATCCTGTGTTTATAAGTTCCGTCTGTCTTAGTATTCACTCGAGTCTAAATGGGAATGTCTTCTTGTGCTCTGTGTTTCCCCATTGGATTTTTAAAGACTCTCGTTTTGTGAAATCGCCATGTCTCCTCATTTCCTCATTCCCGTGCTCCAGCGGATCGTGACAGAAGACCTGACCAAATACAGTTACCTCCTTGTGTTCCCTCCATTTTCGTTTCCGTTTTTTCCTCCTGCTTCAACCAGCTACCCGGATGACATGCACTGTGCGTTCTACGATGCCAGTTTAAACATCTCCCGAGCCCACCGCTGCCGGGGGGGGGGGAAGGGGAGAGCCGGAGCCCGCCGCAACCTTCGCGTCGGTTGCCAGCCCCATCTGCTCCGCCTAGGATCTCTGGATCCTCCCCCTCACCCTGGCTCATCGGCTCTCCGTCTCCGCCTCGGGATCCTCCACCACCTGCTCCGCCGCTGTTGGTCGACTCCCTGGAGTCAGCGGCCATTCCTCCTCCATGGGTCCTCCCTCCTGTCTGTCGGGTTTTACCTCTGTCTTAGTTCCTGTTTTCCTTTTTTGGTCATGTTTCCTGTTCTTGTTTAGTGATTGATGATTCTGCTCACCTGTGTTTGTAGTTATCCTGTGTTTATAAGTTCCTGTCTGTTCCTTAGTTCTCCTCGTCTCCTCGTCTCCTCGTCTCCTCGTTTCCTCGTTCCCGTGCTCCAGCGGATCGTAACACATGTCTTTTTTTTTGTGAATAACAAATTATATTTTGGTCAGTTTCCCACACATTAAATATAAGGTATAAAAGTATTGATAACATACATTATTTGTGTTAATTTTTGGTATTTACATGTCTAAAACAACTTGTTGATGAATTCAATCAGTACTTCAAAAGGGTCTTGAAGCCAATGAGATTTTGTTTGCGGACACGCACTGCAGTCATTGAGAGGTCATTTGTCCAGCCATGGCCATTTGAGATGTGTTTTATAGACCTTGTTTAATGATCACACTGCACTCTTAATACCCAGAGAATTGCTATTATGCAAAACCACATTTTAAAAACACGAGGCCAACAGTAACCATGGCCAGTCTGCAAACACCTTCAAATAAACCATACTAAAAACTCTCTTATTTAATCCAAAATAATATTTATGAGAAATGTGGCTTCAGGGCACAGAAAGGTCAAACTATATTTAACATGTTCTTTTATTGTAAAACATAACTGGATTTATTTAATTAAAGTTTAATATGACTTTACAGTAATGGGAGAACACAGCAATGCCTACATATCTGAGTGCATAAAAGGAAACAAAATATAATTTTATGTGCTGTCTGTTGGCCACACCTATCTTTAATAAAAATGAATAAACCTTGTCTGCAGAATAGGAAATTAGCCTATTACCCCTTCAGTTAATGAGCTGCATATTTTCTAAAAATCTGCAGGGGAAAAAAGTTATTGCCATTTTGTCATAATTTGGCGGCCCCATTTTTCCTGCCTTTTATTATTTCTTATGGGCTAATTAAGCTATTAGCCTCTCTAGAAACTCTTGCGCTTTCATGAAACAATTGTAATGTTCTTCTTTAGACTTGTGCCAAGCACTCAGAGCTGCATTTTAGGAGCATTCAGTTCTGTGGTTTTGCTCTGTGAGGTGTCTGAGAGGTGACAAAGTCAGACACCCTTTATGAACTCTTTATTTGTCAAAGTGGACAACATCTGCAAGTACTAAACAGTCACAGTGTCACATGCATGCACATGCATTACAGAAAAGCAGTTTTTAAATAGGCTCATTGCTTGTCATAATGCATTGAATGATTTGACCTCAAGGCTGAGTTCATGGAAGAACTTTAAACCTTTTTCTTAACACATCTTTTTTTCTCTCTTACTGTATTTTCGTCTTCTGTATGAACGACTTTACTAAAGGTCACAGCGTGTTTACTTTTCATTAGCCTTCTTGCTTTGTTAGCACGAGTATCATAATGAAAACACATTGCTTTGGCAGATCTGTTAAAACATTTCTGGTGTCAGCAAACGCTGAAGCTCGATGACACATAAATGTAATTTATCAGCGTGTTTGTGTTAGCACTTTAACTGCTCTTTTTAATGCCTTGCTGTAGCAGAGATGCTTTGTCAGTTCAAAATGACAATGTCAGACTTATTACCCAGATCCTCGTACTAATAAACTGACTCCAGACTTATTTGTGAGCTGAGATCTTTATTCAGTGGCTTGTGACAGTATAAGAAATGACTTAAAGCTCTACTGCAGTGAAACGGGCCCTGAAGAAGTTGATCAGGTTTTTGCAACTTCTGTTATTTCTCAAGAGAGTGTTTACACGCCTCTCTGACTATGTCATGTCCTGGCCGTAGACATCGAATGCCAGAGCTCAGTTCAGATGAGGCAGCTTTGTTTGATGTGCCCACCCAGGAGTGATGGCATGTCACACGTGAACATGTAGGTTTGAGAAGAGAATCTGACCATGTGTGGATTGGTTAGAGCTTACATATGTTGGAGACAAAGAGCACACAAAACCATTACCAAACCTGGCCTTCATCTGTTCCTGCATTCTGTCTCCTTCCATCTCCTCCGTGTTTGCCTTGTTGTTTTCAGTCTTTAACATTTACTGGCCGAACGTTTAACAATGTGTTTCTATGAAAATTTGGATCCTGCTCTCTCCCACATAATAACTGTGGCAAAGGCGAGATATACTGGCTCATTTTGCTCAGCAACTGTAAAAATCTCTTGGCTGCATTTTCTGCATGTCTCACTCTCCCCAAAATCACGTCGTCCCTTTGATAGCTTGGCATTTTGTTCAATTGTATCATTTGGTGTTTGTCAGGCACTATTAGTTCGCCTTCTGACCTACCCCAAGAGAATACTGTCATACAACAGTCTGCAATAGAGTTCAAATTTATCCTGTTAAGCATTCTGTGTATTTGAATGTGGTCTGTCTTATTAGAGGCTGGTGGTGCTGAAATGTGCCTCATTTTCATTGGTCTGAAAGACACAAACATCCAGTGTGTCTGTAGTAATCACATGCTAAAACACAGAGGGAATAAAATGGCAGATAGCTGGATTGCAAAAAAAATGGTGATGTTATTTTTGGCCAGTCAGAATCTGAACTTGTTATGAGTAGTGAATATTCTCTGGTGTAATAGTTGACCAGGGACCCAGATTTATTTATTATAGATTTTATTTATTTATTTATTTTACATTAACAAACAAAAATACAATAAACAAGATATTCTAAGAGGATGAGTAATTATATTGCTACTAGATTACTAATTCTAATTAGTAATGTACCATCCAAGAGTCTTATAAGCAACTGAATTTTTAGAGAAATATGTATCAACATCTTTCTTGAAAATAAAAATATGTTTTTTTAAAAATCTTTTTATGAATGTACAATTTTGGCAATAAATAGTAATAAAAGAATTAAACTAATAAACTTCTAGAAAATTAATATTAAGGATCTATACAACAAAAACATTTTTGCCACACATATTTATTTAATTTTTTTTTACAAAATTAGAAAAGCATCCAAAACACTTTGCAATCAATTCCAAAATAAGTGGGTAACTCTCAGAAAAAAAGGTACAACTGTGTCCTAATGGGGTGGTTACTTTTAAAAGGTACACTTTTTTGACTTTGAGGTATTTAAAATGTCCAATTTAGGGTACTTAATAGTACTTAAGATCCAAAACATGGACCTTTAGGTACAAAGGTGTGCCTTTGAAAAGGTTACTACCCAGTAAAACTTTTGTACCTTTTTATGAGTGTGAAAGAGTCATTACATTTGCAAGTCTTTAGTTTACTAGAAAAATTACTGTGTAAAATTATGAATAACTGAAAGCAACTTCAGGCACCAGGCATGTTTGTCAAAGGAGACCAAAATTTGAATTCAAATCATATTTTAACCGGAGCTGGAATGTGGGTTTGCTGGGGGTATATATAGTACACACACACACACACACACACACACACATACATCTGGCCTCCTCTCCATATACATTCATAGAAAGCTTTTACTTTAAACTTAGATTTGTGGTGTGGACTCTCATTTTAAAGTTCCAGTGACCTAAACCCACAGGATGAGGTCCATAGCGCAGAGGAAACAAACTGTGAGAGATCCAGTATTAAACATACTTTCACATGTTTTCTCTCACCGCAGAGCCTGCAGCCTCCAGCCAAACCCTCCATCTTAACTGACCTCAATAGTATGAATCTCTCTCTCTTTTTATTTCTTATAATCTATGCTTAGCTAAACGGATGGCTATGGTCAGCAGAGTCCAAATATCCACCCTTGGATAATACATCGAATCTTTGTGGTTATTGGCTGTCCTGTGTGTTTCATGTTGTAAACACTGTCAGATTGAATCTATAAGTACATTGCTAATTGTTTTTGCACCACGGTTGTGTTGTATTCAACATTTGTATCGTTTCTAAACTGCCCATGTACTGTAGTGCTCTTGACCCAGTTGTTTTTCTTTTAACAGATCGAGACCATCCAGCATGTCCTACGACAGCTGTCGATAAAGTAATCTTTATCTACAGACAGCAGTAAGTATCAGGACTGCTGCGGGCCGGCCTTTTACAAGAGCATCTACAAGTGTAGTTGTAATACATCTCATTGTGAGTATGAAGCAAAGCCACAGACACCAAGTGATGGATAAACCATAAAAGAAGAGGGCAGAGCAGACTGATGGGACACAGCCCACATCAATAGTCATCGACTAGTGAGAGCGAGAGAGAGAGAGGGGTTAAAGGATGGACAAAATGAAAAGTGAAAGAAAGAGAAGATGACCACAATCGAGGGACTGGAATTTGTTTTACAAACAGTGTTTGTGTTGAAGGATCAATTCACCCAAAAATTATTATTTACTATTATTATGCACTCACCTTCATGTTGTTCCAAATCTGTCTGATTTTATTTAATCTGTAGAACACAAACAGAGACATTTTAAATAATGCACTGATCTGTATTTTTTGCAGTTGCAATGGGCTTTCAAGCCTCAAAAGGACACCAGATCACCAAAAAGGAGTCTATATGACTCGAATATGTGCACTTTATTCCATTTTCTGAAGCTAAATGAGTACCTTCCTCTTCAGTGAACTGTGAACAACTATGACCGAATTATTGCGTTGTGAACTAAGTGAAGAAATCATTCTGTCCGGTTTCATGAACTGGAACAATTGATTCATTGAAAATATCTGACTCAAAAGAAAGATTAATTCATGAATCAGACATTGATTCTTTTTTTCATGAGCTCTCATGAACACACCAAGGAAGCAATGGCACATTTCAAGACTTTCAGTGAATAATCATTTAAATTTCAGTCTGTTTCTCACAAAACATTTTCAAATGGCTTCAGAATACTTGCAATACAGCACACAAGTCATGTGGACCACTTTTTTATGGTGCTTTTAATTTCCAGTCCGACAGCCCCTGATCTCATTCACGTTCATTATCATGAAGTGAGAGATATTCTTCAAACATACACCTGTTGTGTGCCACTGAAGAACACAAGTTAAATACGTTTTAAACACGTAAAGATTAATAAATGGTCACAGTGATCATTTTTGGCAGAATTATGCCTTTAACAGTCTCCATGGCCTATAAAACAAAACAAACAAACATTTTGCATATAGAAATATGATGTTAAAATAAATTGAATATGAATGTCAAACTAACACCAGTTAGCGGCAAATCACTTAATGTGTGAGTCACTGAATTATTTATTCAACCGAATTGTTCAAATCAAAGCAACTGATTTATTCAGAAATGAATCACCGCTGTGTGTTACTCAGAAACGCAGCAGTTGCTATGGATTTCTGGACTTTGTTTGGAACTATTTTCGTTGCTGAAATAGCAAAAATAAAAATAAAAATAAATTAAATTGTGTCTAAAATGTAATTCACTTAATACTTTCTGTTTGTTTAACGTTTGCATAAAATCGTGTTTTGCAATCGTGCTCATATTCATGAAAATAGCTCTTGTGATATTGCTTAATGTTATGTAATATGAAAAACAAGATCTAAAGTACATTTTTTTGCAATCATATCTTGCCATCTGGCCATTTGTATTAGTTTTGATTACATTTCTGACACAATTCCCCATTAAATTCTGACCGGAAACAGCAGTGTCAAAACAATCTAATTAGAAATAAGATATTGATTGCATTTAAAGCAGGAAGTTTTACATCATCACATTAATTATGTTAACAAATAATTCAGACAGTGCACTGGCTATTTAAATGTGGTCTTGACCGGTCTCAAAATATAATTCCTGAGTCCTTTTAGTCTGAGTCCGAGACAAGACCAAGACAAAGTCTGAAGTACCACAACACTAGTAATTGCTTTCATAATTATCAGTCATTCTGATGATATATGCTGACCACTGATCTACATCGAAAAAAGCAGCACAGTTACTGAACTGAACCACATCAAAAATGTTTAAGTTCAAATAGAATCACATTACACAGAAATATGTGTTAAGATTTAATATCGTGATCTGAAACAGTTGATCTGTCAGTTTATCTGAAATGAGTGCTCAGTTAATGCCTTGGTGTAATTTTACTTTAATCAGTCCAGGTTCAGTAAAGCTTACAGGATTAAACCATTCCCATAACTACACATTAAAAGACTAATAGAGTCCCTCATTTGCCATCTACATTCACTTGATTATTTATTCAGCATGTTCTCATCAGCCCTCGGGACGAGCTCAGTTAATCTGACATCCACGTATCGCTGCAGTACAGGTTTATTCACTAATAACAGATGGATTGTGCTTGACCTTCAATCGACATTATTCTGTAGAGGGTTGTGTGTTCTCCAGCGTGTTTGCCTGATGCTCGACAATAAACCAGTCAGCTGAGACCGAAAATGACCCTGCTGATGCTGTGTGTGTGTGTGTGTGTGGTGTGTGTGTTGTGTGCAATGTCTGGTATCTCACCGATAATGAACCAAAAAGACATCGATCAAGTGTGCAACCCAGACACATTCTAATTTGAAGGTCCCAACCCCGCCCTAATTGAAGTGACAACTTAATTACAGCCTGATAATATCAAGCTTTCCTTGTAGACCCGTCTATCTCTCCTTCTCCTCTTCCCTCTCTCCCTCACCTCTCATCTTCCACTCTCTTTATTCTCTCCAAAGCTCTAATTAATGGAAGACACCCAACAGGTTCGATGTAAAAGCAGGAAACTCCGCCCCGTAACCTTTTTTTCTCACATAACGCCGGGTATAATTAAACCCTCATAAGTGAAAAGTCACTTTGTCTCATTTTCGTTGACATTGTACATAAGAGCCTCTTCATTTAGGCAAAATAGTAGCTCACCCCCACCTCTTCCTCTCCGCTAGAGCGCCGTAATTAGCATTAGCATCGTCTTTAAAGGTGCTACATAGAGTTTAGCATTGGGGCTAAATCACATCATTACCATAACGTGTGTGTGCATGTGTCTCTAAGTGATTCGCCCCAATCTATCTCTCTTTCCACCACATCAAAGTGAAACGGAGCATCGCTGTAATTGGGCCATGCCGTCCTGTCAGGATGATTCAAGATGATGTCTGTTCTTCTCCCTCCAGAGCTCAGGGGCTCACTAATTAACACTCAGTAGGGGGAAAACAACTTTGGAGACTCTATTAGTATTTCATGATCCTGACTTATTAGAGTTTGCAGTATCAGTTTAATGTATTATACTGTGATTAAAA
Source organism: Sinocyclocheilus anophthalmus (assembly GCA_018155175.1). NCBI lineage: Eukaryota > Metazoa > Chordata > Actinopteri > Cypriniformes > Cyprinidae > Sinocyclocheilus > Sinocyclocheilus anophthalmus. The sequence goes on from JADLZN010007953.1 coordinate 51,264, forward strand.
ATCTTGCTTCTTTTTCCAGGAATCAAAAGTGGTTATCATTTTTTTTTCCTGGAAATGATTTGGTAAAGGTTGTGTGTGTGTGGTGGCGGTGTGTGTGTGTGTGTGTGTGTGTGTGTGTGTGTGTGTTGCCGCCATGGTAAATATTTTCTAGTAATACATGTTGTTGTTGTTTTTTTGTGTGTGTGTTTAATTTTCAGAACTTTCTGACAACATTTTGGCAAGGTTCTGACAAAGATATATGAAAAAATGTTCTTCCAGTAACGTTAATAAAACATTTATTCAAGACCAGTTATCTGTAGTCTTTAATAATGTTCTCAAAACAGTAGTACAAAAACTGGACATTCAGAGAACATTCAGGAATAACATTTTCATAACTTAATCAGAATGTTAGCAAAATGTTCTTATGTTTTTGTTAGATTGGTGGTCACTTTTTTCCCAAACAATTACAGTGAACAGGGATTGGACCTTTCAAGCTTTATAATGAATGTAAAAGCACCATAAAAGTAAAATAATATGTAGTCCATGTGACTTATATACAATGTTCCAAATCTTTTAAAGCAGTATGATGGTTTTATGTGATGAACGGACTATTCACTACAAATGTTGTCATTCGCCCTAACTCCCATTCATGAGAGTTTGTGTGAATTGTGTGAGTGAATTGTTCCTTTGAGCAAATCTTATCTGTGAATCAGTTCACAAAAAATGAATTGTTCATGAATTGTAATTGTCTCTGATCCAGTTGCACAGGAAGTGTCACATTTTGGTTTGTTCATCACACAAAGCTTTAAAGGACTTATTGCACATGAGTGTCATGAACCATTTTTATGATAATTATATGATGCCTTTGTATATTTTTGAAGGTTGAAAGCTCCTCCAGTCCCTGTTTACTGCAACTGCATGGAAAATCACAATCAGCACATTCTTTCAAATGTTTTTAATATGTTCCACAAAAGAAAGAAGAAGTCACTTGAAATGAAATGATGGTGAGTAAATTTTTTTTACTTTTCATTTGTCTACTTCATTGTGTATTTTATCAGTCATGTTTCAATTTCTATTTCTTTCATAGTGATTTTTTTCTCTCTCCGTGGCTCTCTTCACCGTAGGTCAATCAGGGTTATGTGCTAAATCAAGTAACCTTTTTTCCTTTGCTGTATTTCCCCTGGCTTGTATTTGAGTATGAAAAGCTTTCTGTCTCACTCTGCCTGTCTTTTTAATGTCATTTGGCAGTCATTTGATTTATTAGATTTTAGGACTGCGAAGAAGAGACGAATCCACTAAATATTTCATATATCATGCTAATCCATGTAATATTGCTAGCTGGAACAGTGTACCTGTCTCTCTCTCTCTCTCTCTGTGTGTGTGTGTGTGTGTGTGGTGTGTGTGTGTGTGTGTGTCTGTGTGTCTGTGTGTGTGTGTCTGTGTGTGTGTGTGTGTCTGTGTGTGTGTGTCTGTGTGTCTGTGTGTGTGTGTGTGTCTGTGTGTGTGTGTGTGTGTCTCTGTGTGTGTCTGTGTGCGTCTGTGTGTGTGTGTAAAAGCACCGGTCGGTGGATGTTAAAACACCTGCGAACATCCTGAATAATGAAACGGCCTCATATTGAAATATTTAGACTTTCCCATCAAATAATCTTTAAAACATGAGATTTAGGTTCATGCTCTGTTTTGAGAATAAAAAATGGAGAGAATGGAGATACAGCAGACAGGAATCACAGCTCTGCTAAATCTGTTTCCTGTACTAAAATGCAAAGCTTAAAAGTGCCTTTCTTTGTCTCTTCCCCTCTCTCTATCTTATTTCCTTCCACTTCCTCTTCATCTGAGAGTGGATTGCGGCTAAAAAGCGAGCTCTTTAGAAACACGACTTGTTATCCTCACATAACACATGTCTGAGAAGGGCACAGCCGGGATGATCGCACACCCTCTGCTTTCCTCTGATATGAGGGACAGAAAAATGAAAGGCGGAGAAATCTGTTCTGTTTCAAAGTGAAAACAACGACAAATATATAAAAGTTTGATTAGCATAAGTAGCTTTAGAAACACAAACTTCCTAGCAAACCAGATTCAGCGGTCTATAACCTCCTTTCAACACAGCTCTGCCGTGAACTCCGCTGACATTTGACATGGTGACTTTTTCATCACCGTGCTGTAAAACATATCTCGCACGCGGTCCCACCCGCTCCCAGATGCTGAGCGGTTTTAGCTGAGAGCTTGATTCTAAGCTGTTTTCAGGCTGTTTATGCACAAAAATATCACAAACATCATTTGCTTTTGAAACGAAAGGCATCTACATTGTATTTTATGCAGACATTATACTCATCTGCTCTTGTGTTGTTCGATAAACTATAACCAGGTGAAGCCTGAAATGCTGAGTGTATGTCTGAGTATGTATTCCATGGTTGGTAAAAAGTTTTTACCCACAAATCCTTGGTGTGTACAGGCCTCGCTTTCACGTGCAAAACTGATCCTGTGAGGACATCATTGTCATGGAGATCCTTGCATGATGAAAGCTAGACAGGCCACCGTGAATACACACACAACAAACCACTGAAAAACATCCAACATTTCTCTTTGTTTTGGGGTTTATGCGAACAGGGATGGCAGAGAAACAGCTCAGTGTGTGGCAAGAGAATGAGAGAAAACACATTTAGAGAGCAGGTCACTAAACGGGTCTGCTGGAATGTGGGTCTGCAAATGAAAACAATTTTCGAACAATAAATGTTGCAGTCCCCCCCGAGCATCAGAATTAAATGATTTACCCTTCGGTTCCATAAAGATCTGACCACATTTTCAGTGGCTTGTGCTTGATGGCGACCATTCAACTGCTAAAAACAAAACAACAAAAATCAAAACAAGGTAGTCTCATGCAACAGGGTCAGACATGTATTCATAAGATTATGAACTTCTCAATATTAAAGAAATAGATCACCCAGAAATTTTTTTATTCTGTCATTATATACTCACCCTCATGTTGACCCAAACCTGTATGACTTTCTTTCTTCACAAAAGATGAAGATTTAAAAGAATATTCTGACCACTGTTTTCAATATAATAACACTGAATGGGGACTGGGGTTGTCGAATGACCAAAAAAATTGCATGTTGTTCAGGTTTTGGAACAACATGAGAGGGAGTTAACAATGACTTAATTTCCTTTTTGTGTGTGTGAAATATTCATTTAAAGCACCTTTATTTTTTGATGGTCACTTAAATTAGACCAGTTCTATGGATCAGCTGATTCATTCAAAAGTCAACATGGTGGATTTTCAGTTAATAATGACACCAAGTCGTGATGAAACAGAAGTAGCAATAGATCTTTCATACTGTGACCAACATCCAAGTGAAACAGATTATCGTTAAAAATGTAGGGAGGGGACTTGGTTTTATTCATTGAGTGTTGATTCAGATTTTTCAGAACATATACATGAATAAATCATTCACAAGATCAATAACAAGCATTCATTATATATATGAATACAGTATATATATATATATATATAGCCTGAAATGTCATTTCATACTGACTATCTTGTATGTTTATCTCTGAAAACCTCAGGTTTGGAGTGAATACATGGTCTCAGAACGGTTCTTCTGTTTGCAGCTTGGTGTTGTACATCTTACCGTGTCACTGTTGCCTTAAACTTGGGTGAGGGGATGCTGATAGGTACACAAAGGCCTTGGCCCTCACATCTTTCAGGACATAACACAGGGTGGGCTTCTGAGTGTGTAGTAGATGCATGTTCCCATTGGCACTAACTCAGCAGACAAGAGTGACGGCTCCCGCTAAAAAAAAGGGAATGGATGTTGCACGCTCTGAATCAGGAGACAGACCAATAATCTACTCAGATAGTGACACAAAGTGTGTGCGTGCCCAAGAGTCTGTATGTGTAGTTACAGTGCTCGTCGCAGCGCTCCAGACTTTAATTGGACATAGCAGGCGTCAGTTCATGCAGCAGCATGCATGCGCTCCGGTTCCTTGAAGGCCCGGCCGGGTGATTTTCACATGCCTGACAATTGCAGGCTCACAGATGAGGTGACGGGAGGCCGGGTAGTCGGCAGCGTACCGCCTGATTCGCCACCGGGGCTCGCGGCCACGGCAACAGCCTCAGTCTTGGTTAAATTGTGAAGAGGAAAGGAAGTGACATGCATAAGCTGGGCGTCACGGTAATCGGTGCTAAATGAAGGACTCACACCTGAGATGCGAGCAGGATGTGACCAGACCATGCTGTCAGCACTGCTTGTCTCAGTTATCCACACTGCCTTCAGGAATATTCACACACATCATTAGAATATCCGTCCCCATTATGAATATGGAGATTAGCGGAAGGGTAGCGAGAGGAGAGAAATCTAGTTTGTATCGAGGCAGAAATGACAGGGATAATGATTATGGTAATGATGATGAAGACAATGATGATGATAAGCGTTGATTTGGAATGCGGATCAGTGACAAGAGCTGGGCCTTATTTACCTGTGTCTGTCTGCGAGCAAGAGATGGCTCGTGGGTAATGTGAAATGATGAAAGAAAAGAGCTAGCCATGCATTAACACACACTCACATACACATACAGCAAGTCACACTAACACTGTGTGCTGTTCCTATGCTAGAATAACTATGAGATTGGTACATCTCTGTGAGCATCAGTAGCGTTGCCAAGCCTGTGTTGATTGTTAAACTTTACATAAATAGTATTTTAAGGTCTACTCATGTTACCAAAAATGAACTTAAATATTTGAACATTCATTTATTGAGAGTTTAAAACCAATGAAATTCACAAGTAACAATATATGCAACATCAGTGTTTAATTTCCCTTGTAAGATACGTGAATTTTGGCGCTATAGCTCTCCCTAAAGTATTTACCTCTTTGTAATGCATAATATAGGAAATCTGATCTGCATGTACCATATAATCAGCTTTATTTTTAACTGAATTAAGAATGATTGTATGCTTTCGCCCATACTGCGACTAAATTATCTTAATTATCAAAATTTAAATAAAATATATTAGATTTTCACCACGCAGACGAATGAAGCTCAAGTGTCAAATATGGTTTTCAGTTGCAATACAGAAGTAACTCGCTACACTATTGACAATAGAAAATGTACTTTTTACATGCAACATTTCTGAAACTAAAACCAGCGCTACTTTCTGGTGTGGTCTCTTGTACCACTCTCGTTCTCTTGTTTTTTTACAAACACAACTGCTGCCATCTTGCATCTCATTTATTTACTGCATGTGAAAATGACCTGAGAGGACTTCAGTATTAATTTTCTGTAATATTGTTGCATTGTTTATCTTGATTGTTTTGTAGAAGGCTATATTTTCTTAGCAGAAGCCATAAGATAATATAAAAGATTATTTTGCACTAATGATCGACTGTATATTAACACTTTACTATTTAGATTTTCTCTATTTTTTGTTGTTGAATGTTCTGTTTTTAATTTTGTCATCTGTGCTGTTTTCCATATTACTTTTGGCATTATAAACTGATTTTATTCCTTTAAACAGCATCTCCCCTCCAGAGACATCTGATTATTTGAGGATAATTATTTCAAAATTGGATTCCACTTAACTTTGTCATTGCAGCTTTAAATGATTCCTATCAGTTTGTTCAAAGCAATTGAGCTTTATCATTGCTAAAAGCCTGTATTCGCTGCCAAGCCATGTCAAAAGACGATCTCCTCGCTATGAATTTTATCCTTTGGTCTGTCCAACTTCATTGGCCAGTGCTCAAGCCACTAATGCACATCAGACAGAGAAGATAACCAAAATTATGCACACACATACACAACAATTTAAAAATCTGGAAAGAAAAATAGCTTTTGGATATCGTTTCAAACATGAAACCATTGTTCAGCCCCTGGGTGAAAATGTTCCTTTATCTGAATTTCTCTTTTCTCATATTCGGAGCAGATTTTGATTCCAGTAGTTGTTAGACGCACAGAAATGGTGCAGAGAATGAGAGAGGGAGATTTGGGAGAGGCTGGATATCTGTGATTTATGGACTGAGGTGTGATCTTATCTTTGCTGACACATTGGAAGAAGGTTAACCGTGTTCTTTGTGTGTTTGAATGAAGGGTGAAGGTGCTGCTGGGGTGTGGTGATGCATAGCGTTGCTTATGCCAATCCCATTAATAAAAAACTCATGCTTCTTATTTAAAATGCCATATTGCAAGAATATACAATCTACATTTCATTTCAATAAATTCATATTTAAGTAAAGACGCCCCGTTTAATGTATATATCTTCACCAGGTCACTACAGGGTGCTTAACAAGATCTGTTATTCTGATAATATAATTTGTAATGAAAAAAAATGTGTATAAAAAATGCTTTTCACTAGTGGTCGTAAACCGTTGGCCCCTCAATCTTGTGATTGACAGAATGAGATGAACAAAGTCCTCTTGAACTTTCATTTAAAGCTTTATTTTTGTATCTCTTATTGCTTCTCTTGTCTTTTTCTCTTTTTTATTTCCTTTCAGAGAGCAGGTGGGTTTTCGAATGCTTTTGCTTTTTTTCTGTAAATATTTTTGGGAAGTAATCCTATCTTTTATTCTGTTAATAATGAAAAAGGTAAAACTGAAAATGAAAGTGGGTGTAAATCCCTTACCTTAAATAGTGTGAGGATAACTTAACTGTGCAGAGAAACTAGTGGATAAGAGCACTTGTCTCAGTAGACCCTTTTTGTGCTTGTGTGTGTGTGTGTGTGTGTGTGTGTGTGTGTGTGTGTGTGTGTGTGGTGTGTGTGGTGTGTGTGGTTTCCCTGTCGTATGCTTGATGTGTGCACACAGATGCTTTTGGTACCAGTCAAAAAAATCAAGTTAAAACTTGTTTTTTGAGAGTCGTGCGATTCTGATAATGGCAAATGGACAGGAGAAACCTCTCTGTCTAATGGATCTTTACTTTAAAATACCTCACCAGAACAATCTCACTAAAATAATCATGATCCTCCAATAACACCAGCTAATAAAAAAAAGAGGATTTCTTCCTCTTAGAGCAATATAGTCTGTTGTTTATTAATTCTGAACAGTGTTCTGATTTTATCAGTCCGTGTAATAAAATATTCCTACACTGAGTTGAGTGCAAACCCTTGTCTGATGAGTGATGTACAGAGAGATGTGAGGAGAGGATATTAATATTAACACTCAGGTGAGGAGTGGATTGACTTTCCAATGTATTTGATTTCAGACCCACCTAACAGTGCCTGCAACACCTTCATTGGAGTTGTTTATTCTTGTACTTTTTTCTTAATATTGTCATTTTCCATTGGGTAGATTATATCAACCTACCAAAAGGTTATGACCTGTGGCTTGTGGTTATGAAGGTTTATGACCTGTCACTTGTTTTTGATGGCTAATAGCATGTTCTCTGTGACGAGATGGGCTATACAGGATGTTTAGTAAGGAGTGTGTTGTGTGTGCCGGTGTGCTCTTGTTATGGTGACGTCTCAACTGATACATTGACGTAAAAACCAACATGTCCTAGATGTTCAACATGTCAGCTGGACATCCTTTACACATAATCTTCCCTTTCAAAATACAGATTAAGGAGTTTAAGAATGGGCTTTCATTTTTGGAAAAACTCATTTTTATCCCTGAGTGTCTTTCAGTGTGCCAGTCAGTAATTCTCCATTAGGGGCATTTAACCAGAGACCATCTCTTCATAAGAAGAGCTGTCTGTAAATTTCCTCGGATTAAGGTTTTAATCCATCTTTTAAAAATGCTAATGTATGTTTTATGACAATTAAATCTCAGTGTGTGTTTTCTTTCATGTAAGCAACAGCTATCAATTAAACGCAGTGGTCTGAAACAGGCGTGAGGGAGATTAGCCCGTTTTGCTCAGAGCCTACATTTATTCCTATACACAGTTTCTTAAATTCATTTAAATTGTGACGAGTGTTTTGGAAATAACATGCTCTTTCTAATGTATCAGACCCAAAGAAATTTTGTCCCCCCCCAATTTGTGCCCCTGGACCACACCTAAGGTACGTTTTTTTTTTTTTTTAATAAATAAGCTTTGCATTGATGTATGGTTTGTTAGGATCGGACAATATTTGGCCGAGATACAACTATTTGAAAATCTGGAATCTGAGGGTGCAAAAAAATCTAAATATTGAGAAAATCACCTTTAAAGTTGTCCAAATGAAGTTCTTAGCAATGCATATTACTAATCAAAAATTATGTTTTGATATATTTACAGTAGGAAATGTACAAAATATCTTTATGGAACATGATCTTTACTTAATTTTTGGCATAAAAGAAGAATCAATAATTTGACCCATACAATGTATTTTTGGCTATTGCTACAAATATACCCCAGCAACTTAAGACTGGTTTTGTGCTCCAGGGTCACATTTGTTGATTTAATAGACTACTGTTGATAGTTTTGGATGAAGAATAGCATATCAGACTGCAGAACTACTCAAATAACTAGATGTACTTAAGTGATGATTTAGTTTAACAGATTAAGTGAAAACACTTAAAAATGTTAACACTGTAAAAAACTTCTGACTGTAAGACTAAAATTTGAAGAAGAAAAAAATCTGGACATAAACCAAAATATATGAATACATAGGTTATAAATAGTCAGCAGTGTCTTAGTTACACATATTCTTGAGGGAACAAAATAGTTTGACTTCAGAAGACTTAAATATATTGTACAAGTATGGACTACTGTAATAAATTTTACGGTGCTTTTGTAATTTAATTTGTACTTAAGAAAGTAAACATTTGGTCTATTTAAAATAAAATGTAAAGAAAAAAAGTACAGAAAACTGTCGTTTGACTTTAGAAGACTTGTTATTAATTTTATAGTGCTTTTGTAATTTTTCAAGCAATAAAGTATAATTCGGTCCACTTTCATTTTATGGAAAAGAGCATCTCAGACATTCTGGGGGGGGGAAACAACTTCTAAATTATTTTAGCTGTACAGGCTTAGCCTTGGTTAAAGTAATGGGAAGCTATGAAATGAGGCGAATGCTGAATCACAGTGGAGTCATACAGCACAAGAATGATAAGTCTCTAGAGTGATGTTTCCTTATGAGAGTGTGTTGACAAGATCGTCATCCAAGAGCACTTTGAATTTATGATCATGCGAGCAGCTTTCAAAGGACAGTTGTCCAGACTAAGACAAAAGAAAAGCTGGATGCAAAGTGCTTCCAGACCTGCCACACAAACACACTCCCACTCAAACACACTGCTGCATTGTTCACAGTCAAAGTTATTCCCGTAAACTCACATTTTTCATGTGTGGACTGGTAAAACGTCATGATTTATGGAGGATTTTCAACTCTGTATCTATCCTTCCCTTTTTTCGTCCTCTCTTTCTTTTCTCTCCCGTCATTCTTTTGCTGAAAACAGCCTTCGTTTTGACGCACATTTTATTTCACACACCTTTCCTCTATTAAAACCTCCATCCTTACAGCATATGTGGAGCAATCATTTGGATCTGTGCTTTATTAATATTGACCTAATTTTGCATGATATATTAAAGCTTTATTAAATTTGATTTATTAAATCTGACTTGGAGCATTAAGAGAGAGGCGTGCAATGTGAGCACAGATCTGGAAAATGAGGCTGTACTGCTCATATTAGCTTATGCTTCCAGACAACTAATGTCCAGGGGATGGGATAGATTAGCTGACAATTCATTATAGCCGGTGTGAGGGGTGGAGGGTCGGGCCTTTTGCACTAATTGGGCTTATTGGAAAACTTTAGCTTTGTAGGCTGGGTAAAATTAGCACATTATGGCTTTTTTTAAATGTACGCAATTCTGTTTTTCTGCTGGAGAGCAACTGGGACATACTGCACAAGAAACTCTCATACACAGGCACACATAATCAGCAGCTCTTAGCCACAGAAATGTAGTACTTGTGTTGTGTTTAGGCACAATTTGTTGTACTGCAAGAGAATCTCAGGGACAGTAATACAACGAGTGATCTGCATTGGCTTAGTGTAATTATGTCATTTGTAGTTGCTGTTCGCAGCAAACAGGATGTCCCCAGTTTAAAGTTCTCTTGCGGTGAGAACCAGTCAAGTCTGCCTGCCACACTGGTGAGCTCTGATAGAGAGAGACACATCCAACATAGTGCGGTTATCTGATGACTGGCCTCTTTTCTGCTTTTTGTCTCGCTCTTCCCTTCTCATAATTGTCTGTTGGGAATTTTCAATAGTAATTGGCTGATCATTCCACCAGCGGTTCACCAGAACTGTTGTGAGGTCCTTTTCTGTGTACAGAAAAAGACAAACTAGAAAAACTTGTGCTTGTAAAGCAGCAAAAACCTTCATGTTCCTGTGGAGGAAATGAATGGGAAAACACTTCTGCAAGCAACCCAGGCCAGCGAGAAAGTGGCCGCCCACTGTTGCGCTCTGTTCCAGAAGCCGAAATCCTTGATTCCTTGACAAAAAGCTCTACAGGAGGTTCATCTGTTCTGTATTCAGGTGTGTGGTGTCCAGGTGTGCATTTCTTTCTGTCCAAGTGTCTGATCTCACTGTAACGAAGGATGCTCTCATTAATATTCTGCGGGAGACACGACAAGCCATCAGGTGCAATTTACTATTTGTTTTAGTACATCTGAGACACAGCCACATCAATACAGTACATTTCAACCCTAACAAGAACAACTGTACTCCTTTCATCCCTCTCCTCAGGTTCCCATTGCCTGCTCAATAATGAAAAGCAATTAGGTAGGTATACAAAGCCCATCGGCCATGCTGCCTTTTGTCTCATTTCCGTCCACATAATCCACAGGCAAATTTTTCTTGTGTTTATGGAAGACGATGAGATTCTTACAGATCCTCTGGGTCACAATCAGGACAAAGTCCGCCAGCCCTGTATTTCCCATTTTGTCGGTGCTTATTTCCATCTAAATGAACGTGTTAGCGGTAACAGGTTTGTGTGCGAGCGTGCGCGCAGCCGTCCGTCTGAAAGCTGAAGGATATGAGAGAGGGCAGCTCAGATTGTATCTGCGGATAAATTATTCAGAGTTCAGCTTCTCTATCCAATGACCCCACTAACAGAGCACAAATTATTTAGCAAGCTGCCAGAGCGACAGCTATGCTACACACATGAATTGTGGACTCCCTGAGCAAAACCACGGGTGTGCAAGGCCACCGGGGGGGAAGGAGACGGAGAGAGAAAGAGGCTTATACATATTCATCCGTTGCATCAGCTCACAGATGCTCTGATTTCCCATTGTCACTAATGTCCTCGTCTCCCCGAGCAGCAGGTAAGAGTAAGGCCTTCATGAACACACTGATCTAAGAACACTTTCTTTGTTTTTCTGTCTCTCTCTGTCTTTGAAAGATGAGATGTGCAGAGAGATCCTTGTAGCAGGTGATGAGATAATAACAGGACGACCTGAACTTGTTCAGGGTTGTTTAGGGACACTTGCACGCTGCTGATGTCTCAGGTGTCTGTTCTGTACCCAGCATTCAACACCAGCAGCTGAAAGCTGACACATGCTGGGGATAGGTTTGGTGGCAGACTGCCTTATAGTTGCCACTTTAGTCTAATTATATCCTTGAATACTATAAAGTCTGAATCGAATGGACTCATTAGTGATAAAGTATGAGACTTTCTGAGAAATTAAATTGTGAACAAAGCATCCATATTTTTTTAATACTGAGATGATTTTAATAATAAAAATTTGATATTTCATTAACTTCATTTTTGTAAATGCCACTGACAAAACTCATTATGTATATTGTATATTTTTATATAAATATAATATCAGTTCTTGGTTCATGAAGTTGGACATGAAAAAGTTGTGGTTCAGTAAGTTGGTCAGCTTTATTGAAAAACTGCTCCAACTGAAATTTATATGGCTTATAAGAGTCTTTCTCTGGAGAATCAGTCTTCACTTCTTGTGCTGCATGATGTTGATTCACTAAAAATAACTGGTTTATAAAAAGTCTTTCACTATAGGGAATCAGACTTTACTCGTCACGCTGTTTTCAGATCACTGAAAGAATCAGCTCATAAAAGTCATTTGCTTGAGAATCTGACTTCACTTGTCGCACGGTATGTTTTTGATTCACTATAAAGAACTGAAAGAGTCAAGCTGGAGAGTGGGACTTCACTGGTCGCACTGTATGATGCTGAATCCCTCAAATGAACCGGCTCGTAAAAGTCTTTCGCTCAGGAATCAGACTTCGCTTATCACGCTCTGTCTCTGCATGACCCAGGATGTGAAGAGCCCAAGCTAGCGTGTTGGAGAAGTAGCAAAACCAGAAGCTTTGGTCCACTGATAGCAAGAGCATAAACATAACCCTTAAAAATCGAGTGCAGATCTAGAGTAAAAATAGCCGTTTCTAACCCTCAAGTGAGTGAAATACCAGTGTGCTGGTGTCTGAAGCTCAGGCGTGACCAACACACCAGAGGAGCAAAGAAAGAAACGTGGGGGAGAGAGGTGTTGGAGGGTGGTATGGCATTAGGTCTTGATCTTATTAGCAGTGATTGGTTCTCGCAGACCTCACACTTGGTTAGGGCTGTTATTGCCTCTGGCAGGATTGGGGCTGTAACCGTGGCGATCGGGGAGGAAAGTGCCATGCCTTTGTTTGTGGCAGCCGGCTTTTGGGAGATGATGGTTATAACTGTGGTGCTGCCTTTTAAAATCGTTTTAATAGGGAGTGCGTTGCACAGGCATCAGCTCCGAGGCTTGGGAAAGCAACATCACAGAGATGGGGTTTACAAGTTCAGCCCAGGAGAGAAACACAATGATAGAGAAAGGCTGCCACCTGCTGTTTATGTACTGAATTACTGCTGGCCGGGGGAAGAAGTGTGTATCTGCGTGATTATTAAACATGAAACAGCTTTTAATTCATTAAGAACTTGATTTTGTTTTCAAATTTGCTAAGCAGGCTCGGCAGGTCAGAGAAAGGGGCTCAAAAACATTTCAAAAGTATTTTATAGACAAATCATTTCAATAGTCTTAACTATAGCGCTACGTGTCTGTAAATGCTATGCTGCAAAGAGTGAATATTTTTACTGACTGGTTTAACTTTCACTAATCCAGTCAAAATTCATTTTCTTTCTTTCTTTTTTTTTTACATTATTAAAAACATGTGTAAATACGTTAGTGATTGTGTATATGGTGTGACAAAAAATAATCGCGCGACCATCGAACGTAGCCTATAGCATAATTTCAGCTCACTGCTTTTCTAGTGAAAGTCGTTAAGTTTGATTTTAGGCAAAAGCGGTCGAATGGAAATCGAATGTCTTTGCCTAAATCACACTTAAGGGCAGCTTTAAGAAGACGGGCTCGCCGTGCCCCTACTGCGTTAAGTGTCTAGTTTAATTTAATTCAATAATCCCGATAAATGAAATAAATCCCTTTTGGGACACCCATCTTTGGTTAGCGAGATAATGCGAAATGAGGTTCGGAGAGAAAAATTAGGACATTATGGTTGATTGAGCTTTAACAAAAAGAGGAAATATTAATACCGAGATATCCTTTATGTTTATAATTTTAGTTTAATGAATGGGCGCATCCGTGTGGAAAAAATAATCAGAAGGGGGAAAAAATGGAAGAGAGTAGATTGTTAGGGGCTTAGTTTGAGAACGAATTAGCATTTAATCCAATCCCAATGCAAATCGGTTCACTTAAACTTTTCATTTTGTGTTATGACTTATGCGTTTTCTTGTGTTTTTAACAGTCTTGCGGATGAAGCTAATAGATGATTGTTGCAGAGTATCTAACTTTAGAAGTAGCCTATGTTCAGTTTAAAAATAAAGAGATCGTGGATTTAAAAAGAAAATAGTATAATTTAACAAAAAAATATAGAGGTTACAATGAGATTATTATATACCTATTCATATTAGGCTACATTACTTTTCCATTATTGATTCTAAATAGAGTTGTCTTTTTGCTATAGAGTAGTGTAAGCCTACAAGCTTTTATTCCTCTGTTGCCCCATGCAAATGCATAGGCTATAATTCTATTTACCAAGTCCTCTACCTTGCATATTGAGCTAAAATAACAATATTAATATTTCTGGGTTATGCCATTGGCAAATTCGTAATAAAATTACAAGGGAATGAGTCTGTGAACAAAATAAATGCTTTAAAAAAAATGCGTCTCTTGAAATTCAGTAGGCTATGTCACGTTAAGGGCCTATTTGACAACATGAAAACTGTGGTAATAAAATATATATGCCTATAGATATAATAGTTTATATAGATTTTTTTAAAATTATAATAATGTACTACACAGGAAAGTTTGATGTAGGCCTACTATGATCATCTTTGAATTATCTCAGTACTACTTTACAGTCCATTAGCCTATATAGCCTAGACTATATACAATCATGTAGATTGATATAGTACCATAATCAAGAGGACACATGCTTTTGAACTGGTTTTCACCAAAGTGAGGCTCATATGGTATCCAAAATAGGCAAAAATCATTGCTGTGCAGACGTCAATAGTTTAAAGAGGAAATGAACAAATAAATGCTGTATGAGCGCCCTCTTGTGTCCAGAAGCCTTTCTTTCAAGTAATATACGTCCAATGTTCGATTTATAAGCAATATTTCCCCCGATTAATTATCTTCCCGGAGTAGGTTACTTACGACAGTTAGGTATTGATTAAGACTGGCAAATAATAACGAGGAATAAATTGAAGTGCTTTGTTGTTTAGGCATCTCGCTCCGCTCACAGTGCGGACAGGTGCTCTCGCTAAGTAATATTGAATGAGCTGTCCTTGGACAGCTGCTGCTGTTCCACCAACTCTCAAAGGTAATCACAGTAATGGATGTCTACGTTATCTACATACACGCATAAATAAATATGTTTCCGAAGAGACTCGCTTGCTAATCAATCGCGCGGCTGCATCTGTTGATGGAGGTTTGGAAGTGCGGAAGCGGAAGCGGAAGAGCCTGCAGCACGGTGACGGAGCTGGACTATATCCACTACGTAGTGGATATTTAATTGCTCTGCGCGTTATAGTCTCGAATAAATTCATATGGTATTACTTTAGCATTTGCGACCGCTTTTATCCTCAGCGACTTCGTCTAACGACTCGGTCTAAGTGAAGTCTAACGCAGTACATGTAGCAAGGGTTTTTGACCTACATTACATCGCCTATCTACACGATGACCTAGCCTACATTACGTTACAATGTAAAAACTTGAATGTCTAAATTCATCCGCGATGTTTTCGTCTATACCGGCAACTTCAAAGCTTTCTTTATTTTTTTATTATTATTTTTTGAATAGCCTGCAATTCATATGTTATCGCCAGGATGCACATCAATGCTGTAGCCTATTCATTATTATAAGGATACAACAAGCACTGTAACATGACTGATATGCAGACGTTGCATTGTAAATAGCTAATTATTAAGATATACATCACTCTATCAGAGTTAGCCTAAATGTCTTTTTGATTTTATCCGTCATGTTTATTTAAATTTAACTGTGGATATTAGATTAATGCCGATCCATTTTGTTTATTTAGATTTATAATTATTCCAATATAGCTAGAGAGGGAGAGATGCATGGTTATGTCTTAGGCCTTTGAATTGGTATATCGATCTGATCCGGCTAAGTCATCATACCACAGCTGCAGCGAGGACCTCTTGGAAGAACTTCTGTTTAAAGCAGAGGTGTTAAACTCGTTCCTGGAGGCCAACCCTGCAGAGTTTAGATTTAACCCTAATTAAACACACCTGATCCAACTAATCAAGTCCTTCAGGCTTATTTGAAAACTACATGGCATTTGTGTTGGAACAAAACTCTGCAGGGCTCTTTGACACCCCTGGTTTAAAGGAAATGTGAAGCTGAGGCTGGATGTTGAGTAACGGCGACGTTAAGTAGAAAATGGAATACTTACTGACAGACGTTACTGGACTAACAGAATACAGCCCAATATCTTCTCAAACATACTGGTATTCTAAATTTGAGTGCATTGACTGGAAATATGCATGGTTGCTGCCTAAAAAATAGTGCATAACAAATAAGGTGAGAGAAGTATATTTTAAAATACTCCATCTGGTGTACCCTGATCAACTCTTTTTCTTAGATTTGCTGATGTAGATGTTATAGCCTATGTGATTTCTGTGGGACTGAGAAAGAAAATGTTGTGCACTTCTTTTGTAACTGCATTTATAGCGAAATGTTTTGGATAGATTTGGAATGTTTCCTTTGTAAATGCCTAGGCATGAAAGTTTACATTTCTGAAAAAAGATTTTTTTTTTTTATTTTAATAGACAAGATTACCACCAAATCTGGGCCTTTATTGTTAATCTTGTTTGATTATGGGAAAACCATATCCATAAACAGAAACGGGCTAAAGGAAACCCCCTTTTTTATTTCAGATAGGAATGAAAAATTAGATGAGTTACTACTTTGGGTTGAAAATCAGTAACGCAAAACCGCTCTAGCTCTTATGTGAACGCTTTCTGTATTTTCTATGGATATCTCATACCTGTTCGTTTTTTCTTTTTCTTTTTTTTACCTGTATTATTAGTTAATATAAACCTGTAATATTCTTCTCTACCTCACTCCACCGCGGGACCGCTCGTTCGTTACCCGGATCTCTGACTCTGGCAAGAAAACTCACATCCAATCCGCACTTAAGGTAAACGATTTGTTTTATTTTATAGATAGAAGTAAATAATCAAAACAAAAATGTTCAGTTACCATAATCCAAGTAACAAAATGCCTAAATAAATATATAATTAATTTAAAAAAATACAAGTATACCTGCACTATTGGGATTGGGCCTTAAGCAGTCAGCCAATAATGTAGTAAAAGTCAGTAGGCCTAATAGCTATATCTGTCCATGCATAAAGTCACGTCATGAGTTATTGTCCCCTGGTGGCATATAGACACAAAAGATCAATCAAGCCACGCAGAATTGGGTAGTAATCGTTGGCAGTGACTCAAAAAGTAAGATATTACTCATTAACTAGTTACTCTTTCACAAGTATAGGTTACTTTACTTACTTTCTGACAACAGTAATGTTACACTACTATTACATTACTTTTTCTTCACGCCCCACAGAAGTTGTAACTGTGTGTCTTCCACATAAAATTCTTCTAGAATGTTAACAACATATTTCTGCCTCATCATTTGACCAAAATCCACACTGGATCGCAGTCAGAAGTTATTACAAACACTCAATAGTGATTGATGGTGACATTCAAGTAGAAGTGTTGTATTAATTGTCATGTGTAGCTTGAAGCGAATTGTAGTTTCTCTGTTGCATTTACGACTATATTTCATTGTATTTTATCAAATCACATAAGTTTGCAAGAAACTGTTTAATTTTTAATGGGATTTAAGATTTTTAATGGGACATCACGTGCATGTGCAAGTCGTGAAGATTTTGAAAATAAATCTAGGAATTATTTGATTGTTGGATTTAAATCAGTGGGTTGAGGCATCATAAGTAACTAAACAGTTTTATGGATGTAACTGTAATATTATTACTGAAATCTTATTAGTAATAAGTTACTAGTTACTGCAAAAAGTAATATTGTTACAGTAACTAAGTTACTAGTAACTATTTACTGCCAACAACTGTACTCTAAAAAGCTAAAAAGCTGGGGAATTTGTAAATCATTCACTTTATGAAATAGCTTCAGTATTTTTTTGTTTTTGTAAAACACTTTCTGCTGAAGAAATATGCCACAGAGTGCGTCATATATAGCTTAGCATGACATATGAAGTGATCTATCCTCTAGCATACATAGACTTTTTTGAATTTACACAAGGAGCATATGTTCAGATGTCTAAATCATTCCTGTTTAATATGGTGACTCGGAGACCTCAGATAAGTCACAGTGCTTTCTCTGTTCCTGCTTTTGAAGGTTGTGCCAGAGTGTCTCTCTGTTTCTCTAGAAGCCTGTCTGAACCTCATAAGAACTCATCTGCTTCAAGACTGACATCTCAAGCCTGCCTTTTTGGGCTAACCCCTGCTGCTGAGCAATATTCATAAATTTAATTTCCAATCTTCTCTGCCTTTTATTAGTTTGGGTGTTATTAAATGAGATTGCTTCATCTTAATATATATCCAGTGCCAGAGAACGTGTCTGGGAGTCGGTACTCAAATCCAATAACATGGCCTGTACTTAGTGCACGGCTCTAATAAATGGTGGCGTGTGTGATGCATATGCGGACATAGTGCCCACATCACTTACTCGCTCATTCACATGCAGGCAATAATGTGTGCACTGTCTTTCAAAACAGCTCTGCCCGAGTCTAAGAAAAGAACAGCAGAGCATCTAGTCTAAAGAGAATTCTTCATATTGTCTTTGCAATTGGTTATTAAAAGTGAGTTTACCTGTGTTTTTTATTAAAACTACTGTGTGGAGTTTCTTAGTTATAATTAATTTATTATTATTTTTCATGCAGATCTGTTAAGATTAGCATAACATACCCAACCAAAAATAGTGAATTATTACACCTATCATTCATGCTGACTGCATGCAATTTGATTATATTTCATTGGATTATCAGTTAGATAGGGCGGTCATCGATTTCAGTTCATAAACTATGCAATTCTTTAAAAAAATCCTTGTTCTCAAGTTGTTCTCAACTATTTTCCTAAGAAAAGCTTATTTTTCTGACACTATTAAGGTGTTATTTTTGTGGTTATGACACAATTGTCTTTTTAGAGCTACTTTATTCCAGAATCTGAATTGTCTCTATAGTTGAGTTTCCATAATTAATTCTGTTATTTTCATTGTTTATCACTGTGAAGCTGCTTTGACACATTCTGTATTGTATAAAAAGCTTTAGAAATAAAGGTGACTTGATTTGGTTCTTGCCAAAAACTGGCTGATCAACTCAGTAAAAACACCTCAAAGGCCATCTTTTTGTACTGCCTGCAGATTACTCATAGGCAGCGACAGTTGAGCTAAAAAATAAAAATGCCTGAAAGTTGTGGTTAGTTGTCAGTTTGTGTAAATGTAGGGTGTTGACCCAACTTTTTTTTTTTCCACTGTTGATGTAATTTCATAGAGGAACTTAGTGTTCATAAAATGTATGTAACAGAACGTCAACTGTGGTTGTCAGAATTTTGCTGTAAAAAATACGGTAGCAACATTTTAGGTTTTACGGTTTTAACTTAAATGTACATTTTAATACCGTAATTTCATTAACGGATATAATGTTAATATACCAACCTATTGAAGAACTGAAATCTGTTTTGTACCTTTGTAATACACTGATAACCACCAAAAGCAGGTGCTGATGGAAAAAGTCCAAACCCCATCACAAGCAGCTTTTAAATATTAATATATATAGAAGGTGCACAATGTCATTCACACAAACACAAAACACCATCATGGCAACACACACAAAACTAAAATAATGCAATAAACATTAATTTAACAACATTAGACGTACCACAACCTACTGTTACAAGCGATAAGAAAAACGAAAAGCACATAGTTATTTCAACAAAAAAAGCATCAAATTTGAAATGTAATGCAGGGAATTCTGGAAATGGCCATTTACTGTTATTCACTGTAAATTATACATTCTTTTTCCACTTCCAAAAACGGTATACTACCACAATTACATGTAATTCCCAATACAGTTTTTCACCGTATATAGGCTAGTAGGGGAACTTACCGTTAACCATTTAACAGGTTTTTACTGTAGCATTTTTACAGTCTTTTACCATTAAATTCACAGTAATTTTTTACAGTGTAGTAATTAATTTCCAGTTATCCGAAGCTCTCAATATTTTGTTGTAGATCATTAAACCATTATGCTGCCTCGTGAGGTGCCTTCAAAAACTGCCTGCAAAAACAATGCCTGATAAGGCAGCGAGGCATCAAGTCAGCCGCCTAAGCTTTTGGACACAGCCATCATAACCATGCAAAATATAGAGTTCTGCAGTGATGACTGATTTCAGTTGGCCAGCCCGAAAGTTTGCATCACCCTGGTTCGCTTGACAAAAACACAATAGGTTTATTGAGTATTGCAGAAAATATGCTCTTTGACCAGCAATAGCCTATGATAATTACATGTTTTTTCCCCCCATCAAATTAATTTAACTTTTATTAAATTTGCCCTGCAAATTCTTCACAACATCGGCACTATACTTTCCTGTTTCTTGTCACATTGTGGATTTACTCTTCCACATTTCATATAAATGAAACTGCCTCCACTTTGCATCTCAGTTATCAATTGTAGCCAAATAAGACCTCAGAGGACTTTAGCATTTAACTGTGATATTGTAACTATAAATGTATTTAAAATAGCAAATATTGTTACAGTGTTTGTCTACAGCCACCGCTTTGTACGTTGTAGTGGATACATAACAGAAGCCTTTAGGTAATATACATTTTTAACCCTATCAAACTGTATTTAATGTAAGCCAGAATAATGGTCATTATCTCAAAATAAACCAGTACATTATCTCTTACAGCAGGTTTTAGTTGTGTGTGAACACTGCTGAAGAACAGTGTATTGTCTCCCCCCCTTTGTCCATACTAAGAAACAACACTCTCTGTCTCTTTTTCTTTTTCTCTCACTCCTCTTTCCTCTTCATCTGCATCACAGGTTGTCTGTTCCTGTAAAGGTTGCAGCTTAGGAAAGCTTAGCCTATTCTGTGAATGACCTTTGCTTTTAATATGAA
This sequence comes from Sinocyclocheilus anophthalmus, assembly GCA_018155175.1. Taxonomy (NCBI): domain Eukaryota; kingdom Metazoa; phylum Chordata; class Actinopteri; order Cypriniformes; family Cyprinidae; genus Sinocyclocheilus; species Sinocyclocheilus anophthalmus. The sequence goes on from JADLZN010007953.1 coordinate 71,843, forward strand.
TATTTCTCTTTCATTATTACTATCATATAGTAAAATCTATGCGCATGATCGGGCACAATAGATCTCCTTTTCATTAGTGCAGTAAAATGCCAGCCCAGGCAGTGTAAGGGACTTCCAGCCCAGCCAGATTATTCACTCCTCCGTCTTCCCTTGCTCCCTTAACCACCTCTTGACAATGAGAATTAATATGCGTGCAGTTCTGCTCTCTCTTCTCGCTGGAGTTCAATAGGCAACTTTATCAGGGGGAACATTATTGAGAGCTTTGCCGAGTGCTTCTTCATCACACTCATATCTGAGCCGGCCCAACACTTGTCACTGTCAATCACAAGGTGATAATACACTGAAGATTTCCTCATTTGGTTTAATAAAATCTCTGGGCTTATTTGAACTGCAGTCATTAAAGCAAATAATTGCTGCATTGAGGTGCTAGCCGGGCCATAGCCTAAGGGATAATACAAGACTATTGCTGTGTGTGGGACTCGGATGATGCTTTTTTCCCCTCCTCTTTCCTCTCCCCAGTCGTGCATATTCCAACAATGAATATTGCATCTGAATCCAGCTCTGGCTTTTCTTATTCAAACTAACATTGTTATTACTTATTATCTAGACGTGAAGTCATTCGTTCTGCCTGCTTTATGGCTTTTGCTGTCATGGCATATTTCACTGGGGGGCTGCCAATTGCAATTTTTAACTGTCATTTAAACCAAATTGCAGATCAGAGTAAGCAGGCCCTTGGTGTGTCAGAGGAGACACAGAGTGATGGTGAGGATGAGCACAGGACATTTTTCATCTGCAGTTTCGAACACAATGGCCTACTGAGTGTTTGCTTTTTGGGAAGTTTGGTACATTCATCAATACTAACAAAAAAGGACAACACAACAACCCAGCCGGCCATTAGTGTTGCTTTTTCACTTCAAACAGCAGTCTAAGGACACAAAACCTTCTGAAAGCCTGTTGGAAATCCATTATTTATTATTATTAAGCCTTCAAAAAAGGCATTTTAAACAGGTCTTCCTGCTTATGCCACTGACCTCATTAGGTGAACTCATACATTACAAACCCCTAAGAGACAGTACCAGTGTTGCCTACAGAAAAATATATACAAATATTGCTATTACTTTTTCATAGCAGAACATATAAAACATTCAGCGTTGACGGGTTTTTACACAACATCAGCAGCATGACATAAAAAGATCAGGTTGAAACCAGACTGTGCCATATTATTTTATTTGCTGAACAAAGCAAACAGTCATTTTCTATGCTGGCAACATTATTAACATATCCAGCTCAGGTAGGCCAGAGGATATTTGCATTTGAGGCCGAATACAATCACCTTTCTCATGTCCAACATTTACATTTTGGAAATGCCACTGGAATCCAGTCAAATTCATTCTGTCAAAGAGTCAGTGACCTTGCTTTGTTTACTGGCTGCATCAAGAAACCACAGGCCAATTATTTTATTAGCGGAATGTGTTGAAAAAAACAAAGGAATCAGCTAATTAAGCAATAATCAAGTCAATAATTAGCTTCCACTTTCAGCCCTGGACAATGTAATTTTCCTCAATTAGGAAAATCAGTGAAGCAGTAAATTAGTTTTTTCTTTCTCTCTATGTTCCTCGTAAATTATTATTAGGCATATCCCTTAAGAAATCAATCAATCAATCAAACACAAGGTGCCAAATTTTACCGTGCAGTTACGCCTAAGCAAACAGGAACCTACGGTAGCTAAGCCACCATAAACCGGCTCCATAAGGCTACTATTGACAGTATTGCACTCAGCATCTTGATAATGACTACTGGTTTCCAAAGCAAAAGCCTTTTAGAGAGGACTGAGTTAGGCCAGGGGTGCTCAATCCTGTTCCTGGAGATCTGCCTGCCTGCAGAGTTCAGATCCAACCCTGATTCAACACACCTGTCTGTAATGCTCCTGAAGATCTTAATTAGCTGGTTCAGTTGTGTTTGATCAGGGTTGGAGCTGAACATTGCGGGACGGTAGATCTTCAGGAACAGGATTGGGCACCCCTGAAGGCAGTCAGGTGGGGAGATTGTTGAGGTACTCTGATAGCTAGTATTTGACTCCCTCTGTTGTCCTAAAGGGGACATTGCAAAATCAGTCAATCCACTTGCCAACGCCAGTGTACGCGGAAAATGTATTTACTTTATTCTAGAAAGCTGGGCACATGCAAGTGAAAGGCCAAGGATGCGTCAAGATGGCCTAAATATCCAAACATTTCTTATAATGACTACAAATGCGGAAGTTTTCTTATTTTACTATATGAAGAGAATTGATACGTTACAATATTTCTACCGCAAACGGTGTAGTAGCTCAGGAATGTTTTGGTTTTATAAAGACGAATATAAAAATAAAGAAACCAACATTCCTATTTTTATAAGAAGTGATTTGTTTTCAATTAAAGCAATGACTTTAAAAGGCACACTGACGCTCGTAATAAATTGACCTCTTATTATGTATGAATAAATCTACCAATAAATCTGTTTAATTAATTCACACGAAAGCATGATTTAAAGGACCAATCCGAGTTTGCTACCTTGCGTCTCTATAAACCAATGACAGAACTCGAGCTCATTCCGTACCGTCCGTCAAAGGGGAGGGTGGATAGACTAATGCATGTTTTCAAAAACGTGTGAAATGTCCTGAGTTTAGCAAGGTAAGTTTCTTAAAGTCCTTTCTAATTTAAAAGTGTTTACTAACGTTTAACGTAGATATGCCCATGCATATCGTACTGTAAGATCAAATCCAAAACTCGCGTCCGTTAAAACGCTCAGCTCATAACTTGAGCTGACAACATAAGAAGCGAGTCTTTTGTCGGTCGATTTAAAACGACTTTCGCTGTAAACTTTGCGACTGATGTCATTCCCACACTATTATCCATCTAAAAAGATCGGTATGTGCCAAATATTTGCTGTCTAAACATTAACCTGGAGTCATTTAACCTTGTGGATTGCTGTATTGCACGTTTGTTAGGGTGAAGGACTTGTCACTCACAATGAGAACCAATCACCGTCTTTCACTTGTGTTTATGTCCCGCCTTTTCCTGTCAAGTTAGTTAGAGGCGTGTTCGGTATTTGTGTGAGATTACTCGGAAAACACGGTCGACGGTGGTTTAGTTAAACGTACAGAATAAAAAAAAAAAACGTCTAAATCAAACTATTTCATATTTGGACAAGTTACCGTGTAACATGTCTTCAGCCAGGTGACATTATTTGACTCCGGTAAGTGGAACCCCGTTAGTTATAGAGGTTTTGCTAAATAAAGGCTAGTCTATACTCCAATTACAAATACCGTAACAGTAACGCGAACTCTGCTTTAAAAGCTGTGTTTTCACCTAGAGAACACTTCATTAAACGCTAACATTTGCCGGTCACCAAACAAATCTGCCTGCAGAGGGTGTCAGGTAGAAATGAAGGCAATATATTTGTCTTACGAGGAGTCAGAGCTTTTGTTTCTAGTTGAGGCGGTTCGTCCAGTGTCTCGGGCGTTGACATCTGTCACTGTATTATATTACCACTGGATTTTCCCTCACCCTGCTTAAGTTTTGATATGAACTATATGGAGAATTCTTCGGCCCTAAGGTTAATGTATGTTAGATCTGGCTGTTCAAAACGTCAAAATATCGATGACTGTAGAATTGTTTGCTCGTGTAGACGAGAGGTGTGGGGTCCATTAAACTTTTGAGAAGTCTTTAATAATAAAAAAAAGTAAATGCATTTAAAGTTAATAACAAAAAAAAAATTGATTAAAATAATTACAAAAAGAAAATTAGTATGTAACCTAATAGAAACTAAATATTTTGCAAATAATTTTACACTTATAATATTGATTGTTCAGTATAAATCGGATCTTTATATATACAAATGCATTGCTGCCTTTTAAGTTTTAGAGTGGGGGTCTCTCAGGATGATAGTATGTGGGGGTTTGTGTCATCTAAAAGATTGAAAACTTCTATATTAGACTGCAGGTCTCTGAAGTTCTCACTAGCGCCAACAACAACATGGTTAGTGGGGATTGGATTGCCACCAGCTGCCATAAAGCATCAGGTTGCCTATTGTGTTTTCCAAATGTTCAGGCTCTCATCTGCACTTTTTCTTTCTCTTTCGCTCTCTCTCTCTTTCTCTCACAGCAAATTCTTCGGATGCCACCAAAAAGTGAACAAGCATACACCCATCCAGAGCTCAATGAGTAATGAACCCATTTCGGAGCATGTCGACAAACGCTGGTCGTAAGGTGAATTATGGCAGTCCACCAGTATGTCTTCTCATGAACACACATGACCCTATCCTTTATTTCTGGCCTATTAAACTAGCTTGTGGATCGGCTTGTGAGTCTGCTGAGGTTGACACAAGATTTCTCAGAGTTTCTTCTGTAAAAGCAGTACTTGTGATGCAAATGTATGAGCTTGGTTGGCATAATTGTTTTAAAATGTGAGATGCTGTCTGACATCGCCTAAGCATATATAAACATCCCAGTGTCCTTTACCTGAAGTCTAAATGACTGTTCACCGAGTAATGTTTACAACAGGTGACTGCAATAAGGCTCATGGTTTAAAGATGATTTTGCACAGATCAGACTCTCTAAAGTCACAAGCTTTAGTGGTGGAAGACTTTTTGGTTCAGAATGATGTAGGCTAGTCTCTCAATTCTGATTTGTTTTGAAATTACGGTTGTTATAAACTCTTGCTAAAATCTAAGAATTGCAGTCAATTAGTGCTTTTGACTTGGCTCAGCAAAAGGAGTAACAGTTTTTGTTGTAAACTACAAAGTTGTTGTCCTGACATTGGTGTGATGTGTGGCATCACAGCTGTCAAAAAGGCGTTAAATTCAGCTGTTTCTTAATAGATGCTGCTGACTCATGACCCAACTGCTCTCTTTTTGATTTATGATAGACACTTCTTGGACTAGCTGTTAGTAAATTGTTTTGAAAGTGTATTTGCTGTGTTCTGTGATAATCAGCTGTATTTTGTTGTAGTTGGCTTTATTACAGGCTGTGTGCTGAATCAGTTTGCTGTTAGTTTTTCCTTTTAGGCCATTAAGCCTCAGGCCCCGGCCGCTACTGCTTATGAGTTTCTGGTGTCTGATTTTTACCTTCACAGTCCCTTGAAATATAGTCTCTCTGCTGATTTAAAGGCACATGATGTAGTTTTCGCCGTTAGAGGGCACGTATTCAAAATAAAAAAAAATAGACAAAGGTGTAGTTTGATGAGTCGTGACTGAGTGTGGAATCATGGGAGTTGTTGTCTTCATCCCCACAGCCGATGCAATCCGACGGGACTCAGGCAGAAATCATGTTCATGGATGAGCTAATATTTCAAATAAAAGGCTTCAATACATTTTAGAACCATTGAACATGTGTGATTTTTTTTGTGTAGAGATCTGACGGTGAGGAGCAGGGTGGTCCAGGGGAGCAGAGATCCAGTCCAGCTCGTCCTCCATTTGGTAAAAAGCAGCTTCCCTCCATCCCAAAGAATGCCGCCCCCATCACTAAAGCCGCCTCACCGGCCTCCTCTACACAGTCTGCCAATGGCACGCATGCCTCATATGGCCCTTTCTACCTGGAGTACTCGCTGCTCGCTGAGTTGTGAGTTATGCTCGGTTTTTATTTATTGGCTATTTATTTTATTTATTTATTGTAACTGTACAAAAGACCAGGTTCCACAGGCTTCCACAGGTTTTGGGCAATAACAGTTTTGATGGCTTTATAGTAGTGTTGAATAAATGAAGCTGTGATTCTAAAACGTATCAAACCTGAGATTTAATAGATTTTTATGACCATATAACCAAGTTAAAAAACTATGCATCACATTTGTTATTCAGCAGTCATCTCAGAGTTGTGTATCAACACCCTAAGTTTGTGCAGCATATTTTGAGGTGTATGTTTTAAATGAACAATTCGGACCATGTGTCTGTTGCAGCACATTAGTGATCAAGCAGAAGCTCCCTGGCATCTATGTTCAGCCTTCATACAGATCAGCACTAAGTAAGCATGTCTTCCTCTTCCACTCTATTCTGTCTGTCACAGAATGCTCTTATGCTGCATTCCATTCAACTCCAAAAGAATTTCTAACTTCCTGCTTGGAAAAGTGCAACAGAATGTGCAGTCAATTAACTTCTATGAATGTGTCAGCATGGGGTTGCAATGTCACATGAATATGTTGGTGTTCAGGGAGATGTGCATGATTAATGAAATGAATGGATTGGCATTTTTTCTTTGTACTACCAAACTCGACCGACAGAAATCCCTATATTCACAAGTCAGACATATAGAAAACTCCCACACCTGTTTTTGAATGGAGCACAGCATTAGTCATTAGGCGCAAATTGAAAATACGCCTAATGGAAAAGCATCAATTTTGCAAAAACGCCCATATATTGCAACACAGTTTTTATTACGCTCGCATGAGGTGGTTTTTTCAGCAATCTAAAAAGGTAATTCCAAACGGTCATGGAAATGGCTTTTTCGCATTTACAGGTCACATGGCGTATGTAAAGTCATATGATCATTCTTCAGTGTACTAACCTCCAAGAAACACTTCATAAGTGGCTGCGTTCCAGATAAGGCTGTCCCTACATATGCTACACTTACACTGCGCACATCTGCGTGTGGCTCTGATACGGTCACTGAAGCTGATTACGGCCACCCAATGCTTGTTTGTTTTTATACAGTCTATGTTTTTCCACAGCTACCCAATTTCTAGAGCGCTCTTTTGCTGCTTCTGTAAAGATACACGCATAAGCCTCCTTTGAATAAATCTAGTCAAAATCCCACCAAAATCCATTGCCATGACTTCTCGCGAGAGGCAAAAGGTTACGTTTAAGTCTCATAACATTGGTTAATGGTAATACTTTTTTATCGACATTTATAAAATATCACCAAAGTTTTCCGCAAATCTGTAATGGAAACACGCCTAGTGTGTGTTGTATCATTGTGCTTGTTTTGCATCATCAAATAGTTTAACTTATGAAATGATCAGTGTTCAATAACTGAGCTGAAGCGTTAAATTGATTTGCTACATTGCTAATTTCTCTAAGTATCCATCAATGTCTTGTCTCTATTGCAGTGTGGTTTGGTGTGATTTTCATTCGACATGGCTTGTACCAAGATGGTGTGTTTAAGTTCACCGTCTACATTCCCGATAACTACCCAGATGGAGACTGTCCTGTAAGTATAATATACAATTTCCACACATCAAGAATAAGGATTTTCTACGTGTATTCATTCTATCCATGACCCGCTGTGATGGCTCCCCACATTAGTTTGCTGGTTTTTCCTCTGTAGACTCATTTACAGTCATTGTAGAAGCTACACACACCATGAATTAGGACTGTTTGAAATGTTAGACCATTAAACTTGAGCCCAGGTTTAACATGGTGATGGTTGGTTGCTATAAAACTTTTTCAAGGAAAAGGGACAAAGTAGAAAAGAATGTCTGTGCATAGCACCTTATGCATTTTATTTTATGATGAAGCTGGAGAATAGGAAGCTTGCATACTTGTGGCTTTAAAATATCAAACCAAGATAGTGTATGCATGTTCTTGATATTTTGTTGATAAATGGAGAGAACTGCACCTCGATCCAGAGCTGTTATTGGAGTTATGATGCTGAAACAAGTGGTTAAAGTGGTTCTTTGTGCAATCTAAAATCAAGGAACTGATATAGAGGAAATAAGGGGCTTTCGCACCGTGTAATTCTAGGAACTTGGTTCTAGGAACTAGCCAGCAGGGTCGTTCCTAGAGAACCAATTTCTCCTTCGGGCCGTTTTCCTGGTTGCATTCGCACCGGCAGCAGGAACTCTGAAGCGCCCGACAGCGATGTCTTTTTATAATGTAGATGTAAACGCACAATTTACGCGATTTGCAAGAGCAAAAAGTTGGGCTAAGAGACATTTATATTATGACAACTTGCAGTGTTACATAAAGCTGAGAAAAGAACACAATGCTGCAGACAACAGGTAAATGCCGTTATCACCGTTTTCCATGTTCGTGGAGTAAATGTTTACATGGCTTTTTAAAAATGCCGGGTGGTTGGTGTTTCGCGTGCGTTTTGCCAATCAGCGTACACTTACGTCACTGATAGTTCCTATAGAACTGTTTTAGACCCTGCTCTGAAGTAGGAGCTAATTTAGTTCCTCCAAATGGAGTTCCTAGAACTAAAACCGTTCCTGTGGTGCGAACACGCCAAAAAGCAGGTACTTCCGCCAATAGTTCTAGGAACTACAAAAGGTTCCAGCGGTGGGAAAGGCCCTATACTTCCGTTATACAGCTTGAAGTTTTCATGTATTTTTTAAATAACACTATATATGAACATTTACTGCCTGTGAGAATGTGATGCAGTATTGTTTGCCATGTAAATGTCTGTTAAAAAAAAAAATCTACACCGACAGTGATGAGACTTTTCTAGTAGAAATTTTATTTCTACAAAAACTACAAATTTTCCACCTCTGCTGGCGAATCAAAGGCTGCTCACCTAGCGCCAGAGACCAACTTGGCATATAGCTACTTCTTGCTCCCCTCGTAGATGGCACGATGAGGAGTTGTAATTTGTGCCTAATGGGTGGAGCTAGAATATCCAACCACACCCACACACTAACCCTACCCACAACTCTATCCCTTCACCCCCTTAGATGTCCAGAGAGGTGGAGCTGGAAGTCATTTGACTGCAGCGAGTGCCACTTGGGCTAATCTGCTGCTTAAATTAGCCATGGTAAAGTCAGACTTTGCTGTAGTCTTTACAAGTTTCATTGAAGTATTTCAACATTTTCTTATTTTTAAATAAGTCATGGAAATGTTTTCCATAAGTTATGGAAATGTCTATTGACTATAATAGCTATACTCAACTCTCAAACCACTGTGGGTTATGGAAACTAATTGTTCAAAAGGTTTGGGACACAATTTTCACAATGGTCATTCCATCAGAAGGGCTGATCTGTTCTTCTTTTGTTGCGTTTATGCATGGTTTTTTTTCAGAGGGTCGTTTTTGACACCCCAGTTTTCCACCCTCTAGTGGACCCGGTCTCTGGCGAGCTGGATGTGAGGAGAGCTTTCACCAAATGGAGGTCTGTTTAACAAAACGAAACAAAAACTGCTGTTTTACTGTATTGCCCTTTACCTCCCTGGAATCTAAATTCAAAGGGGCTCAAGGTTGTTTTGGAAATATTTTAGTACTGTCAAAATGAATGTTAATGCATGCGATTTTAAAAAATAAATAAATAAAAAAAAATAAAAAAAAAGTGTTGGGTTTGCCCGACCCACCAACTCTGCTTCTCTTATTTTTAAATTTATTTATTTTTTTTCGCTTGACAAGAGTTGTATTTATTTGTTGTTTCTACATTAATTTGAATATTAAATTTATTGCAGTATAAAAAAATATATTTGAGAACTTTAATGTTAGGTGGGATTTAATCGCAATTAATTTCAGAAAAAAAATTGTGATTGGTTATTTAATCGATTTAAATTACTATATATATTGTTTACTATGATAAATTGAAATAAATAATAATTTTCCAATAATCTAAATTTGCAGGCGAAACCACAACCATATCTGGCAGGTCCTTATGTACGCCCGCACAATCTTCTATAAGATCAACACCATGGATCCGCTCAACCCAGAGGCTGCAGTGCTGTGAGTAATAGATTATTTTTTTTTAGTGTTTTTTTTTAATTTTTATAAATAGTCTTCCTAGCACATACACTAAACGGTGACAGTCACTAAATAAGTCCCTGAAGTTGGTTTTGCTTCAGAGAAATGAAGTAACCACAATATCTCTCTCATGAGAGTAAACTGATGCCTCGTTCTATTTATGACGCACTGACCCAAAATTCAAATGATTTGCAACAGTCGATTTATTGCGTCCAGTGGAGACGGGCTCAAGCTGTTGCGGTGCGGCATGGTGACAGTCTTGACTTCACACAACAAGATGAAAGCTTGTTTAGCCTTTTTTCCCCCACATTTATTTCCTCATAGTAGTGCTGCACGATTAATAGAAATTAAATCGCGATTAGGCAGAAGCTGCGATTGTCATGCGTATCTTTCAGTGAAGCATGGTTCTATGATCAGCAGTACATCTCCATCCAGAAGGCCAGAGGGCGCTCTCGCACTGAAACTCCAAATAAGCCTCGCAGAAGAAACCCAGGAAATGCCTATAGTGGTTGCTAAATAAACCGATTTAACTGCTTTGATTAATTGACGGCCTACTACACACACACACAAACATATATTTCTTTAATCGGAGTTTTCTTATTTGTATATAAACAGTAGGCTGGGACAAATTCGAATGCGTTTGCAGCAAGCTGCTTGTCAGTGAACTACAGCTCTGTGTAGTAAATGCTGCTCCATATGAAAGCACGTGCTGGAGATTTACTACTAATCACAGGAGCGGCTTTATTGACGAGATACGCATGACAATCACATTCGATTAATCGTGCAGCCCTACCTCTTAGCTGTGCCTTCTAGTAGTTAAGAGCTTGTTTTGAAATCCTGTACACTCGACTGTTTTTTGCTTTCTAATATAAATGCTTTCTGTGCAGGTATGACAAAGACATCCAGCTCTTCAAAAGCAAAGTGGTAGACGGTGTCAGGCTATGCAATAGTCACCTGTTTGATCAGCCCAAGATAGATGACCCTTACGCAATAAGGCAAGTACAGCACTCAGATGTATTGTGGAGTTTTCCTCCACAATTGTGATCTCCTTAAGGCCTTTTAACACTGAATGTGAGAATTCGGTGCGATGACGCTTTTGAGTCAAAACAATAGATCCTTATGGGGCGATTCACACCAGGTGCGATCATTCGTGGTGCGAAAATAGATTTTCGTCTTTTTTTTTTTTTTTCCTCCCCGTCGCTCCGTGATGAAAAGGGTCATCCAATTAAATTTGAACTTGGATCACGTTCCCGGAGCATCTGCTGTTGCACAAAAGGGCAAGAGTGGTGGTGCCATTTCAAAAACCAGTGTAAACGAACACCGAAGAAGAGTATCGCAGAAGAGATTCATCGGCGATTCGCCTTGCTTTTTCACTTTGCGCTTGGTATGAAACGGCCTTTAGGCTGTATTTACACTGGGATTAAAAAAAATCTGAACTCTCATCTGCCACAGATTGTACACTGCAAACACAATCTTTTTTTTTTTTTGTATCCATTCGGAGTCACTTACAAATGTGGTTTTAAATCATATACTTATGATATCTGATCTACATCCAAGTTCAAACTCCAAGTCACCACAAGGTGTGAGAGATGCATTTACCCTCAAAGATATGTGTGTGTTTTTCTCGTATTCTAGATTTGGCTGTGTGATGCTTCTGTGTAAGCAGACGTGCATGCTTGCACAAACTCGCAGCTTCTTTTAAAACGGAAACTTTTATATATAGGTAAGAGATTGTGCACATTCGGGAGCATACAAACTTGTTTTGACCCAATGCCCCATGCATATTATAAATAAAATCTTTGAAAGCTAAATTAAATTTTTCAGCAATGAGGTGATAACATTACATTTTTGGAAGTAAACACAGACCATGGGTAATTCACACGATAATTCACAATCTCTTACTCAAGTTCATGCAAGTAAATTACTTCAGAATTATAGATCTAACAACCCACAGATGAAATGATTAACAAAAACAACAGTTCCTTTTATCTGTTCAGTCAGATTTTGTGCTACACATAAATAACAGCTTCAATTTGTCAGTGCTAGCAAGTGAACATGGTGTAAGCGGGGTTAATCGCATCTGTTGTGCATTCAATGTGAGCTATGTACAGCTATTTAGAAGTCGAGAGTCAGCAGTAGGAATCTTTCAGTGGAATCATTCTAGTTTGGGCGGGGATAAATGTAAGACAAAAATCGGACCTGGGCAGAAGATTGGATTTGTGCATTTAAGCCTTTGTGTAAATGTAGCCTTACTTTTTGAAACTTGGATTCATTCGTGAAAGTGAAACCAGGAGTTTCAGTTCAGTGGGGTTAAAAGTTCGGCATGGAGTCATCAGACTGAACTTCGGCTCATTTGTTTTTCCGCATCTGATGTTTGTTTTCTCTCTGCAGCTTCTCTCCGTGGAATCCAGCGGTGCATGAAGAGGCAAAAGAGAAAATGTTTGCACATAAAGTGAGTGTGTGACGCTCCCCTGACTGCTCCCCACAACCAAGTAAAAACTGGCTTCTTCTTGGTATCTGATGCATGCCTCATTTTAAATCATGAGCTTTTTTGTGTGGAACATGGTTTCTTTTCCTTTCCTATTACCTGTTGTCTTTTTCTAGTCTATATGCTTGTGGGTTTGCTAAAATGTGCATTATTGTGAGGATATTAATTACACCCTTGGTGTTTGTGACAATGGTGTTCTCTTGTTGTTGTAGCGATGGCCAGAGGATTATAACAAAGGACTGCCGGTGTCTGGGCTGTCTTGGGTGAAGCCTGGTTCCACTCAGCCTTTCAGCAAAGAGGACAACCCCCTTCAGACGTGAACCTTCAGCACTGGCTGTCCACCAGGAGGGGTGCTACGCTACTGTGGCTGCGCCGAACCACATGTATAGAATTCTGATGCAGTTCTATGAACTTTCTTAATTCGCAAAACCCTCGCTCGGCTTTAAAAGAAAACCACTATAATGGCTTAAGAATTATAGACATGTTCCCAGTATAGATGTAAAGATCCCACTCGTTCATTTCAGTGCTGAGGCTTGAACGCACCAAGGTTGTTCTAGTCAGTACTGTTACTTGCACATGTTAATGTTTTCAGGCACAACAAACCACCTCACTTATTTGTGTAGGTCATGCTCTTCTAATTGATAAACTTGGTTTTCTCACTAATAATTTGATGTATTTAATACATTTTCCCTTTATTTTCCTTTCCCTGCAAACTTGGTTAATGAGTTTTAATTTCAAACATACATTTGCAGTCTGGGACAGAGCGCCGATGTTTTTTTTTGTTTGTTTGTTTGTTTTTTGTTTGTTTGTCTTGAGATATTTGGGTTGAGATTTGTTTTGTGTAAAATCCTGTATATGATATGGTTTTAATGTAAAATACAGAGCAAGATAAATACTATTCATTAAGACGCGGGCAACTTTTTTGCGAAATGTTGCTTGGGCACTTTCCCATTGAGAATAGGTAACATTTTTATCTGGATACTTCAGATCGGTCGTGGGCTTTGTGTCTCACCTGGTTGCCCGTTGACAGCCCGGCAACATTGCTCAAAAAGTTGCCCTTTGTATCATCAGCCTAAGTTAATCCTTGTTGTTCAGTAGTAATCGTTTTATTCACTCCTAACGGTTTTGATCTAAATGTTTTGATGTGTAAATAGTAGAGCGGTTCAATGAAATGAATGGCCTCTATAGAGTCCATGGCTCTCTAGGAATTTACCATGGTTTAAATTTTAGACATTTAGCTGTTTTACAATGCATTTTTTAAAAAAAAAATTTTTGGGGGGGGGGTGGTTTCGGTAAGAATACTGATATGAGCTCAGCTGTGTAAGTAATTTATTTTTTTTTTTTTAAACGGTTATAAGCAAATAAATGCATAAACAATGAAACTGGCCAGATTTTGTGTTTAGTGAAAGTAAATTCGAGTGATTCTGATATTGCGTTTTATTTTATATATATTATATATACTATTATAGCGAGAGAGGATAGCTGTGGAACCTAAAAATAAATTGGTGCTAGATAAAACAAGTCCTTTTGGTTATTGATTATACGTTTTCTATTTGCATGCTCCAGTTTCTGCTGGATTTGTCATGTCAGTGTTTACACGAAGCAGTTCGCAAAAGATCCACCAGAGGTGATCAAATATAAGAGACCCCGACTGCAACTTTTCCCCACTTCTCTCCTCCCACTCATTCCACTCCCATAGGCTGATTCACAGTCAATGTAAAGCCCTCGCTGATTGGCTGACGTCCCGGAACGGCCATCTTGTTTGTTGATCGTTCTAACTTCACGTTTTGCGTACAATGCTCTTATGTCCCAGATTACCAGTAACATTTTAAGTACACGATATGGACCTTTGCTAACACTCAACTTGAGGACTCAGACGGGCGTCCCAGTTATTCCAAACAAACGAATTCAACTTCGGCCAATCACAGAGGACTTGACATTTATGCAAATGTGCGTTTATCATCATCCTACGTCAGCAGCCCTGGAACCGCCGAGGTCGCCCAGCCGCGATATTAACTACGCCAAAAACTTCGCTATTTTATCTCTCCGTAAATGGTCGCGCTGTCGCCGCAGGATCTGGCTTCGTTTGGGTAAGTTCGTTTGTTTGTTTCCTCTCCTAGTCTAAAGATAATGTAGCTGGTTACAGAGTGCGACAGTGCTGAAACTCAGGTGGCTGTCAGTCCTGATGAAAGCGAGCGCGAGAGAGAGACTGAAGGGAATCCCAGTCTGTAAGAAACACTCGTAGCAGCTGAACTCAGGTACACTGTCACGATGTGAGCTCCACCTGAAAGGCAAGACATGGACAGCACTGTGTTTTCAGCCAACGGTGGTTCTGAACTAACAGCGACCGAGCGCACCTCAGAAAGTAGAGCAGGTCGCTGGCTCCGGAGGAACGTAACGGCAAAAGAACAGTTTGTATTTCAAGGATTATCATGTTCCTTCGCTGTCGAGACAAAATATGAAGAGGACACGCGTTTAAAGTTGGAAAGGCTGTGAAGCGAGCGTCCCCGGTGCTGTTCTGGAAGGTACAGTGATTTCATCTACACTGGAGTCTAGTTTCGTTCTTGTAATCTGTAAAGACAGAGGTAGCATTACAGGCTGGACCACTGGAAGAGGCTATTAAGTAATATTAAGTCATAAAAAAGGGAAAGAGGCCACAGTAGATTTTTTAAAGCGATTATGAACGGTATGGGTAGGCAACAGGTCCAAAATAGAAAAAAGGAAATTAAAGAAAATAACATATCTTTTAAAATTATACAATATATTTATATATTTTATTATTCAGAATCATCCTAGGTGACACGCAACTTCCTCTGATTGAAGAATCATCTCTATGTATTTGTTATGAATGTTACCATATTCATGTCGGCCTACACCCAACAGGTTCTCTTCAGAAACACATGGCATCTGTATTTCATATTGTTAGTTTCAGCTCTGTTACATACAGATCTATATGACATGTGGCTGTGTGCAAATTAGTACTGCCCTGAGTTTCAATCCAGAGACTTCACTACTACAGGCTGAGTTAGTAAAATCTGGCCACATGAACGATGCTGGGACTCCAGAGAGATTTGCTTGAATTTAGCCTCCAATATGTTCAGATGGATCTCCTTTAATGCACTGAATTGGGGCTGTTCGGACACAAGAAAGCATCCTGTGTGAATGACCCCTAAGTTACTTTGGTTAGAAATGTCTGCCCATAAGTGCACTGCTTACATACAAGGGAACATTCAACACTGAATTCTATGTTTATGGATGGAGTGTTTGTTGTTGTTGTAATATAGGGCAAGGCATGATCCACAGTAAACAGAGAGTCAACCAATAAAAAAAACAAAACAATAAATAGCTCGACACCCATGTCCATCTGAAGTGCTTTTGAACTTGCATCAGGAAGCAAAATGTCGTTCAGTGATGAGTCAATGGAAGCTGCAGGACAGGATCATTTGAGCCCACATACATTTTCCTCTGCTTGAAAAAAATTATCTCTGAGCACCATGAGTCATGATGATAATTGAAGTACATCATTTTCCATTAGATCAAGAGAAAATCTTGTTCAGCCAGCGTTACATTAATTAATTTTATACATCAACTAAGAATTGTAACTGGTGCGTTGTCAGTAATTGGTACAGAAAGATTGTTTATTTCACGTATTTTCGTACTCTTTTTATTATCGTGTTATGCCCTGTGCCTTTCTGCTTCTCTTGTAAGGAGTGGCTTTCGTCATTCCTCAGTGGAAGCAGGTTCGTTATTTGTCCACCGTTATGTAAAATCTTTAATGTATGGTCCACCTTTGTTTAGAAGTATGCTATGAATAGATACAGGTTTGTTGAATATAATATAAGGACCACGCTCATCTTGAATTGCATCTGCAAGACCTGAATGGCTATGAACTGTAATTGGCAGTATTCATTTGTTTTGCATGCGGATCAAGCTTAGTGCTTTATGAAAGTTATTCTAAGACTAGATTTGTCTTCATGCTGGAAGATCTAAGTCTTATTGTTGGGGATGGGTTGTTTCTTTGACTTTTTCATTAGGGATGCACAGTAAATCGGTAACATGTCAGTTATCAGGCAACATAAAAAAAAAAAGATGTATTAGCCAATTTTGGGGTATTTAATGAACCCTTTTCACAGACTGTAACGACGTGATTCACAGTTATTAACATCATAAATAATCGTAAAATGTTTTTTTTTTTATATTTGTATTTGAAGAATTTATAGTTTGTGTTATATTACGGTGACATTAAATAAAAAAATACATCTTTCTCTCTTCTGACTGCCGTAATCAATACAGTGTAAATGCGTTTATGAAATTTGTATTTATTTATTTATTTATTTATTTATTCAGTTTTACTATTGGAGCAAATGTGAACGCAAAAAATATTATTGCTACAGTCCCCCATTCACCACTATAGAAGTTTACCAAGCTATGATGACTGTTTGTTGACTGAAATGTGGAAAAGGGTCCTTTGCCGTCATTGAACATGTACTTTAACTGAATCTTCAAAAAACACTATTTAATTAACACTAATTTATTAACACTGGTAAATGTAATTTTTAGCAAATCTCAAAATAAATATAAAATTTTCATTATTATAATGTTGTGATGCTTAAATTCACTTGTAGCATTTAAAAAAATTTTAGTTTTTAGTGTTTTGGTTTTAATTCATTTTAAAAAATAGTACAGAATTGTAATAATGTAATTCATCCTTTGTCAGCCATAGCACAAAATGAATAAATAAAAAAATGAGCAGCTTAATCAGATCAGTCAGAAATTGTAATGAACAGACATGAACAGTTCTTACAGAGATCAATCCCTCCTCATGGCGCAAGAAGTTGCATAACTAGACAAGAAAGCCGTATCTTCCTTCTGTTGTTCCACTTTTGATGTGGAAGTCGTTGAAATTACACTCGCCACCTGTTGTGTTGGGTAAAGCATGGCTGTGCTGTGGGAAAATTAATCACTAAAAAAAGAGGTTACTTGATATGGTGGTCCAGGATCAGCTTCAGTCGTCCAGAAAAAACCCTGACCATAGTCATAGGACAGCTCCGAAACTGGTCTCGGGTCTCTGGCACCTGGCACCTCTACCTGCTCTTTAGATGAGTCACAATCTAGCATATATGACTTGGCTTCTCTCACGGGGCAGTTTCACAAAGGAAATGCATTGACGTGTGCAGTCCAAGACCAGCAGCACTGACACCCAGCTATGCCTCATCTTGTTGAAGTCATGCACTCTCACTGGCACGAGAAAAGCCAGTGGATTAGATTTGTGAAACGCATTGGATCACACCATTAGTGACTCTTTCATTTGCCAGAGATGTAAGGCATATTGCAGAAATGTAGATCGAATTGGATATTGTAGGTTACTCTGTGAAAGAGATTTGTGTAAGATATAATCTTTGAAGAGTGTGTGTTGGGGGAGGGGGTCACAGTGTTTTTCAGTAGTAGGAAGTTGCACGTGTTTTTGCTTGTATAGATAGTGCATGGCTAATGGCCTTAGATGGCAGGGCTCTTATCAGCGTTTCTCTCAGCTGTGGACTGATGCAGTTTCTGGCCTCTCTTCTCAAGAGAAATGTTTCTGGCCTGATGCTTATCCTTGGAAGCCAGTCGATATAAATCAGTCCTCACAGCCAAAGAGGCTGATCAAAACTGGTAGGCAATCTGGACTTTGAAGGTTGGCAATGAGTGTTTACATAAATCTGTTTTGGGTCTGTTGTGTGCCACAATGTTTCATAAGAACCACCGGTGATCCATTGCTACAGCAGTAGGACTGCATTATTAAAAAAAATTAATAAAACAAATATATATTTTTTCATGATATGTAACAAAATACCAAAATCTTGATCATAGAATTTATATTAAAATGTGGATTTTTTTCTTATGTCACGTAGTTTTTAGGGATGTAACGATTAACTGCGAGCCGGTTGAAAAACGATTCAAATATGTGACGATTCAAATAGGTTGAGATGCCAAACAAATCGCGATTCAAATAGGTCCTGGAGGGCCGGTGTCCCGCCAGAGTTTAGCTCCAACTTGCCTCAGACACACCTGCCTGGAAGTTTCTAGTACTGTTTATCTGGTAAGAGCTTGATTAACTGGTTCAGGTGCGTTTAATTAGGGTTGGAGCTAAACTCTTAAGGACACCGGCCCTCCAGGACCGAGTTCGGACAGCCCTGAATTAGGGGAGTTTATGAATGTATGTCTGAGGGGAACTTACTGTGTATAGAAAAGTTTAGATGGTATTTTTTCTTTTTTATCTTGCCTCTGCATAATGCATATTAAAGTTTATAAGTGCAGCGCTGCTTTGTTTACAGCGGAAACCAGGAAACACTTTAAGTGCCACCTGCTGGCAGAGAGTGAATCTGCATCTCATTTAGCTCAGCTTTCATGCAGATATTTTTATTTATATTTTCACAAAACTGAAGTCAAACCATTTTGTTTTTGCTTCAAAATTCTGAATTATACAACCTAATTTAGATTAAAAATTAAATAAAAAATGTTCATGTTGCATGTATGCAGCATCTTTCTTTGGATCATGATTAAAATGCAGTGGTTGCCTCTAAATTTAAAATGGAAAGCGCACAGACAAAGCCTTATTTTGTTTAAATGAAGAGATTTTTTTTTTATTTGTGTTACTTATTTGATTTGAAACTTGTTTTAAAATTTCAATTTAGTTTTGATATTTACATTTACATTAGCCTATATTTAAATTTTGTTATTTAGCAGATGGCTGTTATCCAAAGTGACTTTCAAATGAGGACAATAGAAGCAATCAAAACCAACACAAGAGCAATAATATGCAAGTGCTATATTAGTATATTATTATAGTGTTATATTTCAATTTCACAAAGAAACGTTCAGCATTTTGCCCAAGCAATGATGAAAGGACACATTTAATTTATCATTTGTCTTAAAATCTCATTTTGTTTAACAAAAAAACAATCGTGAATCAAATCGAATCGTGAAATCAAAATCGTGAATCGAATCGTGAGTTCAATGAATCGTTACATCCATAATTTTTAAGTAGTCTATACTACAGACTACATTAAAACAGACATGAAAACTGTTTCTGGAATAATTTGCTCTTTTTATGCGTATACCATTCAAAAGTTTGGGCTTTTTAAAAACTTTTTTGAAAGAAGTCTTGAAGTCTTCTTCTAATACAGATACAAAGGCTGCCAAACACCAAGTACTATTATGAATTATTATTTACATATTGTCTATTTAATACATTAAAAAAATCATTATTCCTCGTGAAGCAATTGTCAGGCAGCCCTTCCTCCAGTCTTCAGAGTCAAATGAGAATTCAGAAATCAGTTTGATATACTGATTTGGTGCTAAACAGATATTCCTTATTACTATCAATGTTGAATACAGCTTAATATTTTTGTGGAAAGCATGAGTGGAAATGATACCATGATAGCATTTTTTTTCAAGATATTTTTGATGAATGGAAAGTTCAAAAGAAAGCTTTTATTTGAAGTAGAAATCAATTGGAACATTACAAATGTTTTTACTGTCACCTTTGATCAATCATAATGTGTCTTTATTTAATAAAAGTATTAATTTTCTTTAAAAATTTCCTTGACCCCAAACTTTTGAACAGTGGTGTACATCAATAAATCAAGTCAGTGCCTCATTGGTCAACTTCATAAACAAAACGGTACAATTTTGAATAAATATACAGGAGGCAAGCAATGTGGCAATACTAGAAATGCCATTTTAATAACTGAAGCTGACACTCACTGCATGTTTACACAGTCTCATTGTTTGAGCCCTGCAGTTCAGCGCAAGTCAACTGACAGTCCGCACGCACTGCATATCGGGCTTTACTCTACATATGTTACAGTGTCAGGAATTCAAGATAATTCCAAATTACCACTGATCCTTTTCAGTTTGGTTCTAAATATATAATATACTTCAAAATGCAGCAGAATGCAGCAAATGAATAATCAACACATTTCAAAATAACTTAAAGCAGCTGTAATCATACTGTAATTTTTTCAATTAATTATGCAGCCCTATACTTAAGACTGCAGAAATCTCTAAGGAGCAGTGAAATGCAGAAAACTTGTCTAGCTTATAGACATATCTAGATGACTAGGACGTGACCGTAAACCTTAATTACAATGTGCCTGCCCAAATGCTTCCTGGTTTGAGACAGGTGTACTACTTGCAAAACAGTCCATTAAAGCCAGCCCTAGATAATGGGAGGTGCCTTGCAATTTTGAACACTGGTGATAGACGCCGTTACGGCTGTATATATGATTTAAAATCCCCACACAGAGCTGTGAGTTTGCTATTGATATGAGATAAGACTCATGTTTGAGCTGCTTTTTGCTTCTTTGAATGCTAGTGCATAGAGGACTGACCCTTACTTCATGTGTTTTCTTTCTTTCTTTCTTTTTTTTTTAAAGATAAAATGAATGTAAAACAGCTGTTACAGTCTATTTTAAATGGCAAAACCAAATGATCTTGTAGTCTAGATGTGGAGCGGCAGCTTCAGTTGAAGTGTTATGCTTCCCTCTCTAGCAACTGAATATAGATTATGTTGGTGTGTTAGTAGAATTTTTGTTGATTTAATGGTATATAGAGGGAGAAATGATTGAAACCACAGAGTGGTATCGTAGTAATGGACCGTGTCTAGGCTTCTGCGCACTGCCATTTTGTTTATCAGTGTGTGTTATGAGTCATCAGGTCGTGACTGACCTCCTCCACAGCTGGTGTTGGTCAGGACAGCCTGTTTCTCTCTCAACCTCTCTGTCCGGTTGCATGTGCGTGCATGTGTGCGTGAAATGGAATGAGCTGTCTGATGAGATGTCGCTCCTCTCGCTCTCCTGACCAAGGCTTGGCAGAGAATTGTGCAGTTCTCACTCACTCTCTCTCATCTATAGCTGAGGAAAGTCCGAGGGGAGTGTGAAGCACCTGGTTTTTGTCTGGTGCTGAAAGCTCTTCAGCTGCTGTGCTTGTTGTAATGTCTGTTTCTGAGCTCCACTAATGGTGCCAAATGTTCCCCTGACATTCCTTCCCCTTTCACCTCTCTCAAGGCTCGGGGTGTTCTGAAGAGTTTATTGTCAGTCTGACTTAAGGAGATGGACATGTTAGAAGAGCATCAATGCGGTATTGTATCTTGTAATGGAGTGATGTAACATTGGGTTTGTATTTAAAGTACGACGTCACATGCTCAGTGCTACTTCTTTTGTGTTGAGTTTTCTACTACTCCATTTCACTTTTCTGCTGAGTTTATGCTGCATTCCATTGAAAACAATTGAAAAATTACACTAGTCTCGGGGAAAAACCCTTTGGTGGACACACGGCCTTAGTTCAGTTAGAAAGCAGACACTACAATTAAAGATTAAGATTTTGTTTCAAAGCGAAATGCAAAAGCGCCTGTTTGGGAATGTTTTGGATTTTGAAAAGGCCATTGACTTTTCCCGTTTATCTAAGGTGATTTTGTAAGGTTTTTTTGTTTAGTTTTTTACATTTGTTTCTTATTTATTTGGTTCCACAGTGTTTGCTGATTTTTTCTGTATTTAAACTGTATGATTTATTTATTTTATTTTACATCAAGGTGTATGTCGTGCCTCCAGCTTTCTTATTCATTTTGCTAATAAATATTCTATGTTTCTTATTTATTTATTTTTTAATACATTTAAACTTTGTACATTTAAACTTTATTTTATTTTATATTAGGCCTATAGCATGGTGTATTTTAATTTGGTTTGTTAACAAAAGTTCTATGTTTAATATAATTGAGTTTGTCATTTTCCATTCAAGCAATTGATGCAGAATTGCCACTAATTTGAAAGTGAAAGTAAAATGCGCACGGGCATTTAGAAGCTATTTAAAAGTGAGGAAAAGAGGGAAAACCCCAACAAAACCCATCCCCCGGTGATACCAGTGTTACCGGTGTTGTCACACGTCGATTAACCAGTGGGAAAATTTCCTCACCATTAAGGATGCACGAATGTTCGGCAACCAAAATTATTCGTCCGAAAATAGCAATAAGTGAATAGACCGAATAAATTGTACTGAACAATGATATTACGCGATCAAATAGCAACCAGCGCAGAGTGAGAGGTGCACACTCTTTGTTATGCAGCACACACGTCAGCAGTGTAGAAGCATTTAAAATGTTGGAGAGAGATGCAAAAATCATTTCAAGCACCGACAGCGAGAGACTGTTTAGGACTGCATCGCATGTCTTCAATGAGAAGAGGAAGGGGTGATTGTTGCTGGTTCCTGTATGATGATTGAAACCTTAAACAATTAATAAATAAAATGCAGAAAACATGATGTTTTATAATACGCAGGCATGTATTCTGACAGCGCTGCACGAACTCGCAGCAGATCTGCTTGTTAACCAGAGTTCAAAGTCCAAAGCGCAAGGAAAATCTGCGCTGATACAGTGGTCAGTTGCTCAGTCACATTTTTATGAATTTTTACAAGGCATGGGACAATGCGATACGTACGACATATTCGTAATGAGACTCATTTATAAATCTGTTGTCAACAAAAATAAGCATTGAGGTCTTCCTGCACATTTCCGCCAAAATAAAAGTTGAGAAAAAACAATAACTCCATAAACAATCATAAATGTTAGTATTGTAATTTTACTGTTGTTCTGTAAAATAAAATAAAACGTAAGACAATAATAAATGATAATAATCATTACAACAGCTCTGTTTTAATATATTTATTATAACTTTCACACATAGTGTTCAAATTAGGATATGTAATATTTTCTAATGTTTTAAAATAAGTCTCTTCTCAGCAAGGCTGCTTTTAATTGTACAGTAAAAAAATAAATAAAATAAAATACACATGGCTGATTCAAGAAGGGGGTCTGATGGCCCAAAATTATTATTTTACTAACTTATTAGTTTTAAAGTAAATTGTGCTTTGTTGGTAATAGGGTCTGCTAGAAATGTTAAAAATGTTCAGTGTAAATATTTTTTAATTGTTTTGTTATTTATTTTTACTTGAAAAGCAAGACAAAACAGTAAAACGCACATTTTGGCTTTTTAATTTATGCAATTGTGAAAAAAAAATTGGCAAAATACATGTGGAAAAAACTTGAAAAAACTGTGTTCGGTATTCGGCCTTCGGGCCAGTGTTTAATTTTGTTCGGTTTCAGCTTCGGCCAAGAATTTCCATTTCGGTGCATCCCTACTTACCATCACAACCCTACTTTGCAGCCTGACATGAAGACAGACACAGTTTTTGTTTTATTCCAGCTGTATTTACTCAGTGCAATTTATAAAATCCAAGTGAAAGATATAACACCAACATCTTTTTCAACAAAAACCCAATAACTGAGTTGGAAAAAGGATCACCTCCTTGTGTCAGTATTTGTTGAACCACCTTTTGCTTTAATAACAGCCTTTAGTCTGTTGGGATATGTCTATACTTTTTGCACATCTAGACTTTGCAATATTTGCCCATCTTCTTTGCAGAACTGCTCAAGTTCAGTTCAATTTGATGGTGACTCTTTGTGGACTGCAGCCTTCAAGTCATTCCACAGATTTTCAGTGAGGTTTAAGTCTGGGCTCTGACTAGGCCTTGCAAGGACATTCACCTTTTTCTCCTTCTACCACTGTGTGGCTCAGTTTTGCTGTGTGGTTTGGGATAATTGTCATGTTGGAGGTAAACCTTCTTCCCATTGACAACTTTCTGGCAGAGGGCAGCACATTTTACTCAAGAATTTGTTGATATTTTGCCCCATCCATTTTCCTTCTATACTGACAAGTGCTCCAGTCCCTGCTGCATATAAACACCCCCATAACAGGATATTACCCCCTCCATGCTTACTGTAGGAATGTGTTATTTGGTCCGATGGCGAGCTGTATTGGATTTCCACCAGACATATTGTTTGAGGTTGAGGCCAAATAATTCAATTTTAGTCTCTTGTGCCTCAGAATCTTCAAGGTGCGTTTTAATTTCATATTAGACTTCACTGTGCTTCTAGGCAGTGATAAAGCCTTTGAATTGTTTTTGTATCCATCTCCTGACATGTGCCTGTCCACAACTTTATGCCGGAGATCTTTTGACAGTGCCTTGCCACCCATAGTTGATTGTTTGCTTCAGTTGTACTACCAAGAACTGAAATGCTCCAGGAAAGCTCTTTTCATGCTGAGCTGATCAAAATTACCACAGCTGATCACAGTTGAAAGTCAAATGCCTTTGTGTGCCATTGAGAAGGTGATTAGCTACACCTGATTGAGTTTACAATTTATTTTTAGGAGGTGTCATCCTTTTCCAACTAAATACAGTAAATACAGCTGGATATAAAACAAAGACGTCTGTCCTTCATTTCAGCTGCAAAGCAACAAAATGTGATTATTTTAAAGGGGGTGATTCTTTTCTATACCCACTGTAAAACAGTACATTATATTTTACATTATAACAGTACTGATATTTTGATCATTGTATACCTGCCAAAACAAACACTAGCATTGCCATTTTGTTTCTGCATATGTCACCTTACAATATAGCAATCTGTTGTTTGACTCTTTTGAAGACGTCAAAGATGTCAGTCTGGCTTTGCTTAGAGTTTCTGCATTTCACCTACATTTAATGACCACCTTTTACAAAATGAAATTGAAAATGAAAAGTCTCAGGTGTCCCCAGAATGTGTCTGTGAAGTTTCAGCTCAAAATACCCCACAGATCATGTATCATATCATTTTTAAAAAGCCTATTTTGAGTGGAAGCTGAAACAAGCTGTTTTCATGTATGTATCTTTAAATGCAAATGAGCTGCTGCTCCCTGCCCACTTTTTCACAGTAGGGCTGTGCCTTTAAAGCTCAAACCTCAAATACTCTGCTAAAAAACATTGGTTTTGATTATCATGTAAATCATGCTGAAATCATGAATGAAATCCCATGTATATATTAGATCTGTGTATTAAGTGACAGCAGCGTAATATTCAGTACCTACTGCTGTCTGTGCTGTTAATATGACCCAAACAATAAAATAACAACAGAAAATCACTCACTGACTGTGAACTGAATAAAGTATATAGCGTTAATAAGACATTTCTAACTTGAATGCTGTTTTTAAATGCTCTAGCGTCATGATAAACATGCGGCTCACTTAGGCGGCTACACTTAACGCGGTGTTTGGTTGTCATCATCGGTGTGGGCGGTGGAACTGAGCAATGTGACATCACAATGCTCAGAGAATCAAAACGGCATGTGTAATGAGACGGATTTGGTTCAATGGGGATTAAAAAAATAAGGAGTGGGTGGATTTTATCATTATAAGGTGTTGTGTTACACACTGCCAAAACACATTTAGTCAAAAAAACAGGTAAAGTGGATTTTGCATAAGGCTGTGTGTGATATCTGCAAGCGAAATGATGTCATTTCTTACAAAATCAGGCCAAAATGAAGTTTGTTTTGTGTTCGATTTGGGAGTTCGAAGCGGCTTGCCAAAGCAAACATATTAGAAAAGTTTGTTCCGGCTGCAAAACACCTTCGTACTACCATTGGTCCGTGATGATAACGTCATAGGAGGTGTGTGCTGAGGCTCTGCCTTCTTTCACACGGAACTCTTACATGGGTTAATTTCATCTGTCGAGTCCTTGGAGGTGAGATGTCAGAGCAATGAAGAGCCGCTTTATAGTAGCAAATAAAGTTGTGCTTTTGATGAAATGAGACACTGAAATTTTAATACTGCTGCTTGCTTTTAAGCAATATATTGAATAAAGTGCCATGTAAATACATGTGACGTGACTTCACGGGAGTGCTAATTTGCAGAGCTTGTGCAAGCATACCCATGATGCTATGAACTAGGGGTCGACCGATTATCAATGCCGATATAAGAGTAAGAATTACAACCAACACCAGTGAAGGCAGTTTTTGTCAGAGCCCTTGTTATTCTTAATTTTTACACCAGACATAAATATTGGTTCAAAATATTGGTTATTGGTCTACTTGGTCTGTAATAATCGGTATCGACATCGGCCCTGAAAAACACATATCGGCCGACCCCTACTATGAACAGATGCTTTTTTAAAATAAAAAATGTTTGCTATTCTCTCCATTTTTGTTGTGTTTATTTTGTTATTGAGAGGAAAGCGCACAGCACATATTTACATTTCATTTAAACGTCGCTTTCATCAGAGTGGGCGGCGTTGGGATGTTCGATAACAGTATACCGCTGCTCACTTTCTTTCTTTCTTTTTTCATTACCTTGAGGTGTGTTGGAAACAGGGATGTACATAGTGGAGGTACCTAACAGCAAAGTAAAGTTTTTTTTTTTTTTAGAAGTTTGAAAAGTCTTGAAGCTTTTTTTTTATAGGCATTTTATGCAGACAGGCAGACTTGGTGAGGGCGTAAGAATACTTCATTTGCCAGAATGTGGGTAGGGCCAATTAAATTTAAATACACACTTAAAATTGAATTTAAAATATTTCTTAAATACTGAATTGTGCCAGTCCTGCTCGGAACCTGGCTTATATTAGCAAAGCTCAGAGAACAATGATGAAATTATGTTGTAACAATGAGGGATGCAGTGAAATGAAAATTCTTGGCCAAAACCGAAACTGAAAATTCTTGATGCACTTGGCTGAAAGCCAAAAATTATTATTTTATTAGGATGAACAATATAAAATAATTTTGTAAGACTTTTTAATTTAACTCAATAATTTTAATGATAATGAATTTAAAAAACACAATCCAATAAAATAACCACACTTTTAATTAAAGTAAAGCAATGAAATTGGTATCAATTATTTTTATTCAGTTCTATGCAACAGAATCAGATTTAACATTTTTTTAATGAAGTAATTTATTTGGTTATAATAATGTATAGTCCTACAAAGCTATTATTATTAGAGCATGTGAGCAGAGCATATCGGGGAGCAGATCAGTGAACGAGAGGGTAGTGTAATTTTTACCAGCGTTGCCCAGTACATAGGCCTACTACACCATGTTACAGCACAGAAGCGTTATTGCAAACAGGAACAAATATACTACATAGACATTTCCTGTCTGCGCATTGTTTGAGCGAACTTTGCTTTTCCAGCGAGCATGAGCATACATGAGTGGAGCATCCACATGGGTCGTGAGCGGCTCAATGGAATGCATATTCATAGAGCATAATATTGAGCGAAGCGTCACACCATGCAGTTACAACGACTAGAGAGAGAGTGAAACCTGCATGCTGAACACTACCGGGCAGTGCGGCACGCCATATATTTTCTAGGGCTGGTCCGAATACAATTTTTTGAGCTTCGAAGCTTCGGTAGTAATCAACACCGAATATTCGAAGCTTCGGAGGGAGGGGGATGTACATATTCTTCTCTCTAATAAAGGCAGGAATCTCTGTGTGTCTGTCTGTTTGCATTTTTTTATGTCGAGAACCGTTTCGAAATAGTTCTGAATCCCAAGTGTTTTACATATGTAAAATTGTGTGATTTTTTTTATTTCTCTTTTTCTAGACTGTTGCCGTTCTTGGTGATGGACACACAGCAGTTCAACAAACTCTGATAGTCTTTAGCTACCTTTTGCATCCAGCAGCCCTGTCTTAGGGGCTGCTGAGGGGTCAGACACTTAATGCACTGAACTCAAACAATGACTGACCCCATCATGGACTTCTTTGATGACCCTAGCATATTTGGGGGAGGGCTTGACAGCTTAGTCCAGGATGATCCAGGGTTTACCCCAGGGACTGTGTCTTTGGATGATGAACTTCACCTGGGTCCTAGTTTGGAGTCTCTTCAGGGGGATGCAGGGTCCAGATCTTCTGCCATCCAACATGGGATACCCTACAGTCAACCTATGACTCATTTTGACACTATGAAGGCACAGACCTCAATGGAACAGTCCTTTCCTGGTACAGAAGGAGGTGGCAATGATGGAAGAGCATTTTTGCCACAGCAACAATCATTTCAAGGGCATACTATGAACCATGTCCCCCAGACCAAAGGACTGTTTCTTCACAACAGCCCCATGTGGGGAAACCATGATCAAAAAGGGACTAACTACCATCAACACAATCAACACCATCAACAAATTCATCATCAACAACTTCAACATAAACAACTTCAGCAGCAGCAACAGTTTCAGCTGCATCAAGCTCAACATCAGCGGTACAGTCAGCAGCATCAACATCTTCAGCAGAGACCGCACAGCCGCAATCAACACCCAATCTCTGATGAGCTGCAGCTCCCTCACCAACAAATAGCCCATCAAGGCTTGCATCATATTGGCAAGACCTATCAGGAACATACTGGTTTTTACTATGAGAGTAGCATCCCTCAAAATCATTCTCAGCACGGCCACCATAACTCCCTCAATGTGGAGGGTAGTCCCTTTCACCCTATGGTTGAGGCCTCAATGATGTCTGGGTCTTCTCAGCAACACGGTGGCTTTCAGATAGCCCAAGGGGTTCAAGGTTTTACTACAGGTCCGAGGTTAGAAGACAATGACCTGGCCTTCCCTGTCCAGTCTTCCCCTGCAACCCATTCTTTCCCAACTGACTCTGTTAGCCATGCTTCATCCTATCCTACTGCTCGTTACACTCTGACTGCTCAGCCTCTCCCTATAGTAAATGCAACTCAGTCTTACTCCTCTACCCCAGTCTCTATGAAAACCTCTTCAGTGGCCATCTCATCATCAGCTTCAAACCTTTTGGATACTGGTTGTCCTTTCCTGTCTAATTCTGGAAGGGAACATCAGCAGCAACAAGTCCACATGCCTGGCAGTCCAGCACATCGGTGCCCCTTAAATAGCTCCAAATCAGACCAGGATCCCTTCCGCTCTTCTAAGGTGTTCCCAGATGGTCTGAACATGTTCGCTGCAGACTGTCCATTCTCTACAGCAGAGCGAAGGAACCATGATGTACCTGGACCTTTGGTTACAAGCCAAAGCGTAAGCAGCAGTAATGGGTTTCAGGCACTTGAGGAGGTCTTGCTTGGACAGCAGCATTGTCACAGACTTGACCTGGGTGAAGCTCCTGACCTTTTAAGGGATGTGCTGTTGCCTCAGCTGGAGGCACTAGACCAGGAAGAGAGCTCCAATCACTCTTGGATAAATGCAGGACTAGAGAATGACCAAGAAGAAGGCATGGAGGATGTGCCAGTGGTTTACAATGCACAGGTGAGAGAAGCGGTTCTCAGATCTTTTCCTAAGGTGACTTATTTTGCTTGATGGCTTTAAAAGTTCTGTTATGTTGGAGTGAATCAGAGATTACAGCTTTGATCTCCTAGTTTTGATTATCAGCTCTGCTAGGCTTATTATGAAGGGAAGTGAATGATTTGCAGCAGAGTTTGTGTGGTTATTGTTGGTTTATCTCCACTGGTAAATGTACAAGTTAATGACATGGATGAGAGATAAATGATCGCTGGAATGTTACCAAGCAGACAACAGACTACTGTGACAACTGGCTACATTGCAGTGTTCAACTGTACCGAAAGAGAAAGTACAAGACAGAAGGCTCCATTAAATAATAATTCACCGCTCCTCCTGTCCAGGGCCTGCAGACAGGTACTGTAGCAGCCGATTAAGAGTTGCAGTAGTGTTTAAGACTTACCGGGGCTAAGCGTACTTAAGGCTATAACAAGATGTGGGTCAGGCCAACCATAGGATAGTGGGAGGTGCACTCTGGCTGGCTAGAGTGGGTCTGGCTTGTGGTTTTTCTGTCTGCGTGTGTTGATGTGAGATTAGTGTTTGCGTGTGAGTGCAGGCAGAAGGGAGATGTTGATAATAAGGTTTCCTGAGGAAAATGGGGAACAAGAGAGAGAAAAGAGCAGGAGTGCTGTCTAGTCTGTGATTGCAAGCAGCAGGCAGTGCTTTCAGCAGTACTGCCTGACAGTGTCAACTCTTTTGCTTTCTCTGTCTGTCTCTCTCTCTTTTTGTCTCTCTCTCTCTTCTGATGCAGGAGCAATAGTCTTTCCCCTCAGCTCTTTGCTGCTGACACAGGGAGTTGAGGCTCAGTGATTCAGCTGCCACTCTCTCTCTCTCTCTCCTCATCTCACACACCACAGCACACACACACACACACACACACACACACACACACACACAACCACCCACACGACACACACAATCGTGAACTCTTTCCACCAGTTCTGCCATGTACATTGAGTGCTCTTGTTGTCAGATGTGTGCATAAATACACCTATCCAAATAAATATTCTGATTTGCCAGTGCTCTTGTTTTTCCACAAGGAGAAATACAAAGAGTCTCTTCTTTGTCTGTCAATAGAGAGTTGGATTATAATATATTTAATATATTGATTATCAGCCAACATGAGATTATTTTTATCCGTATTGTCAATGTTGGATATATATATTTACTAACATTGTATATTTATATAGACTTGATATCGAATGTTTAATTGTGCATAACCATTTCCCATTTTTTACATTTAGATTCCCTTTGCTGTCAACACTCCATGTTAAGTAATAAAAAGGCTAATACAATAATAACATAGTTATATGTGATGTTAAAAAAATCTCAAAATTAATATCTATTGAGTTTTGATATATTTTGTGTTTTAATTTTTATTTATTTAAAATATTATTGACTTTAGGTATGGCCATTTCCTTTTTCCCATAACATGAAAATAATTATCGGCACTTTAGAATCGGCCAGAATTTTAGAAGCCTATTGGTTCATCAATCTTTGGTTTAGAATATGTTACAAATCGAGAAGAGGATTATGTTCTCCTTAAGGAAAATAGAAAAAATGTCAGCACACCAAGGCTCCAAAAATACAAAAATTGGAATAGCAGACTATCACATAGTTGACATTTCGAGCATGCAGGCTCTTCATTCAAGCACCCTCTTTGAGAAATTTTCCAGTGATGTGCATGCATGCTTTTGTTTTTGTTTGGTTTATGTTCTCCTTAAGCCAATCTGTCTGTCCTCACAGATCCTTAATTAAAGCAGAGGCAGGATGTGGATCAGAGTTCATATCGTGTGACTTCCTGTAGTGAGTGTGTTGCAGTGTCTGTCTGCATTTGTGTGTGTGTGTGTGTGTGTCTGAGAGAGAGAGAGAGAGATGAGCCATTCATGTGCACTGGGCTGTGGAAAGCCAACAGATGTATAATGTGAGGCAGTCCCAGGGTAAATGAGAGAGATGCACTCGACCTTCTCTCTCTCTGAGGGTCTCGGGGGCGAGTTTGTGCTTTAATGTTCTGAATCTTTCTAAGCCTCTGGACCACGAGGGGTTGGTGTTTCAATACTGAAACCTGACTTCACCTTGGATGTCACTTTAGCTGCAGTAGAGGGGAATGGCTGTTTTTTGTGTGGTTTACTTGGGTTACATGTTTATAGAAAGTACAAGATCATGGTTGAACATGTTCAGACAGAAAGTTCCCAAGTATGTAACTTGTTTCAATAATGCTACTTCAAAGAGACCGCTCCATCATGTAATGCATGTAAGGGCCAAATCAGTGAGGATTTTTGAAGCGGGTGGCATAAAACCCCATTCGACCCATAGATGACAACAAAAACTGTACACGTGTCTGTACTTTTACACAGGTGTTTCCCTTAAGTTAGGTTAGATCTGTAATGTTAAAAAAGGGGCATTTTTCACAACAGTCTATATATGAGAAATGTCATATCATACCTTCACATTCTGATGAATCCCTCTTGTGATATGAATTGAAATGAAAGAATACATTTTGTGTATAGCTGCTCTGTTGATCGGGATTTAAAATGTTCAAGATGGTTAAATAAATAAACTGCCATCTGATATGACAGTTTAAGAATCAATCTAGTTAAAATGTGAAAAACGGTTTGGAATGAGTGACAGGGCAGAGCAGCGGCAGCCACAGTGTTACAGGGTGGTGTGATAGCGTCAGGGCCCGAGAGAGCGAGCGAGACCGGCTGACGGCTTGAACAGAGCCCCTTTGTGCTGCTGCTTTGTGCAGAATGAACATTCAGCAACATAGATGCAAATACCAATCCACATCACTCACATTCACACACAAACCCCCTATCCTATTGTCTGGATGGGATCCAGATGATGGATCTGCTTTTTAAAGGGGTTGTATCGTGTTACACTTCTCATGTTCCATCTTCTTTTTGATGCTGAATTAAATGGGCTGTTTTATGCTACTGTACTTTTATGCTACTGACTTCTATCTAAACGCCTTCTTCACATATGAAATGAGTATTAAATTATAACTAAAAATTGTAGGTTTGTGTCCAATCAAGGTATGGCAGGTTTGGTTTGGCATGGTTTATTGGCAGGCTCCACTGATGATGTTCTTTTTAGGGCTGCAACTAGGGCTGGGTGATTTTGCAAAAAATGTAAATCTCGATTTTTCCAGAATGTTTGACCGAGTCTCGATTTGTTACGATTTTTAACTAGTCAACTTGAAAATGTAACTACAACATGATTCAAGTTACTTTCTCTTTATTAACCCTCTAGTTAAAGAAAATTCTATTCCAAGTGCAGCACACATGAAGTTGTCAACATGATGTAAATGTTAAACAAATCACTTGTTAAATATCTTTGCAGAAAAGATGCAAAAACTACAACTACATATTGTACAAACTTGTCTTATACATATTATGTTCAGAAATAATACGAGGAAAATTCTTTTAGAAAATCTCAAAAGTCAAGGAGCTGCTGAAACAGTTCTACTGCTGTAGGTGACTTTTTTTCTTCAGTAGAACACAAATTATGATTTTTTACTCCAGCCGTTGCAGTCTATCAGTCGTATAATGCATGGCAATGGTAACAAAATCTATGAGAGTAAAAAAACATGCACAGACTAATCCAAATTAAACCCTGTGGCTCGTGACAACACATTGATGTCCTAAGACACGGAACAATCGGTTTGTGCCAGAAACCAAACAGTATTTACATAATTTTTTACCTCTAATACACCACTATGTCCAACTGTCTTTGGGCGCGCGCGCACGGCATCCGGTGCGTGAGGTGTTTACACGCTTTGGCGTAGTTTACGTTAATGGGTGTGGTGATATCCAGCCGAAGAGCAATCAACAATAACTTCAGGCATCACTTTCATATGTGGAAAGTCACCACTCTCGAATGAGTTCGCATGAGAGAATGTAATCTTTTAGTTTTAAGTCAGTTTCAACAATCCGGATAAGCGCAAGTAAGTACAATTTTGATTAGCCGTCGTACCTACAATGACTGTGCCCTGTGTAAACAATGAGTGACGTATACGTGCGAGAGATCCATTCTGGCGCTTGTGTAAACTACGCCAGAGCATGTACACTCCTCACGCACCGGATGCCGTGCGTGTACTCAAGGCAGTTGGACATTGTGGTGTATTAGAGGTAAAAAATTATGTAAATACTGTTTGGTTTCTGGCACAACCTGATCGTTTCGTGTCTTAGGACATCATGTGGTTTCACGAGCCTCAGGTTTAATGTGGATTTGTTTTGCATGTTTTTTTTACTCATAGATTAGTTACCATTACCAGGATACAGTCCGACTGATAGACTGCAAGCGGGGCGAGTTAAAAATATAATTTGTGTTCACTGAAGAAACAAGTCACCTACGCTTGGAATCCCTGTGGTAAAGCACGATCTAAACTCAATTTTCATTTTTGGGTGAACTATCACCCTTTACATTTATAGACTCACCTTCATAATAAAGAGAAAACACATTTTTAGGAATCTGTCAAAAAGTTGTTTAAATGAAAATTTTTTATTGTCATTTATTGGGCTAATAAACTTAAACAACTAAATAGTAAGCCTCCTTTGCCCTTCATAACAGCTTGCATTCTTGCTGGGATTGTTTATGTACTTTTTGACTGTAAATGGTATCTAAAAAAAAAACCAAACTACTAAACACTGCCTTTCGTTCTTTCATAGATATCAGCAATAATTATATTATAGCATTAGAAGTAGCCTACTACTGTTACTAAAGAGCTTACACATATTGGAGGACTAACCAGTACAGAAAGCTAAAAAATGATTTTGGTAATCACCAGTAAATGTTAGTTTAGAGCAGCAGTGGCACAAACCATAATTTGTTAAAAACCTTACATAAATTTGTTTTAATAAATTTAAGCATTGTATATAGTGAATATAGTTTAAATCTCTGCATTAAAAATTTAAATAATAAAGATGATAAAGATGAATAAAATCACAAGCTCAGTGTTAACCAATAGGTAAGAGTAATGTTCTGCGGGAACACATGTTCACTTTGATCACAGTCACGTCTTTAGTGTAATTTCTTTATCCTGTAATAGGCGGTAATGAAGCGTCTGATATTTCATTCAGACAGTTACACGCTGTTATCCCCTTACAGTTCCTACTCTCATAAAATACTCACAATGCATGTTGACCTTTAAACCTCGATTTAACTTTCAACAACAGATATTTCAGCACAATGAATGTTTTTGCACGCTATATCCGACAATTTTCAAATATAATAGCACATTGCATTTCAATTGCGTTTTCAAGATTGTACGCATAAATTGACATAATCCAAATGCAATTGCAAATCCTGCATTAGCGTTTTCATTTTCGCTTTCGCGAACGCACAGTGACTGCCAAGTTTCAAATGAAAAAGCAAAGTCCATTTGCAACTTTATTTCCCATGTCTTATGAGTTACGAGCCTGTCATATTTAAATAGCAATATTAATTACCAGTCTGCTTTTTCACTCTCGCTGCGTCGCGCATGTAACCTGCCCAAACTCAAATGGATTCGCAATTCCTTTTGCATTTGAATTTCCGACGTCTGCATGGAGACCTGTCAATCAATGTGTGGGGGCGGGGCTATACTAGGGGGCGTGTTTGTGTTGGGAGGTGACGTCACTCACAGACGACCGTGCCGAATGCTCTGATCAATGGAGGTAATCGGTAAAGGCTCCGCTAAAGGCAGCTACCAATCAGTTTCACACCTGTGTGAACGAACAGACAGTGCAACCTTCTTGGCACAATACATAATTATGTCTTTTTTACCCCAAATGTAGCTATTATCCCCTGCTAACAGCGGGAGCCACAATGGTATGCACAATAGGTCAATATTCACTATTATTAACCAAACGCTTTTCACCTGTCTTTGCATCTCTCCCTGTTTACTCTCACTTACATTTTTAATCCGTAATAGAGAGTGTGTCACCTGCCTCAAGACCTTTTACCGTTGGCACTCCACTTGATGCACTTAAGCAAACAAACTAATCTATACTTATTTTCCACCTTACTTTATATTTTATTCCACAGTTTTAATCCGTTATGGAGTTTGCGTCCCGTACGTGGCACCAAAGCGCTGCGCCTGCCTCAAGATCTCTCGCTATTTACACCCGCTGGACACCGCGATTGATGCACGTGATTTGTAATGTTATCTTGCCTTGGCTGTGGCGTGTTCTGTGTTCTGTCTTGAGGCAGGTGCACATAGGCTATTAGATAGGAGTAAGATATAGGTTGCAAATAGGTAAATACATGTAGATTTGCTCTGTTTGTTTGCTTAAGTGCATCAAGTGGAGTGCAAACGGTAAAAGGTCTTGAGGCAGGTGTGACACACTCTCTATTACGGATTAAAAGTGTAAGTGAGAGTAAACAGGGAGAGATGCAGAGACAGGTGAAAAGCGTTTGGTTAATAGTGAATATTGACCTATTGTGCGTACCGTTGTGGCTCCGGCTGTTAGCAGGGGATAATCGCTACATTTGGGGTAAAAAAGACATAATTATGTATTGTGCCAAGAAGGTTGCACTGTCTGTTCGTTCACACAGTTGTGAAACTGATTGGTAGCTGCCTTTAGCTTCGCCTTTACCGATTACCTCCATTGATCAGAGCATTCGGCACGGTCGTCTGTGAGTGACGTCACCTCCCAACACAAACACGCCCCCTAGTATAGCCCCGCCCCTCACATTGATTGGCAGCTTTCCATGTAGACAATACCTATGCAAAAGGATTGCGATTCCATTTGAGTTTTGGCAGGTGACATGCGCGACGCAGCGAGAGTGAAAAGCAGACGTGGTAATTAATATTGCTATTTAAATATGACAGGCTCGTAACTCCTAAGACATGGGAAATACAGTTGCAAATGGACTTTGCTTTTTCATTTGAAATTTGGCAGTCACTGTGCGTTCGCGAAAGAGAAATGCAAACGGTAATGCAGGATTTGCAGTTGCATTTGGATTATGTCACAATTTATGCGTCCACATATGAAAAACGCAATTGAAAATACAATTTGCAATTCTATTTGAAAATTGTCCGGAATCTCGTTCCATATGTGTTGGCGCTGCCGCTGATTATTAATTGTCTCTCTTTTCCGTCTGTCACACGCCCGCCGCTCATTCAGTAAAGATTCAAACTTAACACAGACTGTCAGGACGGACCTTCATGCGAAAATGGAAATGCGTGAATTTGTGACATTTATACATAAGGATATGACCGTAAACTGAAAGTTTTTGCGCTGAGGACGCACACGCATCTGTTAAAGCACCTAACGGGGCAAGCCATTACGCTAATGCATTAAATAAAAATTTCTCATGTTTTGGGCAGCTTGGATCACGTACTTCTCCCGCAGCATCTCAACCTGTTTCCTCCACTATTTTTAGATGCACTTTGTCCATAGAAATGCGTAATTCAGTGCTGTAATTTGACGCGACCGTCTGAAGTTGGACGTGCACTGTGGGCAGACCCGACTAATCGATAATGAGAATCGTTGTCGATGATTTTCATAATCGATTTTATCGACAAGTTGTTGCAGCCCTAGTTCTTTTGAACTGAATCCATAATTATAAGAAATGTGCCTTGAGCAGCAAATCAGCATATTTAGTGACACTGAAGACGGGCATAATGGTTGCCGAAAATTCAGCTTTGCCATCACAGGAAAAATGAAATATTAAAATGTATAAAAATCGAAAACCGCTATTTTAAAATGTAATAATAGCTATTTCACAATATACTATTTTTACAGTATTTTTGATCAAAAGGATTGTGATATTTTTGGTGTCTGGCTTTATAATTTAAATCATTGTTTGTATTTATACGCAATTCTGTCTTTTTAGATTCAATTATTTACATTTTCATACAAATGGATTACCATTGCAAATACATTACAATATTATTTTTAGCATATTTTATTTTAAGTTTACTGTCTAGTGTTAAGCTCACAGCCTATTGATTCTATGATTAAACATTAGTGATATACAGCTTCGACATTACCAGTGCAAAATGATTTAAGCTGTTGTTGTGGTGCTGCTTAGTTTTTTTTGTTTTTGTTTTCAGCTGTATTCACTGTTGGTGTCTGTGTATTGGAGAGAAACAAGGGAAAAAGATGCAGGTGTCTTAATGCAAGAATGAAAATGGCTAAAGTTTGTCTACCCCCTCCCCAATGACTGATGTGGCGTGAAGTACGGGGTGTGTGTGTGTGTGTTTGCTTGCAGGCTTCCTACCATGTGCCGGGTGAATGCGCTGTGTGAGTAAAACCGGTCTCTGTGTGTGTGCGTATCCGCCTCTTTGTGTGAATGTGTGCCTGTGTGTGGCCAACTTGCTTTGCTTCTTCCTGACCCTGCGTCTGTGAGGTTTACATAACTGGGCCGGTCTGTCAGGCAAAGCCTCCAACCAGCACTGTAACCTGACACCTGATCACCTCCCGCTGTATGTCTGCATCTGTGTGCTTGCGCCCCCCATCTGTATGTAGAAGTGGCTCGTACCCTTTTTCCTTCACCTAATTCAGCTCAGTAGCCTATGCATGTGCATTTGTTTCTGTTGTCTGTCACTAGCCAACTCGCACAGACGGACATTCCCTCATTCAACCAGTCCGACAGCTCTGTTTCTCCCTAGAGCACTGATCTAAGGTCAGAATCGAATGGCGGGTGACGTCAAGAGAAAAGCCGTCAGGTTCACAGATCTGGGGAGGGACATGAGGGGTTAAAGGTAAACAGGAAGGGATTCTGGTAGCATTTCTATAGATAGGCGGTCTTTGCCATGCAGCGGAAGGGGAGGGAGGACAGGAAAGGAAGAGGGAGGACGTTGAGAGAGGGAGGGGTTAGTCGTCATAAAAAAAACATGTGGGAAGTTTGCCAGGCCAAACTACACAGTAGGTCTCAATCTCAAGCCCTCTTTTACTTTGTTGTTCTTACTTTGCATGTGTTTGTAAGTGTGTGGAGTACGTGTGGAGTTCACTTCAGTCTGAAGATTAGCACGCTTAGACTTTGGGATCAGTAACTGTGTGTGTGTGTGTGTCTGTGAGCTAGCCGGCCATTTTCTCCGCTCTTGTGAGGGGGGGTTAGAGGAATGTCAGGAGTTCAGGGCAGTGACACTGTACGATGTCCTGACGGACATTTTTAACCCTTCACACCCACACACACAGGACACACAGGGATCTTAACAGGTGTGGGACGTCGTATTTGAGCTGGCAAATGCTTGTTTCAGCTTCCTGGAGCAGTAGTGTATGCAGTTTGGAGGAGAAGTGTTTGATTTGGTCACTGTTGGTTTTATTAGTTTCTGATTGGCTGGGAGGTTAGGGCTGCTGGTTTCTGATTGGTAAGTTAAGCAACCATCATCCTGGTTTTTTTACAGAAAGAAAATGTCTTTATTTCACAGGCATGTTCTCATTAAAAACACAGTGTTATCTCTGATAGAAATTAAGGTTTTCTATTTTTTTTAAATCTGCATACTATATTTCCTTTAATCATTTGCCCTTTTTTGCTCCATTTCTTTAAATTACTGTAGTGAAATGAAATGAGGTTGGGTTTCGTTATAGGGCCCTATGATTTCCGCGATGCAGAAAACATGGATGGAATCACAGAATCCAGTCATAAAAATGGATTTTACAGTATAATGCGGTGTCATGGAATTTGGGAAATTTAGGATGAATAAGTCAAGTCACCTTTATTTATATAGCACTTTTTTAACAATACAGATTGTGTCAAAGCAGCTTCACAGTGTCAAACAGAAAAATAGTTTGTCAATAATGCAAGAATACAATAACAAATCATTTTTCAAGTTCAAGTCAGTTCATCAAAAAATTGATTCCAGGGATTCATCATGCCAGCTCAATCATTTAAAATAAGTATCTTTGGCAATCATTTGCATCAAGTCAACGATATCGCTGTAAATCGATGTCCCCAACTAAGCAAGCCAAGGAACAGCGGCAAGGAACCAAAACTCCATCGGTACCAGAAGGATAAAAAACCTTGGGAGAAACCGCTCAGTTGGTTCCAGTTCGCCTCTGACCAACAACGAACCCATCGTTCAATTCCAGCTGTCTAGCAAAGTCACATGTGCAGGACGTCGATCGGTTCCTGTGGGTCTTGTCCCTTGGTTGTCTAGACAAGGTCTTTACAGGGGTCTGTATCTGGTCTATCTAGTTGTCCTTGTCTGCCGCGTCTTTCAGGCTGTGAAGGTCCTTTCTAGTGCTGATCCACCATCTGGTCGGAATACGTACTGGATCCGGGTGACTGCAGTGACCATCTGTTCTGGATACAGACTGGATCTGGTGGCTATGGTGACCTCGTAATAAGAGAGAAACAGACTAATATTAGCATAGATGCCATTCTTCTAGTGATGTAGCAAGTACATCGGGTGTTATAGGAAGTGTTCCGGTTCCGGTTGACCTAATTAATGCAGCCTAAAATCCTTTAACGGATTTGAATATTAGAAATGTGTTAGTGTGTTTGTTATGTGTAAGCCAGGTTAAAGAGCTGGGTCTTTAATCTAGATTTAAACTGCAAGAATGTGTCTGCCTCCCGAACAATGTTAGGTAGTTTATTCCAGAGTTTGGGCGCTAAATGTTCAAGTCAAGTTTATTTGTACAGCGCATTTCACGATACAAATAATTGCAAAGCAACTTTACAGCAAATTAAGTTTCTAACAATATTTGTGGTAGTTTATCATGTTGACTGTCCGTTATACGTACCTACTGGGGCAGAATTGTTACGGAAAGATCATTTAAGACGTAATAAAAAATACGATGAACACTATTAACAGCAATTATTATATGATGCAATCAAACTTATAGCAAAATGTGGTAGTTCTGTATGTTGTTTCCGGGTTGGCATCATCTGAGGTCCTCTGAGGGGTTGGCATCATCTCTTCTCAGGTGTTCTGGATCCAGACTGAAGCTTGTGTAAATCATAGTTACATCCCGTGGCAAAAA
This sequence comes from Sinocyclocheilus anophthalmus, assembly GCA_018155175.1. Lineage (NCBI taxonomy): Eukaryota > Metazoa > Chordata > Actinopteri > Cypriniformes > Cyprinidae > Sinocyclocheilus > Sinocyclocheilus anophthalmus. Next base: position 112,036 of record JADLZN010007953.1, read on the forward strand.
CAGAGAAAAAAAATAGAGACAAAATTAGCGTAGCTGCTATTCCAACCAAACAAAATTGATTTGCTTAACCCAAACTAAAGAATAATAATGTGCATTGATTAGATATAACTGCAGTACAAGATCATGAGATGCATTATTTGAATGCTTGCTCAAAGAGATGCGTCTTTAATCTAGATTTAAACCGAGAGAGTGTGTCTGAACCCCGAACGTTATCAGGAAGGCTATTCCAGAGTTTGGGAGCCAAATGCGAAAAAGCTCTACCTCCTTTAGTGGACTTTGCTATCCTAGGTACTACCAAAAGTCCAGAGTTTTGCGACCTTAGGAGTGTGATGGATTGTAGCATGGTAAAAGACTAGTTAAGTACGCAGGAGCTAAACCATTAAGGGCCTTATAAGTAATCATATTTTGTAACTGTATACTGAACTTAATAGGTAGCCAGTGCAGAGACTGTAAAATTGGGGTAATATGATCATATTTTCTTGACCTGGTAAGGACTCTAGCCGCTGCATTTTGGACCACCTGTAGCTTGTTTATTGAAGATGCAGGACAACCAGCTAGCAGTGCATTACAGTAGTCCAGTCTAGAGGTCATGAATGCATGAACTAGCTTTTCTGCATCAGAAACAGTTATCATGTTTCGTAACTTGGCAATGTTTCTAAGATGAAGAATGCTGTTTTTGTAACATGGGAAATATGATTTTCAAGAAGTTGCTGTCTAATATAACACCCAGATTTTTGACTGTAGAGGAAGTAACCGTACATCCATCTAGTTGCAAATTGTAATCCACGAGATTTTGTGTACTGTCTTTTGGTCCAATAAGTAATATCTCTGTCTTATCCGAATTTAATAGGAAAAATTATTGGTCATCCAATCTTTTACATTTTTAACACACTCTGTTAGCTTAGATCATTTAGAAGTTTTGTCTGGTCTTGTTGAGATATATAGTTGAGTATCATCGGCGTAACAGTGGAAACTAATCCGGTATTTTTTAATAATATTACCAAGGGGCAACATGTATATCGAAATAGCAGAGGACCTAGGACAGATCCTTGTGGCACTCCATATTTTACTGGTGATAATTGAGATGACTCCCCATTTAAATGAACAAGGTGGTAGCGATCGGACAGGTAGGATCTAAACCATCTTAAAGCCTGCCCTTGAATACCTGTATAGTTTTGTAATCGATCTATGAGTATGTCATGATCTATAGTGTCGAACGCAGCACTAAGATCAAGTAAAACTAGCAATGAGATACAGCCTTGGTCTGACGCAAGAAGCAAATCATTTGTAATTTTAACAAGTGCAGTTTCTGTGCTATGGTGGGGCCTGAAACCTGACTGAAATTCTTCATAGAGATAATTTTTTGAGCAGACAATTGAGCAGACACAACTTTTCCTAAAATTTTAGACATAAAAGGAAGATTTGAAATGGGTCTGTAATTTGCCAGTTCACTAGGATCTAGTTGTGGTTTCTTAATAAGAGGCTTAATAACCGCCAGCTTGAATGGTTTTGGGACGTGATCTAAAGATAATGATGAGTTAATAATATTGAGAAGCGTTTCTTCTGCTACAGGTAACAACTCTTCAGTAATTTAGTGGGTACAGGATCTATCAGGCATGTTGTTGGTTTAGATGCAGTAAGTTTGATAAGTTTATTTAGCTCTTCCTGTACTATAATTGTAAAGCACTGCTGTTTATCTTTTGGTGCGATGAATGAAGCTGAAGTATTATACGCTGTAGAATCTACATTTGTTATTGTATTTCTGATGTTATCTATTTTATCAGTGAAGAAATTCATAAAGTCATTACTATTAAACTGTGAGGGAATATTTAGATCGGGTGGCGTCTGGTTATTTGTTAATCTAGCCACTGTGCTAAATAAAAACCTAGGATTGTTTTGGGTATTTTCTATGAGTTTGTGGATATGCTCAGCCCTGGCAGCTTTTAGAGTCTGTCTATAGCTGGGCATACTGTTTTTCCATGCAATTCTAAATACTTCCAAGTTAGTTTTTCTCCATTTTGCGCTCAAGACTATGAGTTTTTTTTCTTGAGAGAATGGGTATTACTGTTGTACCAGTATGTTTTTCTCTAACCTTTTTCAATTTGATGGGGGCAACAGCTTCTAATGTATTAGAGAAGATAGTGCCCATGTTGCTAGTTATTTCGTCTAGTTCATGTGTACTTATTGTACACAGAGCAGTTGAGATAAATCATGCAGGTTTTTTGTGAATCTGTCTTTGGTGGCTGGATCAATAGTTCTGCCCGGACGATAACGCCGAGCCATATAGTTAATATTAGTAATAAGCAGCATGCACGATACAAGGTAGTGGTCAGTAACATCGTCACTTTGAGGTACTATGTCTATATCATTAAGATCAATTCCATGCGATATGATTATATCTAGCGTATGATTAAAACGATGAGTGGGCCCGGTGACGTTTTGCTTGACTCCAAAAGAGTTTATTAGGTCAGTAAACGCAAGTCCTAATGCATCATTTGTATTATCAACGTGAATATTAAAATCTCCGACTATTAGCGCTTTATCAACAGTAACCAACATGTCTGAGAGGAAATTTGCAATTTTTTTTAGGAAATCTGTATACGGCCCTGTTGGTCTATACACAGTAGCCAGAGCAATAGATACGATAGATTTATTTTGCATATATGACAGTGTAACATTGAGCATTAGTATTTTGAATGAGTTAAACCTGTATCCTTTCTTCTGAGTAACATTGAGAATATCACTATAAAGGTTGGCAACAATAACCGCCGCCCCCCCCCCCCCCCAACGACCACAGTCTGACGGTCTCATGCTTATAACAGTAGCTTGGTGGAGTAGACTCATTTAGATCAATATAATCATTAGGTTTTAGCCAGTTTTCAGTCAAGCAGAGTACATCAAACCTATTATCTGTGATCATTTAATTTACAATGACGGCTTTGGGTGCGAGTGATCTAATGTTTAGGAGCCCAAACTTTAAAAATGGTTTTTGTTCATTTATTTTGAATTTTTCTGGTTTAATCACCATCAGATTTTTTTCTAGATCCTGCATTAAATTTATATTTTGACCTTACAATTCGGGGAACAGACACAGTCTTTATAAATTTATAAACAGAGAAAGTACTTCTATCATTTAAGCGGGTAAAACAAAAGTCATCAGGGCATTGATTTGACTTACTAGTCATGGTGCGTAGCGTCCTGGAGATGTTTTCCGACAGGAGTTCCGCTCCGACTCTGCTGGGGTGCAGGCCATCAGCGCGAAAAAGCCTAGGACACTCCCAGAAAAGATTCCAATTATTAACAAAGAGCAGTTTCTGTTCTTTACACCATGACTAACCATTCATTTAAAGCAAAAAGTCTACTGAACCTTTCATGTCCATGTTGATATGTGGGAAGCGGTCCTGACATGATGATCATCGTCGCGGGCGATGTGCGGCGCACCGGCTCGATCAGGCTCCTGAAGTCCCTCTTCAGTGTCCGTCTGCCGCAGTTTGGTGTCGTTAACCCCCGCGTGAAGCACGACCGCTCCGGTGCTCTCATCGCCCTTCAGGATCGCGGGTATCTGCGCAGAAACATCGAGAACACGAGCACCAGGGAAACAGTGTGTGTGCACTTTACCTTCAGCTAACGTAGCACGGACGTGCCGGACGATGGAGTCTCCGATGATCACAACGTTGCGTTCCATCTCGCGGAGGGGAGCGAAGTGGTTCCGGGTGGAGATCTCGAAGACCGGAGGCGGCGGAGGGGGAGAGGTCGTCGCCCGGGGCCTGGCTTGCGTCTTCCATGTGGGGGTGCACCCAGGGTCCGTGGTGTCCCGGTGCCGGAGTAAAGGACATCTTGGAAGATCGCGTCCTTGGTGCACCGGGCCTGTGCAGAGAAACACACGGAGTAGAGGTTGTGGGAGAGTTAGCAGCGGGCTGTATACTCACCTCGGACTTGTGAGCGTCAGGCTGGGATGTTTCCAGCGCGGCTCTCCGCTCTCTCAGCTGGGTCTGATTCGCCACCAGGTCACGGATCTGCTTCTCCACGGCCTCCAGCTCGAGCTGCATTCGGTTTCCTCACCTGCACTCAAAGGTAGACACACAACCGCCATTAAAGCAAGTAACAGTGAATAGTGTATTAGTAATGTAAGCGAGATTAGCGGCAACCACGCTGGCGATGCTAGCGGGCTGTAAGCTAATAGCGGACTCGGGAAGTCAAAAATAGAACTAGTGATAACAATGCGCTCTGATTGTTTTTGTTGTAGAATATGATAGGGGATATATTCACACGTTATATAAACAAAAATTATGGTGTATAAAATTGATTTAAGATAAAAAATTAGATGACAAAGAATTAACTTGACGGAGCTCAAACTCAAAACACACGGCAGCAACAAACAGGAAGTGACTTATTAATAAATAAATAAAGTAAGGCTGTACACTTAATCAAATTGCAGTATGAAATAGTGTCTATGAATATTAAAGTGCAAAAAGACTCTTATTTAATATGAAGTCTGCATGTTCTGTGTGAATGAGTGGAACAGTTTTGTCTACTACACATACGTAAACATGTGTGGTGCTCATGGCGTTTTCGCATCTGCCGTCTCACTATATGAGAACACTACACTAAAAGTTCAGTTTAGATTAATCGAAAGATTACACACAGAAACTCAAAGGGCTTCACGACAACCCATCAAAATAAAAGTTGGCAAACAATATATCTATTGTAAGTACCATTTCTTCTAACCGTAAATCATAGATAATAAAAAATAATAACTAATCACATTGTTCTTCCATATTTTAATATTATCCGTAAACCTCTGTCGTGCTGCACTGTTTGTCAAACACTAAAGGAATTGTTACATTTTCATTTGATTACCCTGTTTTTAATAATACATTTGTAATAAATGATAAATCCAGAAATATTTAAACAGACACATAGAAATCTGAAAAGAAAAAAAAAAAACATTTCATGAGCTCTTTTGTAAAAATTGTACAAATTTATTTATTTATTAATGATTTATAATTTTAGGACTTGAGGGAGGTCTATAAAGCGTAGGTGTCAATTATGGCTCTCCAGACTTCTTTCTCTGGTCACATACAAGAGTGCCAAACATACAGGTTTCTCCTCTGTATTTGTGTGTGTGTACTTTGATTTGAGAATTTGCTTTTTTGTGAATGGTGTGCAGTGTGTTTGAGTGATGTTTGCATGTGTGTCTGACGCCATGTTTTGTGTTCTCTGTCAGCCCCTGTCTTTCCCTTTTGCTCTAAATAATGAAAGACGTGTAAAGGTCTAGTGGAGGTTCCCTGCTGTGTGATCTCTTTCTCTTTCTTGAAATGTATAATCCAATGCATCTGTCTATCTATCTATTGCTCTGTCTAATGTTTTGAACATATTTAGAAAGAAATGGTCTGCTATTGTCAGATGCTGATCATAAAATAGTTAAACACTGTGCAATAAATTGGCCTGGCCTATTTCATCTGTCTATCACTACTTTCAGTTATTTTCTCCTTTTTTTGTGTGTGTATAACCCTGCATTGAGCAGTGGATCAAACTGGGAGTGGGGGTTGATGGTAATCGTCTGAGGCAGATTAGGTCAGCCAACAAAACTCTGAACTTGTACTACCCACACACGAGCACTGGATTCCAGTATAAGTTATGTTGTGGAGGTCTCCGCATTCTTCTTGATTGGTCATACTTAGTTGATGAAATAGTTAGTGTAAAACTTAAAGGGATAGTTTACCCAGATATCGGCATCAGCTGTCAAAAAACCAATATTGGTCGACCGCTAATATGTTATATCAGTTATCATTCATATATAAAACTGTAAACTGATTACTGTATTCATGTGTAATATATAAAAGTCATTGCTGTATTCTTTGACTGGAATATGATATTTTTTGGTTAAAGAATTGCAGTAGATGTGCTTGCATGTGGTTGTTCTGTCATTGAGACCGTTGCACTGAAGAACTGGTCAATGTAGATATGTGTATGGATTGGAAAATATGTGTGAGCATACCTGGATCACTGTACCACAATACTGAATGTATATGCTCATTTATGAGTGTATGTGCTTTGTGTTGTGCGTTGTGTGTGTGTGTGTGTGTGTGTTCTGTATGGGTCATTAATAGTCGTCGTGTTTAATGGGTTCAGGAAACCAATGCTACACATCAGTCCTTCCCTCATTAATCCTCTCTCTCGCCCACCATCCCTCCAGCTCTATCTGCTGTACTCCACATTAGTCTGCAGTCGAGTCCTAATTATGGACTCTAAACTCTCTCTCTGGTCCTGACAGTGTAATTCATTTTCACCTAAGCAGGACAGAGATTTTGGGTTGTGGGCAGGGATATCATTACAGTGTTAGATGTTGTAAGAGCTCTAGATGAAAGTGAGAAAACGTGTGTGAAAATTTGATAATTAATAAGGTTTCATGAAAGTGCTTTTGTTGAGGAACTATTTAAACATACACAGAATGTTCTTTATCAATAGGAAAAAGACCTGACTGTTAAGTAATTTTTAAAAAAAAATTCTTGACTGTGTGAAAGCATGATGTTGAGGTTTTGTGGGTGTTTGTTAGGATGTTGCTATGTTAATGCCAAGCCGTTCAGAGTATTTTTTTAGCATATTGCTATCTGGGTTTGAGGTAGGGTTGGGTACCGAAACCCTGTATTAAATCGGACTGAATACAATGATTGCCCAAACATTTTATGGTCCTGAGACTTCTGCAGAAGGTAGAACAATTATTGATTGCTATAAGGATGTGAAGAGACTTTTAACCAGTATAATATAAATGTATCTGGAAAAAATGTAAATGGCTTTAATTAGTGATGCTGGTGGAGAGAACGAAGCATTCAAAAGTCTAGTTACATTGTTCAATTTGCATAATTTTATTTTTGAGTTTTGAAGTATTATTGAATGCTATTTGAGATAAAATGACTATCCCTAGTTTGAGGGCAATGCTTATTGGTCCAATTTATAAGGACACACCACATTCAAGTCTATGATATTTTGGCAGTTAGATCTTGCTTTGAAGGTCTTTTCAATATACAACTGTTCAAAAGTTTGGGGTCTGTGAGTTTTTTTTAAAAGTAAGATCAATTTTTATATAAATTAAGAATTTAATTAATCAGTGTTGCATTAAATTGATCAAAACTATATTTATCTTCTATAGATTAAAACATGAGATCTCTTGTTATCTAAACCACTTAATCTATTTCAAATAAATGCTTTTGCAATAAGTTCAGATTCATTTTAGTATTCTCCTAATTGGCTTAAGCATTCCCCACACTTACAGGCGGTCTGAAAGTGGGCAGGTTCAGTTCAGGAGAACTGAAGGAATAGAGCTCTTTCTTTCTCTCTCTCTCTTGCTCTCTCACTCTCTCTCTCTCTGCTGAGCTGAACTCCTCCCAATATCTTGGTACTGCTATTTCACCTTATTTACATATTAACCGTTTGGTTGCCATGTAGAGGTAGTTTGTGCCATGTGACTTCCAGAGCATGTGCATAGTTCTCTTTTGCCCCTTACAGCGTACAAGCACACTTTTTTCTTTGCTTTCTCTGTCACTCATATGTCCGTCATCTTTTAGGTTATTTTCTCTTGAAGACATGTTCATGTACGAGTACGAGTTGCACAGAAAAGTTACTGAAGTACCAAACATTGTTACTATATAACCTTGTCAGAAAGCTTTTAGGAATGCAGAAATAACATTTTGACATTACCACATCCTCTTCACAACTTGCAAGTATATTTAAAATTGTGTGTGTGTGACTGGAGGGACTGCTGTTATAGCCTGAATCAGACTATAGTTTTTAATTATATTTATTTTTTTTTTTTTAAAATTAAAGAATTGTAATTTTCTAATCACTTATCCTTCCTTTTATTATATTAGTTATTTTGTTTTATATTATTTTATTCAATTTTTTTTGCGTGTAAGTAGATAATCATAGTGTGTTTATCAAGGTCTTGGTTTTTGAGTTGTTTCCACCAGTCCAAACTTCAAGGCCTTGTTATCTCTCTCTTTTTTCTATCTCTCTGTTTGGTTATCTCTCTCTCTCTGTCACACAAAGCCTGTTTCTACTGCGAAAAACATTTTATTGTTGCTTGCAAACTGCCGGAAGAGAAACGTGCACATGCACGAACAGAGAGACAGCTGCACTATGTGCCACCTAGTGTGAAGGAGTGTTTTTAGATGTCTTGTCTTAATTTAACCTTGCAGAAGTTGATCTAGCTCCAGTCTCAAGGCTCGGCCTAGCCACAGCTAATCACTCCGCTACTCCATAAGATTCTTAAGCTAAGATGACCCACTTTTGTGCTTGATTTCAGACTGGAATAGTCATAAAACCCATGTGGTTATATGCCTGACAGATTATTTGGGGTGTCATAAATACACTTTTTTCCCTCCTACTGTATCTGTTTTTCAAAGTGCAGACATTTGTTTCATTTTTGCTGCATGTGTATGTGTGGGCACAAGTGGTTTGTTGCAGTGCACGTGCAAGTTGCACATGGCCAATGTGTCACACTTTGGGAAAGTCAGGGCACGACCTCATTTCCCCTTGAGGATCTGTTGTCACTTCCTGTGAGTCGATCCAGCAGCACATGAACACATGCCACCTGCCCCATCTTCTGTACATGTGTGTATTTGCGTACCTGATGATTGAATTGCTGACATGATTATGACATATTTAAAATTATAATTGTGATTTATTTTACTTGTTTAGGTCGAAACAAAGTTGTTTTGGCACAAATTAGCTGTTGAATATATGTGTAGGTGTATTAACTATATTAAACACTTGATGTTGTGCTTTTTGTGCCTGGTTAGATTCAGCAAGTAGAGAAATTCAGTATTTTTGGGGTTAAGTTGTGAAAGTTAATGTAATAACAGCTAGCACCCTCTGCTGGACCTCCTGTTTCACAATGAGCTAAAGAGAGAGAGAGAGAATGAGCGAGCAAGGGAGAGAGAGAGAAAAAAACGAGTCCGGATTTTAACGACATCTCTAATATTCATGCTGATGCGTTTTGCTGCTTTGTGCTTTCATTTCTCTCCGCTTCGTCCGCTTCTTCTGCTCGCCGCACACACCCCAGCCTGAGACAGGGGAGGGGAACAAGGGAAAAGGAAAGGAAAAAAACAAGTGGAAATAAGGAAAACAAGCTACAGAGCGTCCAACTGAGCCATTATAAAAAACCTTTTGTGTTAGCAATCCTACCTTCGTCTGGGATGTGAAAGGAGGAAGAGGAACGAGAAGTCTTGTCGGTCTATGCGTGTGTGTGTGTGTGTACACAGAAGAGGGCGAGAAAACGACGGCCGGGAGAGATTGGGCACAGTTGGTCTCGGACGGACGGACAGTCGGAGGGAATCGATGAGAAAGAGAGAGCGAGAGAGGGAGGGAAAAGAATAAACCGAGTTGAGCTGAGTGCAGCAGAATGAGAGAATCCTGGACCAGTGTGGCTGCTTCATCTGTCTCTTCCTCATTTCCTCGTTTTCCATGAAGTGCGGCTCCATGCAGCCCGGCCAGGGGAGGAGGAGGAGGTGAACAGGGCTTCTTCAGCCACGGACCTGCTGGGGGAGGGAGGGAAAGACGGAAAGTGAGCGAGAGAGAAGGGAGGAGGGAGCGAGCGAGAGAGAGAGAGAGAAAAAAACTGGTGAAAGGGCCAGGCTTTTGTTGGCGGTTGGAGAGAGGGAAGAGGGGGGAAAGAAGAAAAGAAAAAACATGTCTACGGTGAACAGGCCGAGTGGACGGGTGAGTGAGCGAGCGAGGGAGCGCGTGTTGTTTTGTTGGGGGGGTGGATGGAGGTGAGAGAGGAGAGTGAGGATTGTAAAGGTGGGGGATAGGCCTCGGAACTGAACAGCTACAGCTCATGCGGCAGGCTACACAATTGCCGCCATCTTGTGCTAACTGCTTCTCTCCATTTCTTATTCTTTAGCTTGTGTGCTAACAGGGAATGCAATGTTAGCTAGCTTTTGACACTCATTCTTCTCTGGCTCTCTGTTCTTCTTCCTGTTTCGTTTTCATCAGCTTTCTTTCACCGAGGCTCAGTAGGATGTGCCACATGTGTGCATCAGGCATTGTGTGGCAGCGCCGCGTCCACGTTTCTGCTTCAGCATAGTTTCATTATAAGCGGAGATGGTGATGTCCTGAGCGAGGAGAGAGATTGAAATCGCTGCGACTCTGGCAGCCTGTAATTTCAGTTATTTATAGATTTGTTGCATAGATGCAGTGCTCACGGCTTGCTGCATTTTCCCCTCGCTCTCTCTCTCTCTCGCTCACGTCATATTCTCTCGATTACTCATTTTCTCACATATGCTCTCCCGCCTTCCCCCTATAGCTTTCCTCCATTTCTCCATTCCTGCTGATTTACCCCTTCATGCCACAAATGGATTAGTGTGAATATTTCACGAGAGCTCTGATCTCCGGCTCATGTTTAGCCACCAAACGAGGTAGTGTTGTTTATAACCCACCCCCACTCTCTTCTCTTTTGTTTCACTCTTTCCAGATAATTCCCTTTATTTAGCCGTCAGGAAAGCGCAGCCTGTGTGATCCGATTTTATGTCTGTCTAGCTTTATTGGCATGACTGGAACATTGCTCTGGCCATATGTTATATTTATACAAAGTGAGTGTGCAAAGTAAAACCTAATACAATAAAAGATAAGATCTCTTTCTCCTTTATGGGTTCAAACTCGCTTTAGCTGTGAGAAAGAGAGTGAGAAATAGAGGAAAAAGGGAGATTGCATGTCGGCGAAACAGGCATGAATAATAAAAGTTGGCATGTCTAGGCCTGCTATATGATCGTGCTGTGAATTATACATGACTGTCTTTTTATTTCATGGGGTGAGGGGTGGATAATGTGAATAGATGGGCTCTCAGGTTGAAGATTGTGTCTCTTGACCTTTGATCAGTGTGTGATGTCATTCTGATGAACTGTGACTTATTAACGCCCCTATACCTTATGTTTACTAATGATATATCTCATGTTTAGATCTTTAAACTAGTAATAAGTCTGTGAATATATGTGTGTGTGCAGGCCCAGTGGTGTGCTGCGTTTGCCTGTGCAGTCCAAACCATTCCTTTAACTTCCCCTATAGCTGGTTGGCCATGTGAATGGAGAGCAGTGAATATTATGAAACCCAGGCATTAGGAACATTGATGATGCAGCAGTTCAAAGATGGAGGATTTCCCATATTGTCATCCTGTATGTGTGGGTGGGCTCAGGTTAACCATGCTGCACTGCCTGAGCTTCAAGCAGATGAGATGGGATCTCTGAGGATTTTTATCTTGGACCTCCTCTTACATTTAGTCTGCTGGCGAGGTCATTAAGTAACTAGTGTGCCTATTAAATTCCCAAGCAGTATTGAGCAGGGTAAAGGATGGCCCCAAACACTTGAACAGTGTTTGAGTTGATGTAAGCACAAGTGTCTCTACTACCTGACAGGCCTCACTGAAAAAGGTGTCGAGAGAAATCACACCTGTTTCCGTAAGAGCTCTAGACTCTGTAACTTCAAAAAAAAACAAAAGAATCAGAGGAGTAAGATGTTTTAGCCAATCAGTATACAAGCCAATTAGAAATGTTCTTTGCCTGTCAATAAAGTATGAAATAAATTTTTGCCCACCAGGCACAATGGTTGGCAAAATTCCAATTTAACCTGCCACTCAGTTTTTTTTCCCCCATTTCTAATATATGATATAACTGACTGTGATTTGGAAAAAATGTACAGAGACCACTTTAAGTGGAGCCAGAAAGCATTTATTTTTGCACAAACACAGTCCCTGGGCTCTTTTGTTCCACTTTAATTAAAATCAGCATGACATGGAAATTCATCTATTTTCTCAATGAATGTAGTGATCTTATATTAACCATTCGTCTATGCATACATGTTTAATTTTATTTTTTTTAATTGGATCTTCCGGTGAAAAGACAGACTTCTCTCTGTTGATGCATGATGAACTTCTCGGAACATTTAGTCTGCCTAAACACAGCCCCTTTTTTACAATCAAGTGCAAGCTTGTGTTGCTGCATCCAATCAACAATACCGAAACCACACCCAACCCCACCCCCAGATGTGCATCACAATGCATAAAAAGTGTCAAATCTGTCTTTACTTGCATTACATCATCTGCTTTAAAAATCTATCCATTTACACTGTTGTCTTTTTTTTTTGAGCCCAGTTTAGATTGACTAATGATAATAAATATTAGGCACAGTTTTTTTAAATTCAGACATCAGCTTTGCTTTTGCAATGCACATTATAAGCGAACCACCGTAGATGAGCAAAATGATTCGCCATTGTGTGTAAAACTACCAGCATTTTGCTGGTGGCGGCTGTTAATTTCATACACTGCCTGTGAATGAATTTGCACATTCTGGTTTGTTGGCATTTCTTTGGAGGTGTTTTAGAGTGGGGTTCTTGTGCTTGAAGTTAGCAAAACGGTGGAAAAGTTAGCAAAACATCTTAAATTGCTTACAGAACCTTTGCAATCTTATGTGCAGAGTAGCTGTTTCACTGTACTGACTTTGTCCCCCTTAGTAAGAAACCTATTAAAGTATTTACATCAGCTTGAGTCCAAGTTTTCTAGGTCATGACTAGAAGAGTAATGTTATGGCTGTTGAATTCAGCTCAGCGTTCTGTTTCTTGTCCAATAGCGCTCTAACATTGACCGTCAGACTAGTCTACATGGCGTCATGGTATCTTAATAGTGTTTTGTTCATCATGGGTTTAGCATATGGAATTACGGGATCCTGAAATAGAAGCCTATCTATGGGCTTCCTGTACAGTCCTGCCTACACAACAATTATAGATGAAGGCAGTCCTATGGAGAACATTGATATCTTGTTTGGGTGGTAATATCTTTCTTTTTCTCTTTTCTCACAGCCTCCTAAGAACACTAATGGTCCCAACAGCCAGCTGCGGGTACTCAGCCCACCAGTGAAGAGCAGCTCCTCTTCTTCCTCTTCATCATCCTCGTACATATCCGTGTCAGAGAAGCGGGTGCAGAAGCGACAGCAGCAGCAACAGCAGATGGAGTCGTCCCTATCCGACGATAAACAACAGAAGGCCAATCAAATCATCTCTGAGGCCATCGCCAAAGCACGAGAGAGGGGAGAGAAAAATATTCCGTGCATCATGAATCCCGAAAGCTTCCCGTCTTCGTCGTCGCAGCACCGCAGTCACAAGGCCGGTTCTTCCAAGTCCAGAGGCAAGGTTAAAAGCTCCAAGAAGGCCCGGATTGTGACGTCATCCAAGCCCAAGCAAAAGGCTCAAATTGGGTAAGACCGCTGTAACATTCTCCCCAAGCTGAAGGATGAGTGCCATTCTATAAGTTTGTTTTTTTTTTGGTCTGGGAGCGAGAGTACAGCTGTACAGCTGTTTCTGTCCTGATCTGTGATGACTTCTATTCATCCAAGTACATCTCTGTAACTTCACCTGCGTGTTGTTAGCCATGCAGATAATCACTGCAAGTTAAAGAGGTCTTACTGCTTACAGATGTGGTCTTAACCTGTGTTTGTGTGTTAAGTATAAATCAGATGTGAGTTGAGTTCTCATAGAGATGCAGAGTCTGAGGAGCATTGACTGTCATGTTAAACTGCCACTACAAGCTAACAGCATTTAATTAAGCAATCAGGAATGAGAGGCTGTGCAGTTTTGTGAATACAGTCAAGAATAAAGGCCATTGTTAGGCATGAAGTTTCTCATTTTTAAGAGCATCTGTGAACATTCAACTAAAGCAGAAACGCCTAAACTTTTAAATATGAAGAGTCAAAATGTATTGAGAATGTATTTCAATGCAAAAAATTATATGTCAGCCATTTCTTTTTCCTTAATGCACATTTTGACCTATGTGAAACTAGAGCAAATTCACATCAGGCTAGTGCATAAACTTGTATGCAAATGTTGAGAGTTTATGTGCATATTAAGTGTTTCCTATCAGGTTTCCTTGAGTGCAACTTTTGCCAGAAATAGTCTCTGACATGACAAAACTTAGTTTTTTATTATATATATATATACTGTATATATTTTTTTTCTTTTTTTTGATGATATATTGTAGCACTGCAAAGATGGAAAGCACAGCAAAATGCTCTGTAATACTCTAACTCTGTTCAGGAAATATTTTAGTCTAACAGAGGTGTCAGCATTTCTTTAGATATTTTCAGATACATTTTCTTTCAGTAACATGCTGATGATTCTGTCCTCAGCTGTTAGGGAATCTTTGGATCTGGAAGTGTGTTCAGTGCATGAAGGGAGTGTTTACTTTTTAACCAGTTACAGAACTTTCTAGCAAACCATTTTGAACCAACCAAATATTGGTTAAAAAAAAATGTTTCCCCTGAAAAACTCTGAAAATTTCAGTGGACCCCTGGTACCCCTTTAGGCCTTCTGAGGTTCTCTGGTCCCTAGTTTGAAAATCCCCGATCTGAAAGTTGATTGAAAAATTATCAGCCTTTATTTGTAACCCACAAACATGGCAAAGGAACAAATAAACACTAAACATACAGTAATCTGGTGTTCTCCCATTTGTGTTGTGGTTAATGATTCCTTTACCAAATGTTACATGTACCTCCCATGTTACACAGCAAGTGCTCACACAGACAGCCAGTTCTGGTGAAGGTGAATAGATCATAAGTCTGAACCAAACATGCAGAGCTTTATGACATCATGATGTCATCTGATCTGCATTAATGGAGAACTGAATGAAAGAACGTGACATGAGATTTCTAAGTCATGTGCATTATGTGAAGGCCTCTGCAAACTTTGTGCCACCAAATATTGTCTCCAGCTCTACAGTTCAATTTAGATGCTGCTTTGTTCTTAAAAAGGCTGCGTGCTCTCTTATGGTCCGTTGGTGAGATTACGAAGCTGGCATGAAAATGTTTTAACATTCCTGCTGAGCTTGTAAAAGCAGTGTGTTGAATTTCTTTGGTGACTTGTTCATCGTGCTTGATGGATTAGCAGTCTGACTGACCCAAATACTTTAGCAGTAAAGGCAAGACAAACAGGACGTGTGTATTCAGACTCAACGCCTCACTGGATGATTTCTTTTCTTGTTTAACACAGTTTCTTGGCTCATTCACCTCTGTTGTATAGATTGCAGTTTTTACCACATCTAGCAGAAGGAAGCAGCTTTTACGGCTTTTAAATGCTGGTTTGCAGATACTCCAGAATGAAAGGGACATGTTTGCATATTGACCTGGTAATAGGCTAAGTGGTCTCCTTCTCCTTGTAAAGTACTGCAAGTTACCTGTCTGGTTTGGCAAGCTTTTATTGAGCGTGTTTTGCTGCGTAAGTGTTGTCAACAGGATCTTGTCACCTAGCATTACTCTGATGACATTCTAATGTGCTACGGTGTTGCCGGTCTGCTATAAGAGGCTGGTATTTATTAACGGTTGAGTGTTATGTTGTAGCTAGTGGTGTCTTGACCATACGCAAGTCCGTGGTTAAATGAATCCCAGTGATGTTCAGCTGTGTTGGGAACAACAAGTGTTAGTGTAAGTGTGGGTGATCAGGAAGATGTATAGACCCTGTCCCAAATGCTGGATGATTGGCTACATAAGTCAGGCACTAGTCAGTAAGGTCATAGCTTGCAAAATTATTTATATTATTTTTGGATGCACAATGCTTCTGTGCTGTAAGACCGAACATTGCTTTTAAAGTAAAAATAAGTACGTTTGCATGCTACGGCATTGGACAGGAAAGTGTTAAGTCCTTTTTTTTTTACATTTTTATAGAAAAAAAATTCTAAATCTCTTTAAATAAAGATAAAGGTTCAGTTTGAGAGCATCCATCTTTAATGATGGCAAAACCTCATCAAGAAAAAATATTAAATACAAATATTTGTGGAAAATTGGATTAAGGAAAAAGATGTTTACCAATTATAAATATCATACATTAGTGCAAAATGTTATACAGTGAATAAAATACTAAAAATAATGATATTTAATTGACTCTGCCTGCATATTTCTGCTAAAATCAGTACTACGTGAGCTTCTGGTATAGTATTCTCCCATAGCAAACAGTCATATTTCTAATAACGGTCAATCACAACAACTGTATATGTGTCACCGCTGGTTGCAGCAAAGAGGAAACAAGATCCGTCTGCAGCAGTCTTTATTCAGAAATGAACAAAACTCCAGAACAGGAGCAAAACAACCAACTTAACACGACATAGAACTGACCATGAACTGAAAGAACCTCAGGGCTTAAATAGACAGGACAAACAAAGGGAGAACCTAACTAACCACACCTGAGGAACCTAATCAAATCAGTAACCATAAAAAACAGACAGGCAGGGAACAGAGGAAGACAGAACTAATTAACAGACTAGGGGCCGGTTGCACCAGTTGGACGTAAAAAAGTTGGGTCTAAGCCCTACGCTGGGCTTTGCAACGTCCAGCTTTGTGATAAATATTTACACCTGTGGCACCAACTAAAACTACAACCTGGCGCAACTACACCCGGTGTAGATGATGCATGTCCACGCCAACACATTCTCCCGCAGTGATAGCTGAGACGACATTCACACTGCAATGGCTACAACTACAAATAATAAAGAACTGAATCGCCCAAGACATCATAAAAAGGGAAGCCACCGCGCCATGATTGAAATGTCAATCAACATTTCAAGTCCGCCTTTTATATCTGAAGTCTCCCTGCACATTCTCATGACAGATTTCTTCAAACAAACATTAAAAATGAAGGCGACAAGTTAAGTAAAGTATATGAATGCTCATAATGCTCCTCTCTAGAGTTATTTTTTTCAGCTGACTTTCGAGTTTATTAGTACAATGAATTTCTTTCCTGATTAAATGTGACTTTACGTGACATTGATCACTTGTTTTACTGACGTATTTCTGTGGTTGAAAAACAGATTGAGTGATTAGATGAGACATCATTCATTACAGTAAGTTGTTTCTTTCAAAACATTTCTGATGTTCATTCATGTTAAAGTTTTGCTATACCTAGCAAAGAGGAACAGATGATCGGTTCATGTGCCGCTTGAACTGAGGTGCAACAGCAAACGTCACATTAAACAGTGTCAAAACCACATTTATAATACAATTGACAGAAAGCTGGTATTTTATTTCTGAATAAAAGTAACAAAGCACAAAACTTATTGCATTATTGGATGGTAGGCGCTCTACAAATAATGACTTACTTACCAGAGTGACATATTTTCTGAAGCATTTATACGGTCCCTCCAGGCAAGAGGACGAATGGTACAGTTTCTTCTAATAATCCCAGATCATATGTAATATTTTACTGCATAATTACATACGGAAATATATTTTGTGTCAGGTCAATTACTGTTGGCAGTGTTGTATAGCCTTCGCGATTGATATCGCATATCCTGCCCGAAAAGACCGTAAACATTACAGTTCATGTCTGCAGTAATAATTAATTTACAGACATGAATCCTAAAACCTTTTCACTTTACACCTACCTTTGACTGTGCATAAGAATTAGTCTCAGATGTAGCACTACGCCTAGATGGTGCAACAAGTATTAATTCTATGCACGACTTAAAGCGCATTTTACGTCCAGCCTAGTTTTACAACCAAGTGCACGTCCAGCTGGTGCAACTGGCCCTAGAAGGCTAACTTAGAACATGAAAACAGTTAAAAAACAAACTTGTGGTGTGGTAGAATGCGGTAGAGTTCTGACGTCACAATTGGCTGCATTAAGAATGGGGGCACCTCTAAAAAAAACCTTCTGAATCATGAAATAGCAATGGAACATTCTATGGTTTCTTGCACTTCTTGAACATACAAATGAAGGCCACAAGTCCACATCAGGTGTGTAATTTGGGCCATTGAAAATCTGCAGTGAGCTGTTTGCTTGACTGCTGCCTCGCACAATTTTAAAATGTCAATCAAATCACATTTAATGTGAAAGGTTTGAGGTTGTAGTCAAGGTAGCAAAAATAAACAAACGTGAGTATATTGAATATGTGATGCACTCAAGAAGTCAGGCTCACAAACAGCAACCTTTCTGAAAAACTGCAGTTTGCAACAAGCCTCCTTAAGTCAGGAAATTCCTTATCGAGAATAACCTTACCTGTTACTAACTATAGGTTTTCTTAACTGGAGAGATTTGTGGTGACTGGGCGCTTGATATTGATTTTCAATCACTGTGGAGACATGGAGGCAGAGGTGTCTCTTAGATCTTGCTTTCATAAATAGCAGGGTTGGTGTCTTTGAGCCTGTAGTGCAGAGCAAAGCCAGAAACCTACTGACCCGCTTTGCACCAAACTGCACACCACAGCCAACAGCTGCCATTAAAGCAGACCATGTGATCTCAGAGAGAGAGAGAGAGTGAGAGACTGCAGTCATTCTCTCTCTCTCACACCACACACACACACACACACACACACACACCCATATTTATAACAGTACAATCTGTGTCAATATAGTCATGTATCAGAATTCTCCCCCTCATGCTATTGCATCAGTACTTCTACTGATATTTTTTATTTATTCATGTGTTCGTTCATTCTATTATAGAAGAATCAGGTTGTTAAAAGTGCAAATGCATTTCTTAGTGCAGTCAGATACGCAGTGCTGGGCAAAAGTGAAGTGAACCATGCGGAACCAAGACGGATTGAAACTTGACACCACAAATTCACTCTCTCCCTGACATATTGAGCTTCTCTCTCACATGTTTAGCACCGTTTAAATCCAGTTGTGATACATGTAGGATGAGTGTTGTGTCATGACGTGAGGTGCTGAGTGTGTGATGAAGAAGAATGGATACTGGAGGTTTATACACTGTAGACATTATATTGAAAGAAAGAGATGAATATATGGTGTAGTTTTTATCGCAGGGCTGAATTTAAACTAATTTTATGTGTATGTTTGTGCAACCATGTGTTTGGAGGAGCTTTTAGGGAAAAGACTGAGAAAGACTGAGTGTGTGCATATATGTAGCCTAGGTTACAACCCTGAAATATTAACGCAGCCTTCTGCGTCTGCCACCGAAGACCATCCAGTGTCAATCCGTGTGAGCATGCATTTATATGTGTTTGACTCTGATTCATATAGCCTTTAAATACTGATGCATCTTTAAAAAAAATAAGAGAAACACATACCACACACACACACACACACACACATACACTCTTTAAAATGTCAATGACTTACCAAACCACCCAGTTGTCAAACAACAGTGGCAACTACAGTCAATAAGAAAAATTATTATATTTACCTTTCGTCATATGTTGTATGTGTTTTGATGTTTTTGTTTGTTGGTGAGTTGACTTTGAGCTGTTACAAAGCTATTTTCAGAAAACTTAAGTTTGTGACAAAGTATAACCATTAAAATGATAGTTGATTTAAATGTTAATAAGTTCCTTTAAGATTCACTAACTAAACGTTGACCAGCTGGGATTTGTGTTGTTGGTTTTGGTAAAGCATTTTGATACATTTAATAATGTGAAATGATCAATCAAATCATACAAATGATCAAATCAATGAGTGTACTCCAATTAGCAGGAAGTGCAAATTTAACATTGAAACTTTTTTAAAACGTTTTTTCTCTTCAAAACAGATTAAATAAAATGTCGGCCATATTGACCTGTTGACTGGTGCTTTTTTCAGCAATTCTAACACAATGCGTGGCGTAAATCTAAGAATGCAAATGCTCTGACTCCTGCTGCTGTCTGTTTCATATCTTTTGCCTTTGCATTCAGAGCTTTATATTTTTATATTTGATATTTGTTACTCTAGAGCTTCATGTGACAATACATTTTTTGTTCTTGATTCACCAACATGAAAATGTGAGGGACAAAATCAATATTTTCTCATGACTAGTATTTTATTCATCATACAAGAAACGGCTAATAATTACTTTGTCTTATAGAAAATCTACCTGTCTGTCTTTCTTTTATTTTTCTATCTTTTCTATGTTATCATATTTATTTTATAAAATGTGCTGGCATGTGTGTATTGTTGGGTCCCTCGACAGAGGAGAGCAAAAGAAAGATGTTAAGGGTGTTAAACTGGCTTACTTCACATGCTTTCACAGGTTAGCTCAGTCCAGCTCTGTTCGTACACACACACAGTGCAGTGAAGACCAGCTCTCAGTCTCATTTCACAGCTGCTGAATGGAGCTTATGTGTCACTCACATGATACAACATTACTGCTTCCACCCACACCGCCAGCTTCACTCTGATCAGGTTGCTAGGCAACCAGAAAGTCATGTTGTCCCGGAAACTAGCGAAGTGTAACATCATCCAGAGAGGAGGACCCAGAATGAGAGCGAGAGTGATGCACACAACTGATGTCCTGAGAATAATTTCCTGTTCATCAGAACTGTGTGCCCAGCACTGCGGAGAAATTGCAAAAGCGTGACTGTTTTTAGTGTCCAGCATGAAAGATGGAATTCTGTGTAATCATTTGATTGTTTAATGTTTGCACTGAACGTTTTCATGTGTGCTGAGGGTTTGGCTTCATTAAATGACATTTACAATGGAGTTAAGAGAAACTAGTGTTTAGTATTATTTATACTAAACACTTTGTTGTTTAATATTATTTATACTCTTATTATCTTGTTTATTTAATATTAAATTAGCTTTTATTTTTATATTTCAGTTTTTCTAAATTATTTTTATGTAAAAAATATATATAATATATATATTATCTATTATATGATATCATTATATTATACAGTAATATTTAATATACAGTATGATTTATTAAATATATTATTCTACGACATAGCTTTTATTTTTTTTCGGGTTTCAGTTTTTGTAGTTTTTTAGTACTTAAAGGGGTAGGTCCCCAAACATGAAAATTAGCCCACAAATTACTCACCCTCAAGTCCTCCTAGGTGTAAATTACTTTCTTCTTTCAGACGAATCCAATCAGAGTTATAAAAATTGTCTTTGATCTTTCAGCTGTTTAATGCCACTCAGCGGGTGTTGCATGCATCAGCCCAAAAGAAGTTAAATAAAAAGCGCCCCTCCATAAAAAAAGTGTCTCACACGGCTCCGGGGGTTGAACAAAGGCCTCCTTTAGTGAATCGATGCGTTTTTGTAAGAAATATAATCATATTTAAAACGTAATAATCACTTTAATGTAGCCTGCGCTCACTGTTGTAAACGGAAGCAGTTTTCCGGTCTGATGGCTAATTTTTTTTTTTTTTTTAAGTTGCATTTTTTTCATCTAGTATTTAGTTTTTGTTTTATTTCAGCTTTATTTCATTACCCAAAATGTTTTTTTTCGTTTTGTTTTTTTCTTTGTTGTTTGTAGACATTCCTTTACTTTACCAATACCCACACATAGAATAATATGAAACGTGTCTGTGTATTGATTGGGCCAGTTTTTTGTGTGGTGTCGGTTTTATTATGTGACATATGACAAATCGTCTTTTTACAGTTTTTTACTGCCTCTTAGAAACATACTCAGGTTTCAAAATAAATGCAGAGGCATTGAAATCAACAAAGCAGCCATTTTGTGTGTTTCCATAAAATATTTTGAGTAATACAGGTTTCTTCTGATTGAATTCCAGTGGGTTTTGATGTTAAAATAAGTCTCTCTGTCGTATCTCTTCGTCGCTTCTTTTACAGGCAAATCGTTATAAAGCTTGGAAAGAAGAAGCGAAAGAAGACCGATTCCTCTGAAGAGCTGTCTGACAGTGACAGACCAACTCGACGATCTCTCTAAAGATGATGATTCGGTGAGCGTTGTTTTGTTTTGTTTTTTTTGTCTATTCTTGATATGCCTTGATGACACTTTCATGCTGTCTTATAGTCTTATATAAACATCTAGCAAGAAAAGTATTTGTAAGTGGTCATTTCTGGAGCTGGTGGCACAAAACATATTCCTGGCCATTCTTTAATCTGCATAGTGGTGCTTCCTGCGGCATGTGTATGTTCAGTACAAGAGCTAGAGAGACTGAGATGACTGCCGTACCCTCAAATTAATTCCATCTCTTTCTTCTGAAATGACTAACCTCTCATTCCCCCATTCATGATATACCCTCTCCACCCTTCCAGATATAATTATCCTCTTTAAATACTCCTGTGTTAATTAAAGCAGTGTTCTTTTGGTGACTCAGTTAGGATGTCGGAGTTAAAGCCACAGCCATGTGCATTCTGCGAAACGCGGGGGTCTCGTGGCAGGGCGGGTGGGTCTTTATTTGGTCATCCTGAGATATTCTCATCCTCTCCATTTACTTTAACTCATACACATTTAGGTCATGTTATATTTGGGAGGACAGACACACACTCATTCTCTCTCTCTCTCTTCCTCTGTGTACTAATTTATTAAAGGCCCCCTGATGGGCCTCTCTGATTCGCTAAGTGACCATTTAATTGTGCATGTGCAGGGTTCTTTAAAGATTTTTTTAAACCTCATTTTACATATTAAAAAATATGTAATATCCGATGCAAATCAGTTCTATTTCATGTCCTCTATACATTCGTCCATTGCTTTGCATTCTATATATATATATATA
Source organism: Sinocyclocheilus anophthalmus (assembly GCA_018155175.1). Classification (NCBI taxonomy): domain Eukaryota; kingdom Metazoa; phylum Chordata; class Actinopteri; order Cypriniformes; family Cyprinidae; genus Sinocyclocheilus; species Sinocyclocheilus anophthalmus. Next base: position 134,462 of record JADLZN010007953.1, read on the forward strand.
TATGATATATAATATCTTATATATATTTACGCCTACTATCCAATAAGTGAATGATTAAAAAAAAATAACTTAAAAAATTCAACTGTAGCACAACTGTTCTCAACATTGATAAAAATAAGAAATATTTATTGAGCACCAAGTGTTATCTTAGAATGCTTTTCTACTATACGACACTTGAATAACGGAGGAATGCTGCTGAAATACAAGTTTGCGCGATCACAAAATAATTACATTTAAAAACAAACAACATAATAAAAAAACAGTTATTTTAAATTGTAGTAACATTCCATAATATAACAGTATCTGTTTGATCAAACAAATGCAGCCTTTTGATCCGCACTCATGTTTGTTTGTGTGTGTGGTGTCCCTACAGAAGCGGCGTTCGAACCGGAACTTCAAGAGGAAGAAGTATGAGGATGATGATGAGGCTCGATTGTCTGATGAAGAAATGAAGGTCATCGTCAAAGCCAAGAAGAGCAACTCCAACGCTCACAAACAGCCTGCAGTGCAACTGTTTGTGGTGAGAACATAAAATCTCACTGCAGTTAGCAGCACACGGACTTGTTTCTTATGTTGTATCCCAGCATGCTCAAGCAGTTCTCTGATCTTGAATATAATATGATATGTTTAGAAGGAGAAAAGCCAGTGCATCCTTTTATGTGTGTGTGTGTGACAGGGTTTCCGCAGGGTCTTAAAAAGTCTTACATTTAGTTGTATCAAATTTAAGGCCTTAAAAAGGCTTACTGGTGGTTTTAATTTCACATTTAAAGTATTTAAAGTTTTAAAAAAAATAATTTCAAACTTCAGTTTTCAATGTTTTATGTTTAAAATATCAAAACATTATTCATGCATTTGTAACTGCAAGTTAGGTTAAAGTAGTCCATGTCCCTCTGAGCTGCATTAAACAATGTGTAAATACATCTATATTAGGGTTGGGCTGATGTCTACCAAATTGGCATCGGACGATGTCTACAGTGAAACATCGTGATGGACGATGACATCAGGGGGCGGGGTTAGGGGTGTGCCCGAAACGTGAAACAAATAATGCATTGTACTAAGCCACTAAAATTTTTGCAGATCCTGAGCACCAATGACAAACATCTAACCTTGTCAAATGTGTGTACTGCCGCTCCATAGTATAGAGTCCTTGTGATCGCGAATCTCAAAAGTGAAAGTAAAATGAGAGTGCACAATCGAAAGTGGTTTCAATAGCGGCTCCCTGATGCCCGCAATTTATATACAGTCACCTATACTTACCCAACGATATAATTGTGAGAAAAAGTATTGACATTTTTTTTTATCCTCCCATCTCGTAGGCTATTTAGGGTTTCCGTAGTACACTTCATTTCCTTTCCGAACACGGAACTGGGATGCGGCAGATTGCGGGAGAGGGGGTGGTGGGGTGGTGGGTATCACGATGTCAGCTTAACATCGTGATGTCTGCCAGCCATCGGCAATGGACGATGGCATCGTCTATCGGCCCAACCCTAATCTAAATGCCACTTAAGATGCAGCTTCTGTTTCCTCTGCATTGCAAAGATAAATTTTGGTGATACTGATTTAATTTGCTTGGTAACAGCCCAAATGCAAGAATTTGACTCAAAAGTTGTTGCACACTTTTAGATAAAAATTGCTTAAAGGTAAAAATGCCCATAAAACTTATTGGAAAAGATTAATTTCTATCACTGCTGTGAACTGACCACACAGAATATATATATATACAGTAAATACTTTCGACTCTATTTTCTTGAAAATGGTTTAAAGGCTGAAATGTAAAGTTTATCATTTTATAAACTTTTTGTTTTTCTGAAAACTTGTAAGTCATGCTTTTTACAGTCATTTTACAGTTTAATATTGTATTATAGACATTGCCGACCACCGCTCATATGGTATTCATTTTATTTGTGCAGGTCTTAAAAAGGTCTTAAAAAACCTTAAATTTGCACTTAAAAATCCTGCAGAAAACCTGGTGTGAGGGAAGTAGTGTATGTTGTAGTGTTAAGAGTCTCTGATCTGGTTTATGTTGGTGTATAGGAGAACCCTGCTGAGGAAGATGCTGCTGTGGTTGATAAAATCATGGCATCTCATGTGGTGAAAAAAGAGGTAAGAGTTTCACAATCTCTGTGTTTTATTAAGTTGTTTTTCTTATTCATCTTTAGAGCTCATTAATTTTTTTATTCAGGGAATTATGGCCCTGTTTGCACCTGGTATTACACATAATGTGCCTCACACACACACTTCCTGTGACCAGTTGAGATCAGATTTTGTCTCTAATTTTATGACTGTGTACTAGGGCTGTGCGATTAATCGAAATCGTTATAAAATCGCGATTTGAGCTTGCGTGATTTGTAAATCGCTTTATAGCACGATTTTCCGCGCCCCTGACCTCCCGCAGTATACTATCCGAACCAGTCAGAATGCAGCACGCCTAAATGGAGCACGAGAACAGAACAGACCGTGCATCATACCAAACGTACCCAGTTCACCAACACTCCATCGTGGTGCGTATAATATTTTTTTCCGCCCCATTTATGGATCGAGCGTTCAACAACTGCACCGATTTTTGGCTCCCGGCAGTGCGTTCCAGGAGTGGTGCGTCTGCAGCAGTCATGCTGCGATCGTTTCCACACGGAATCTATTTCTTCTGTGCTGCTCGCGCTGAATTAAAGTGACAGCGCATTATTTGCGGTAAAAATTAACATGGATTGACACAGAAATTTAGTAATTACACCATAAATGCATATAATTAAAGTCTACTGTTTCACAGTCAACACATGGCTTTTTGGCTAGATTTAAAACAAGGAAAAGTGCACTTTTAGATAAACAAGGCAATAATAGATGGCACTCGTGGTGGTTGTTAAACAAAGTTATATTTATTGAGTTTAAACGTGACTATGTCTATGAAAGATTGTATTACTGTACTGTGATAAAAGAGAATCACAATGCTGAAAAGCATTTTCAGAAACGTTTGGATTTGAAATCAAAATAATGGATAAATGTTGTGTTTGTGGTAAACAGCCGCGGATCATGAGCGGACTGCAAACGCATCCTGTGCGGAAGCACAATGAGTCTGTGCTGCTTCTGCACCGCATACACATACTGTATATGCACTGCAGACGGAGTACGTGTGAACTTGGTGCAACAAATCTAGTTCAACATCTGAGGCAACGCCACAAAGAGCTCTATGACCAATGCATGGCAAAAAATAAAAATAAAAATCTGCAATATATGTCTATTCTAGAGACATTTTGTTACACCTTTACTTAGTGATTATTTTGCCTTATGTCTGTTCTAGAGACATGTTACAGCTTTTTGATAAAGCTCTAATTGGTTTTCTTTTGGAAATATGTTTCAAATTCACACTGTTTCAAATTCATACTGAATGCATTAATGACTGTAAAGCTTGTCTGTGTGTGTCAAAATCGTGATTACAATCGAAATCGCAAAATTGATCAAAGAAATCGCGATAGTTTTTTTTTTGTCCATATCGCACAGCCCTACTGTGTACATCACACTGCATGTTGATAAAGATAAAGCACGGGAAATGAGGGGAAAAGCAACAGAAATCTTAGCACATAGCGGTTCTGAAATATACTGGAATTTTAATCTTGCCTCAAATGTGACATTTCAAACAGAATGCTCATAGTTTTAATCAGTATTAAACGTTAATATGTGTGCTTCACATTAATCTATTTATTAATTTGGTAAATGCTTCTATCCCAAGCGAGTTATCTGTGTCACTGAAACATGCTCTGTGAGGTCTGTAAATGTATGGAGCTTTTCCAGATTTCATTAGGAAACATTAGGGCAGTGATTAGATGCAGAGGTGACATAATCCCTTTTTCAACTACCTCTAAATGTGATTTCAGTCTTTCAGCCATAGAACATTTTGGACCAATGTTTACACCTGTATTGAGCACTGACCGCTTGTGATAGGATCACTCGAAACAGATATTAATACCTGGTGTAAATGGGGTCTGTAATATTCAAACGGACATTAGACACATTTTAAATATGATTTCAATCATTGTAGTAAAACAAATCTACACACTGTTCTTTATCAGCAAAGAATAAGTTAACTTAAATTAACTTTTCTTGGAAAAAATGAACTATTTATTAATTATATTACTCATTATTTTTTCATTCAAAAATGAAAAAAAAAAACATTTATTGATTATTTTATCATTTTATTTTAATACTATTGTAATTAGATTTAATAATGTCTATAATATAATATTAATTTTTATTCTTCATTCACCAGTTTCTCCTGGGGTGATGGTAGAAACCGAAGAGTATTACGTCAAGTACAAAAACTAGTAAGTCAATTAGGCACTGCTTTTGTCAGCTTTAACACTTTTCTCTGGTTGTTTTAAGCTGTAAAAAATTATGTTTTACATAATGCTAATACCTAGGAGCATCTCAGAGAGCAATTTAGCCATGTGTTGATGAGCACGCAGAATTTAGCATACATGTGTAAGGACAGAGGCGGACAAAGTACACAACTCCATTACTTGAGTGAAAGTACAGATACTGCTGGTCAAATATTACTCCATTACAAGTAAAAGTTGTAAAGACAGATTTTTACTTAAGTAAAAGTACAGAAGTACTTGCTTTTAAAAGTACTTAAGTACCAAAAGTAAATTTCCTTTTTTATGTCAATGCACTGTTTTATTATTGTTGTTTGTAATTCTTACAATACTTCTGAAGCAACTTAGAATACATTACACTTGCTGAATACACTGACTAGCTTGTAGTCTATTTTGAATAAAGAGCTTTTAGAACGTTAAAAGCCTATGGGAAAAAAAAGTATTATTTAACACCACTACCCACCCCCACAAAAGCAGGATGGTAGTGATCTCACACAGCTCTGACAGTGTGTGTGCACACATCTATGTGTAGCCATTCATCCACATTTGAACAGAGTGGACAGTGAAATTGCTGTAAACACAGACTGATAAGGAAGAGAAAAAAAAAATCACACCTGCTTTAAAACCCGGCGACACAACTGTAGCTGTACAACTTTACAACAGCAACACTGCTTTAACAAAAATCAACAGCAAGACTTATTGTGACTCCAAAAAAAAAAAAAAAAAAAAAATGGTGTCTAATCGCTCTCGCTGTACTTTAATGTCACACAAAGAACAGTCTGTGCAGTGCTGCTTCAAGTACAACACCTATTGTGTTTTATTAGGAGATGCACAACAATTCTTCTGTTGCTTTATAGGTAATATATTAACGTAGGCTACACAATTTAGCAAAATCAGACAATATTGTGTCTAATATAAACCACAATATTAACTTCTTATTATTGAATTGTTGTAAATAAATATCACATTTGGAACTGGTCAGTGCTCAAAAAATGCTGGGAAATCACTTCATGTAGCCCCAAGAGTGATTACTGGTAAACTGTCTGAAAAAAGAAAGTCACGTTTTAGAGAAGAAAAAAATCACCCACTGACTTTCAAAGCTGCTAATGACTTTCTACTTCGAGGACCTTGATAGAAATGTAGTGGAGTGAAAAGTACAATATTTGTCTTTCAAATGTAGTGAAGTTAAAGTCATAAGTTTAATACTCAAGTAAAGTACAGATACTCAAAAAGTGTACTTAAGTAGAATACTCAAGTAAATGTACTTAGTTACTGTCCGCCTCTGGTAAGGAGCATTCAGTAATTATGTAAACTTGTGTGTCTGTTGTAGCTCATATCTTCACTGTGAGTGGGCGACGGAGCAGCATTTAGAGAAAGACAAGAGGATCCAGCAGAAAATCAAGCGCTTCAAGATCAAACAGGCGCAGAAAGCACACTTCTTTGCTGATGTAAGAATGCCTGTGTTTGTTTGTAACTTCAGCAAACACTGTGTTCTCACAAAGGGTTAAATGTCATGCCATTTAGTCATAATAATCACTGGGGAGACACACAGGATTTATGTGTAATTATTAATGATGTGTATGTGTGTGTTTAAGATGGAGGAGGAACTATTCAATCCTGACTATGTAGAAGTGGACAGAGTTCTCGAGGTCTCATACTGTGAGGACAAGGACACCGGAGAGGTAGCCATTGCTCTGTGAATTGTGTGTGTGAGTGCGGTTAGCACTCTCTCTGTAGTGCATTTTGTGTAAGTCTCAAAACCTTGTTTTGTGTGCATGTGTAGCCGGTGGTGTATTACCTGGTGAAATGGTGCTCATTGCCATATGAGGACAGCACATGGGAGCTGAAGGAAGATGTAGACCAGACTAAGATCAAAGAGTTCAAAAAGCTGCAGGCAGCAAAACCACACACCAACAGAGTGGTGAGACCATCTCTCTCTTGCTCCCTCTAATACCATTGATATATTATATTATTATGTTATATTACATTACATTATATTATATTACCATTCAAGCATGTTTTTTTTTAATTAATAATTTCATCCAGCAAGTATCTATTAGCATTTCTATTTCAAATAATACTAAATGTTTTCGTAAGGCGCAATCAGCATTTATATGAATTTCTAAAGCATTCGCTGACATGAAGACTAAAGTAATGGTGGCATTTTAAATATATTAAAATAGAAAAGAATGTTAAATTCCAATAATATTTCACAATATTATAGTTTTTACTGTATTTTTATCAAATAAAAGCAGTCTTGGTGAGCATAAGATATTATATTACCGTATTGACCCGAATATAAGACTATTATAATATAATATAAGACCCGAATATATTTTTTCTTGGAAATACATCTGAAAAAAAAAACAGTCGTCTTATATTCAGGGTCTAGACTTTGAAATGTCAATAATACACCCACAACAATAAATGGTGCAAAATACGCATAAAACGAGTGTGCCATAAAATACGTAATGTAATGCGTGTTGTAAAGATCGCGAGTAAAATCAAAAGAAAAAAAAACCTTACAGCTGCATGAGTCGTGACTGTAAGTAAGATTTAACTTCTACTGTTAATAAGATTTTGGTAGGCTACTATTAGATGGATAGCCTATGTCCTAATTCAGATGGGTTACCTGTTTTTTTTGTTTTTGTTTTTTATTTAATGGGGTATATCAAAAAGTGTATTTTAAAAATGTATTGTTTGGTACAGTTTTACCATTTTTACCAGACTTCCAACAAAAATTTAATAGGAAAATATGCAAGATGAAATATTGAAGAAACATGTGTTTTACTGAGAAAAAACAAGATTTGGTTTTTAAAAATCCTTTTTCCAAAAGGTACATCTGGAAAAAGGGGGGTCGTCTTATATTCGGGCCAATACGGTAATATTTAAATAATGTATTCACCATATATTCCTCTTTCTAATTGTAATTGCCTTAAAGAGCTCCAGGGACCTCTTTAACATGCCTATAGTGTGCTTTACTGGATACATAATACTCACTTCTCCATCATTTGATGAATTTCTGTAGCCATGATCACTAGAAATTGTACACAAACTTCCCTTTTAGGATGTATCTATAATTTATATATAAAGGAGACATGTTTGCACTGCAAAGTATTTAAATATGCATGTCGAATTTGTGTAGCAAAGCAAACAGTGCCTGGTTAAACTGTATTGCAGGTAGTTAGTGTGTATAATGCAAGTTTTGGTGCTTGAATACCATTTACTGAATCCACTTTCAGGAACGTCCACCGGCGAGTCACTGGAAGAAGCGGGGGCAGTCACGAGAGTATTGTAATGGAAACTGTCTCAGGGATTACCAGCTGGAGGGGGTCAACTGGCTTCTCTTCAACTGGTACAACAGGTAAGTGAATGCTCAGCCCTGACCTAGGGATTCTTCCTCTTTAACCTTCCCCATATATGTCAATAAAACTACTGAGTGGGACAGCATAATATGGTGTACTTTAGGCTTTGTAGCGAATCAGCTCATGGGGAAATATGAATAATTAATCATAACTAGTTATAATTAATTAATTATAAATATTTAGATCCACTGTAGATATTAAGCTGACCACTCAGGGTCAACCGTCTAGTCAATTCTAAGAACGTTAATTTCCTACTTAAGGGAAATAACTTTCTTACTGTACAACTCTACTCAGCTATCTACATAATCTGCATGATGTAGTTACCTCCAGTTTATGCAACAAATGAACAACTGCAGTGTGATACTTAAAAACACTTTAAACATTCTAACATACTACCTACACAGACATTTAAACTAGTCTAACATACTACATAAACACTTAAACTGGTCTAACATACACACACACACACACACACACACGCATACAGTTGGTATAGGAAAGGGTTAAAATCTTACTCAGTACAGCGAGAGAGAAATAAAGTAGGAAGTTATGGACAACCATTGCAATATTTCATAGCAGATCCCGCTTAAAGTAATCAGATTTCTTAGTTCAAACACTACCTTTGTTAAAAGGTGGCAATGATACCTAATGTAATCCAAGTAGATAAGACTATTTGAATACTTGCACGTCTCGTCTGCTTGAAAGAAAGGCTGATGCAGTCCATGCGCCAGAAGGAAGAAAACTTTTGCAAAGGTTCAAGTTGATCTTTGCTGTATTTGGTTGATGAAAAAGAACCAGTTTGCGTCAGAGAATCTTGGTGAATGGAAAAGTCAAGGCCGAAGGCCTGGCACAAAACTTAGGATGTCCTGGAGCGTTGTAGCTCACATCTTCTCAAAACCTAACAGAACCACCGACTCGGGGCGGGTCACTGATGTGAGGCCTTTTAAGGTCTGAGAAGATTCACACTTCTCAGGATGGGCTTGTCCAATGAGAGAGGCTGATGTCCCAAGTGGGAGTTTTGAGATACTGGTGAGTTTTTATGACCCTTTGTGTGAGGGCATGGTGATTTGCAAATGGAACTTGAATCGAAAATACTAAAGGTTCTCAGGGCACTAATATTTTGCCTACGTACCAACAAATAATATACTTTCTTGTTTAGATCATCAGAAGGCGAATTCATAGATACTAAACATGGTAGGATTACATATAGGCAAGATGACAGGAATGGGTTCCATCATAAGCATGCATAAAATAGTAAAAAAAAAATATCAAAGAAAACATACACCATGACCTGAAAGATACACTGTTCATTCAAAGAAAGGTTTTCCTATGAATTAATTATAGTAAGAAAAGTCTATTTCTACTGTGCATTTGTGCCTCTTGCTCTGGGACATGCAGGGATTTTCCCTGCTTTGCATTCTTTTGGTCAATAAACCCAGTGATATCAGCGTTGTTTGCCATGGAACCAGAGGCCTGTTCTTCTGCTTGGCTGCCTCCTGATAGTGTTACGCATTTTGGGGGAAAGGTCCATAGGCCCTCATATTGCTTGTTAACTGAGGGGTGTTACAGAATATTTGTTAAATATAGCTAACAAAATAAATATATTGTGTGTTTGATTGGTCCAGACGCAAACAGCTTGTGCGATAGTCGTGTTTACCGTGTTAAGACCGCAACACCGGGTTACGTCATTTGACCACCACGGCCCCGCCCACCACCGTCGTTTTTGTGTTTTTTAATAGTAATAACAATGCAGTTTAGTCAGTTAAGAGCCCAGACACTACAATTATAACCTGACTGAACTCAATGCGTGTGCCGAACGACATCGCATCACAGATCAGTCAGCATCAGAGAGTGAGTCCGAGCTGACTGACACGAAGTTGAGGTGAGACAGACAAAGACGATGGCGGAAGATGTTTAACTTTCTTAAAACAAACGAACTGCGAAAAGCACCTGTTGGCGATATTTTTGGTTTTGAAAACCTGTTGACTTTTGTTGTTTATCCTAAGGTGATAGTTTGGAAGGTTTTTTTAAATATCGTTTCTTATTATTTTGGTCCCGACCGTGTTATGTGATTTTCACTAATTATTTAACTTTGTGTAATTTATGTATTTTATTTGACATCAAGGTGTGTATGTTGTGCCTCCAACTTATTCTTTGCTAATAAACATCCTATAGCCTATTTCTTATTTATTTGGTTCCACAGTGTTTGCTGATTTTCAGTTTTTTTTGTTTTTTTTTGTTTTTTTATTTTGTGTAAGTTATTTTTTATTTTATATATTAGCCTATCGCATGTGTGTTTTATTTTTTTACATTACAAATCCTTCATGTTTATATAAGTGAGTTTGTGTGTCCCATTCAAGCAATTGAACGCTGACTTTGGCGCTAATTTGAAAGTGAAAGTGAAATGCGCACGGGCATTTAGAAGCTATTTAAAGGTGAAGGAAAATGAGGAGAAAAGGGAAAACAGCAACTCCCCCCATCGATGATACCGGTATTACCGGTGGTGTTACACGTTGATCAACCGGTGTGAAAATTTCATCACCGTCACAACCCTAGTGTACTTTTCATCGTGGGCTAATATCTGCATGGCTTTTCTTATACACTTTGTGTCCTTGTTCTTTTGCTTGCTTTCTATGTATATATAGATCATTGAATGAAGAGCTGTGTGCATTGAGTGTGGTGGAAAGCTAATCTACCATTCAGACTTCAGACAGCATTGAGAGCATCAATGAGATGCTCATAATTAATGAATTAAATAACTTTAAATTCCAGCGACTCATCTGGCTGATGCTTTTGTACAAATGCAACTTGCAAACCTAATTTGAACGCCATTAAGTGTTACTATAATATAATAGCTGAATTCCCAGCCTTTTCTGTGTTTTGTCATTATTCTGGGCATGCTGACGCTCACTGTTGTATTACGTGTGACTGTGTTTGTGCCGTAGCACTACATTTTAACAGGAATTGTGTCAAGAAGGGTTAATTTTGTGATTTTTGCTATTTTTTTTATTTTTGAATCAATTTTACACCTACTCTTATAATTTAATCTGGTATCTTGTGTGTGGGACTATTAAAAAAGCAAATATGTAAAAAAGGGTACTGATGCCCCTCTGTCTCAATTTGCAGGCGTAACTGTATTCTGGCAGATGAGATGGGTCTGGGAAAAACCATCCAGTCCATCACGTTTCTGGATGAGATCTGTCGCATAGGGATCAAGGGGCCTTTCCTCATCATCGCCCCTCTCTCTACCATCGCTAACTGGGAGAGAGAGTTCAGAACCTGGATGAACCTCAACGTCATCGTGTACCATGGCAGTGTGGTCAGCAGACAGATGATCCAGCAGTATGAGATGCACTTCAGAGATGCTCAGGTGAGATCTCACACCCACACACACACAGCAGAGGAAGGTCAGCCTCGCATTGATCTAGACCTCTTAACTGTAATTCAGGGCTTTTGAATTGGTTACCTTTTAGTATCATGTTTTGTAAAGGAGAAAGATAGAGGGGAAAAAAGCAAGCCACAACTCAATTATGGTTATTTTATTCCTTTTCAAACTAAATGTAATTGTGAAGTTGGCAGAGTGTATCTCTGAGAGAGTCCATATAGTGATGCTTGATATGCAAATAATCGAGCATCACTGTTATGGCTGGGTGGTATTTCAGTATATACCTCATAATGGTAGAAATATAACTGGTAGGAAATTTGATATACCACTAATGCCACAGTGGATATATTTGCATAACTACCAGTGAAGATCAAGTAATATGATGGAGAAATAATAGATGGAATAGATGGAGAAACATTGCAAACTGTTGTATTAATATAGAATTTAACTGTTGGGTCAGCGTTTTTTATGTCCGCTTTTTCACAACAGCTACTGCTCATCCGGTCAGAATTTATATTGTAAATAATGTAATCACACCTTGCACATCGCTTAGCTGTCTTTAACATCGGCGCGATGTGAGGGCGGGACAGTCCGTCGGATTTGGCACCCTGGTGTCTGGAGGAGCCTGGATCGGCCTGGTGTACTTCTGCTGCTTTGAGTTTTACACCGGCTACGTCCGGGCGAGACTGAACACGGACATGCAGGACATCCCGAGTTACTACCTCAGCAATCCAGATAGCTGCTTCTGGGTTGCTGAGGCTGAGATACACGGCCGGCCTCAGGTTTTGGGGATGGTGGCTGTGGAAGGTAAAAGCGACCTGGGAAGCGAAGGAAAAAAGTATGGAGAGCTTTACCGGATGATTGTTTCATCCAGCTGTCGCCGTTCTGGTCTCGGTTTACAGTTGGCCAAAACAGCCGAAGACTTCTGTAGGGAACGGCACTTCTCAAAGATCGAACTTTCCACCTCGTCTACACAGAGAGCAGCCGTGGCGTTGTACTTTAGGCTGGGTTTTAAACTCGTCCTGATGCATACTCAGTCTGAGTCTCCCAAGTGGATGATCTGGATGACTAGAGCCACGATTGTGACCATGGAGAAGAACATCTAATCATTAGCTTCTCATCTAAAGGCTTAAATCCTAGAACCTGAGTTTTATAGTTCTGACCGATGTACTGTTTTTCTTTTATAATCATAGCATGCATGGTTATGTTGCACTTTTTATAGACATTTTACAAATGTAATAAAAATTGATTAAAGATTTTTCACTTTTGAATTTGGTTCCTTTTTTATTTATTGCATGCAATACATATCTGTGCATTATTACAAAATGTCATTATTTCAGTTATTTAATTTTTTTCTGTGCATTACTTCAATTAATTTCATTGCACAGCCAAGAAGATTTTTAAAATGTTTTTGAAATAAGTCTCTTCTATCCAAGGCTGATTGATATATATCGTGTGAAGAGGTGGACAAAGTACACAGTTCTGTTACCTGAGTGAAAGTTTAGAAACTGCTGGTCAAATATTACTTCTTTACAAGTGAAAGTTGTAAAGACAGATTTTTACTAAAGTAAAAGTACAGAAGTACTTGCTTTTAAAAGTACTGAAGTACCAAAAGTAAATTTCCTTTTTTATTGTTGTTTGTAATACTTGCAATACTTCTGAAATAACGTACAATACTGAATACACTGACTAGCTTGTAGTATCTTTGGAATGAAGAGCTTTTAGAATGTTAAAAACATATGGGGAAAAAAACAAAACAAACAAAAATATTTAACACCCCTACCCACACCCACAAAAGCAGGATGGTAGTGATCTAAGTGCAAGCTCTGACAGATGAACCGGAAGAGTCTGCTCACACTTCCGGGGTAACGTGTTGCTAGGAGACCAATGCAAGATCACAACAGGTGCAGGTGGAGCAGACTTGCACTGCTGTGAGCAGGCATGGGAAACTCATGCATGTCCCGTACAAATACATTCATTACTCAAAACAGCACATTCAATTCACAGGCAATGGTGGATTCGTAGTAAGCTACGCTAGAATAACACCATTAATATTACGTAAATGTTTCACATGAGCGAGACAAAATGAAATACAATGATACGTAACACATAATAAAGCCTTACATAATGAAATGAGGGGTATAGCTCAGATCACCTACACAGTGCTGAAAAGGGGGATTTCTTTGTCCAAGATCAGACCGATTTATTCTGGTTCCATTTATATGAGCTGCTAATCTGAGTTTGCGTCGTCAGAAAATAGACTTATGGTCCACTAACAACAGAGATTAGGATTTCTTCGCTAAAATCAGCTTAGTTTCTTATCGTACGATTTAAAAAAACATTATAGCAGTGAAACTTTCTAATACCTGTAGGAAGACACCTTCAAGCTATAGTTTTATATTGATTATGAAACATGGTGCGCGCATGGATAAGAGTTAACGTAAAGTTTCACATGAGGGGTCGATTGAATACAATGATACCATAACAGCATCATAAGGCCTTAAATCAGGACAAATGAGGAGCAAATCCGCTCCAGACACTACACAGTAATGAAGAAGGGGGATTTCTTCGCCCAAGATTCAGGGAAGATTCATTGGGTACAATTTATATATGAGCTGCTAATCTGGATTCGTCGTCAGAATATAGGACTGTGCTATACTAACACAGAAATTAGGATTTCTTCGCTAAAGTCAGGTTAGTTTTTTATCGTACGATTTAAACACATTATATCACTGAAAACTTCTTACTGCTTGTAGTAAGGCGCATTCAAACTATAATTTTATATGATTTTGATCAGAAACTGGTATGTGCATGTATAAGAAGTTATGTAAATGTTATGGGACGGACACATAAGATTGATTACTGGTTCTGCTTGCAAGCAATGTTTAAAACGATTCCACCGTTCTAAATTACTGCTCGTATTGCCTAAAGTAGGAAACTATTGTTTCGCCAGCAATGTGAATGCCGGGATTTTTTTGGCTAGCTTGTCAAAGTTTCTGGGGGTCAAATCATGCGCTGCTGCTGGGATGCTTGGAAGTATTACAGTTCTTTTTCTGTCAGTTGTTAAGCAGAAAGTGTTTGCTCTCCCCTTCGTAGCTTGTTGCATTTGAGGGAGTTTGCACGGCTGAATGAGGATGCAGGAGTAGGGTGTCTCTCCCACTGCGTCTCTTTTCGCCGCCTGTAGGAGTACCTGAGTTCTCTTTGGACCATGTCAAGTTTGTCTTGAGTGTTGTTCAGCTGCTGGATCAGAGTCTCAATTCTGGCAACTTTGTCTAAGAGCTCAGAATTTGCTGCTTTAATAGGAATTTTGTGTGGGTGTTTCCTTTCCAAGTCCTTTCTGGCTACCTTTTCCAAGTGCTCTTGCTGTTCAGCAGCTGTCAAAGCCTTTTTAAATCTATTGATTTCCTCCCGTAACTCCATTTTGCTGGGGTCCTTGTGGCTACCGCTGTGATCTGTTGCTTGAGATCATGTACCTCCTGTTTCAATCCCATGAGGTTGCGGGCCAGGAAGACGATGACCTTGGTGAGCTTTTTGTAGCAATAACTCTTGCTTGAGTCCTGAGTCTGAGGTACACTTCTCTCTCTGTGTCCAGTTGCTTTAGGCTCAGTAGGTGGTCGTCGGCCCTGCGTAAAGGGGGTGGCTCAGCAATCCGCCTGCCAGACCTCTTTGGTCTGCATTCTGGGCAGTTATTCTGAGCATCTGCAACGTTTTGACACTCTGGTGTTGAGAGTAAGGGCTAGAGAATACTACAAGATCAAAACAGAGTGTGAAAATAGTTTTGGGTCAGCATATGTTTTGCTGAAAAGGGCGTAAACAGGATTTTGATTGATGACTTAAGACTACTGTCAAATTATCGTCAAATTATCACTCAGAATTTGCTGACGGTTCCCCAAACAAGCTTAATCTCTGAGGTATGAAGGAGAAAAGGGAAAAGCAGAAGGAAAAGGAGAGCATTTCTATTCAGATTATGCTGATTATTTTGAAAATAAACAAATCAAAAATAGAAATGTCTCTGGTTCCTTTTGAGGTTCAGAGAGAACATCAAGGGGGCATAACATGTAAATGGATTTAAAATTAGCTGACTTCTATTATTAAAACAGGGTAATCAATCTGATATTAGGAACAATCAGTAGCACTCGTGATTAACTGATTTGTGTTGGGCAACACACCATGTCTGGTCACAGCTGCTGCGTGTTCAGCTCCCATGCTGGGCCATGCCATGTGTGTGCCCCGCCCTCCGTAGCGCGTTATTCACTGTGCCACTAAAAACACCCAATAACTTAATGATTCATCTCTAGATAGACAGTTAAAATGTAATTAAATTTAGATTTAATTAACTAGTAACTGAGCAATAGCATTCAGGAAGGATACATCTAAGATAGTTAAATTCGCTGAGATGAATTGAAGATTGAGAAACATAGAAAAAGAAGAAAAAGAAGGAAGAGAAATGGAAAAATCAGAAACCAGGGATTAGGTTAAATTCAAATTGCTTCACACTGCACACACACACATGCTGTATTTAAGAGCTTCAATTAAAGAGTGTTAACCCCTAATTGTTAAAGCTATTTGATTAGCTTAGCCTAAAATGAAACTATGCTAAGTCGTGTTAGCTTAGCTGCTTCAAATGGTTTGTTTACAAACATGGCGTGTTGTGCTATGTGACGTTAGCACTTCCTGTGACAAGTTGTTGTCATGGTAACCAATGCATGCCAGTGTAATTAACGCAGTTTAATGTCTGTCTATGTTAAACAGTCACAGTTTTAGAACGTGGTGCTTTCAGCCTTCAAGACTTGTTGCATTACCTAAGCATTTCGGTGAGTGCTTCTCTAATGCAACAATAAACTTCTTGCACTTGTTTAAAGAATTACAAAACGTGTTTACTGTAAGTTAAAACCGGTTTAAACATACATGTAGTTATGTTTGCCTCACATATGAGTACTAAAGTACAGTATTACACCTTTAATTTCACTCAGCGAGTGAAACACAGTAATGACCACCAGGTTGCTCGGCTTATATATATACAGTCAAAGTGTAGATGAATTGCTTCAATCTAATTATAAACTATAAGGCCTTTATGCTGTAGAAAGGGGAGCAGCGCTCACATCTACCTTGATATAACTGTACTGAGATTTCTTCTTCAAAGAAACAATTTAAACAATACTGCAATTTTGTGATTTCTTCACTAAAGCATATTACATTATGGTACAGTTTGGACATGCCGCTGAGCTGAGATTCAGACTTACGCTTTGTCAAGACAGATTTATGCTTTAATACTGAAATTAGGGTTTCTTTGCTAGAACAATCTTTTTCTTCCCCCCCCCCCCCCCCCCCCTTTTCCAGATGTACCTTACCGATGCCATGAAGCATGAAATACATAAAGACTCTCACAATGATAATAGCCGTACCAATTCAAACCCCAACTTTATCTGCATCTAAACAAGCCAGCAAAACAGGGCATCTGAAGTCACGCCCTATTTTAACCTGGGCTATCACGCACACACTTTTAAGTTGCCAGTGTTTAAACTCATAACTTTCGTTTTATCATGCCCGCATTCTCTCCACCAAAATCTGTAGCGAATTTAGCTCACAACAGGAAATATGAATAATTAACCATAACTAGTTATAATTAACTATTCATATTTTAGATCCGCTGTAGATATTTAGCTGACCTCTCAGGGCAAACTGTCTTGTCAATTCTTAGAATGTTAATTTCCTGGTTAAGGGAATAACTTTCTTACGGTACAATTCTATAAGTTTGTAACGTAAATCTGCATGATTATTGTCTCCGGTTATGAGTAAACAATGAACATGTCAAGTGTGATAAAAGTAAGGTTTTTATTAACTACATAAACACTTAAAACTAGTCTAACATACTACATAAACACACATTAAGCCGGTCTAACATACACATACACCCACACACAAACACACGCATACAGTTGGTAAAGGAAAGGGTTAAAGTTTAACTCAGCCTAGAAAGAGGCATAAAGAATGGATTTTATGGAAAACTTTGCATGTATATTCAACAGATCAAAGCATTCAGGGATACGTCAGATTCTGAGTTCAAACACAACTTTGTAAAAAGGTGTAACTGATACTTAAAATATCAATTAATAAGACTAAGTTTGAAACTTAGCGAGTCTCGGCGGTCTGAAAGAGATTCATGATGCAAATCTTAAAGCTTCCCGTAGACCTTTGCTGAATTCGGGTCGATGAGAAGAACCAGGTTGAGTCAGTGTTACTTGATGAATGGAACGGACTAGGCCGAAGAAAAGGCCTGGCACAAATGCTTTGGTACCCTGAAGCGTTTTCTCACATCTTCATATTAGCATCTGACCGAACCACCGACTGAGCGGGTCACATGAAGTGCGGCCTTTAAGGTCGGAGAAGATTCATGCCTCTCAAAATGGGCTTGTCCAATGAGATAGACGGAAATTCCAAGCGGGAGGTGGAAATTGCTGGAGGTTTTTATGACCCTTTGTCTTTAAGCATGTTAATTTGCAAATGGACTTAAATCGAAAATATTAACGATTCTCAGGGCCCTAATAGATATTGCCTATGTACCAACATATAATAAACACGCTTGTTTCGATCATACAAAGGCAAATTCATAGATACTAAACAAGGTAAGATTATATATAGTGAAAAGGGATGATCAGGAAGGGGTCCCCTCACAAGCATACTAAAATAGTCGAAGAATATCAAAGACAAAATACACAAAGACAATAATATACCCAATGGCCTGAAAAATATGTGTGTTCATTCAAATAACAGTTTTCCTATGAATTAACTAGAACACAGTACATTTCTACTCTGCCTTTCCTTGGGACAAGCAGGGATTTTCACTGCTTTACATACTTTTGGCCAATAAAACCAGTGATATCAGCGTTGGGTTGCAATGCAAAAGAAGCTGTCGCCTCCTGGGGTGGTAGCATCGGGGGGAAGGGTCCATGGTCCTCATAGGGCTGTTAACTGAGTTACAGATATGTCATATAAAACGCCGAAATAGTAGTGTGTGGATGGGTCCAGACGCTACAGTGGGATTTGTCATGCTGTATCACAGCTATGAGGCAAAGAGATACACTTGGTGTTATTCTGTATTTGTTGTAATCGGCATGGAAAGTGGTGCCCCCTGAATAGAGATTCATTCACACCCTGGGATCTGGTTTCCAGAGGGGTGACGCATTCATATTATCTGCAAAAGCTGTTTCCACGTTAAGATGCAGTGGGCTGCTTGACAGAAATGAGGGCGAAGGTAATTCTTCAAAAAGTAATTTGAAAAAGCCCCCCCCAAAAAATACTAAATAAAGGAAGAAACAATTCATAACTACTTAATGCGTTCATAAAACATTTCTCACACCAAAACATATGCTAGTCAACAAACTAGGGAAAATTTCCCGGTCAGCCAGTAGGATCACAAAAAACCCAGAAAGGGTCAAACAGGGGTGTATAATGAATCTACATTTAATTAAATGAGAAAGAGCCGCTGCAGTCACTGGGTCCAGTCCGTATCCAGACCAGATGGTGGATCAGCACCTAGAGACGACCTCTACAGCCCTGAAAGTCAGCGGAGACCATGTCAACTAGACAAACCCCAGAGACAGATCCCCTGTGAAGACCTCGACGGCCATCGGCACAAGACCACGAGAACCAGACAAGTCCTCTGCACAATCTGACGTGCGTTGCAGCCTGGAATTAAACCACACCATGCTGGTTTCGTCTGGCAGAGGAGAATGCTCACCGACTAAACTGATAAACTGACTGTTTTCTATTGTCCTCTTGCATTATCAGCACTCGTTTTTGCTGTTTAACAGTGTAAAGCTGCTTTGACACAATCAGTACTGAATAAAGCGCTATATAAATAAAGGTGACTTGACTTGACCGCTGAGTGATACATGACACATGAAACTAGCATAGTTACAGTACAATATGTTTGCCAAAGTCAATTATCCCATTAAATGGTCATTATACAAAAGATTTGATCACCAAATGCTGTGACTGACTGATCAGAATCAAGAGAGCCATGTAGTAAGTTTTATAAACCAATAAAATAAAGAGAAATAGTGATTTTAGCCACTACAGAACACCAATTTAGAAAACTGTGGTAAATTCACTGCAAAGTACAACCTCTATTGCTTTTATAAAATGCAGAAACTGCAATTTAATAAAACATTCCAATGTTCAAGTTAAATTTATGAACAATAATAATCATAAAAGAGCCGAGGAGCCCAAGCAAAACAATGAAAAGCTTATATATCCATGTTACTTTGGTTAAAAAAATCAAAACAGGGAAAGAAAAATAAAAGGTCTGTATATAATATCCTTAAAAATACAAAATAAAAAAAGTTATTTACCTTAAGAGGCTTTTTACAATGCGTCTAATATATATTAGATCGCTATTACTGTCTGTAAGCTCAGTATAAGGACATATACTGCTTTGACACCTTCAGACAAATCAATGAAAGTACACTCTCACGCTGCCAATACCTCGGAACAAACTACTACTAACACTTGCAGGCACTTTTGGCTGCTCTCTTGCATTCTGTCTCTCTCCACTCTTCCCATGCCCACCCTCCCTGTTTTGCAGCCCCAAACCCCAGGGAACATTGCTTAAGGTGTTCAATTTACCACAGACAGATGGAGACTCTGTCTCCAATACAGGTACAGCAGTCTCTGTTGTTCTGATTGCATTACCATATTCCGTTCCTACTGGGGCAGTGAGTGAAAGGTGACAGGAAAAGAGACAAAAAAGAAACAGAGATAAAAGGAGTGAGAATGAGAGAGATATATAGGCAAGATAGAGCAAGAGAGGGAGGATATTCATGTTTACACTGCCATACTACTTGCTATATATTTGAGAGGTTGTTTGCAGTATACCGTTAAGTAGTGATAAAAGTGATAGATAAAAAATGTTGGTTGACCACTAGCGGACATTGTGCATATTTTCTGGTATACTTCAACAAAAATGTTTACATTTATTTATTTAGTAGATGTTTTAATTGAAAGTAATGCATAAGTGATTCATCCTATAGGACAGAATCTCTATGAAGTGTTGAACTACTAAGTTGGATAGAATAGATTTTGTTGCGGTTATCAGCATGTAATATATGCAGAATGTGACTGTAAAATTTTGAACCCAGCAAGATGAATATAAAGAAGTGCTTGTTGATGGTCAGGAAAAAATAAGATTTCACTAAAGATTTATTAAGAAAGTCTGTGACAGCTGGCACCTTTTTTAGCTGTTAATTCATTATTATATTAAATTCATATACTTAGCAAATACTTTGTTAGCAATGTGACTTAAGTTATAATAAAATGTTAATAATAAAATATACTTGTTAATCTAGCACTAATTTATTTTCTGTCTAATTAGTAACAGAGGTGGATGTGATGCAACATATTCCTGTACTACTCTGTACTACTCTCTAAGGCCATCTCACATTTCTTGAACACACTGAAACAGACTTAACCTTTAACTAAACGTTAACTTAAGGTGCAATTCAAACGGTTCATCTTAATAAATTATATTCACAGCTATTTGGGTTTGCAAAGCACAGGTTTCCTACACATTCACTATCTAAGTGTGTATATATGGACATTATATGTCCATCAAGATTTAAGATTACAATTTAATCATTGGTATGAGCAGTGCTTAATTTGTAAATCGGCAGGGCATAGCAGCCACAGGTCCCAGAACATACACAGAATAACATGCCACGTACTCCAATCCCCATTTACCAAGCTGGGGCGTACAGGCATCAATTTCAAATAATTTGGTTGATATAAATATTGTGGCAAAAATAATTTTATGCTACTCACATTCATTTACGAATTCCACAATCATGTAAATAATATATTTTAAATTAAAATCTGCAAAATTTGACTGAAGAAGTCAAGTAGTTTGCTCCTGCCAGTCTTTTAAGATTGCTATTGTAAGATGTGTCAGACAGTAATTTAAGAAACATTTAATGATTAAATGTTTAGCTGCATGTATTACCTCACGCTCTTACACCGTTAAAACTGAAGCATCTCTTTGATTTGATTGGCCGTCTCAATCATTTTGACTTTTTGTCATCCTAACAACAAACACAGCACAGCAAAGGAAGATAAAGACTGCTAAATACTGGGGACGTGTTATTCACAAATAATGCCTGATATTGCATTAATATGAATAGCATATTTATAGCCGGGAGGGCAAAAAGAACATTGTCCTGTGACCATGAGTATTACTAATCTTCCCTTTTCTGTCATCACAACCAATATTCTGTTTAACAGCTTCTGTTTAACTCTCATCAGAAGCGTCCAAAATTCTCTTCTGATGAGAGATACTGGATCCGCGCATGTACCAGAACACAGAGAGTTAAAAACCGAGAGGTCCCGGATCCTGTTCCGCCAAGATCTATGTTTGGGTCTGTATGCAAAATAAGCCTGGGTATAAGGGAAAGTGTTTATTTTAGCTGCTCCAACTGGTCAAACTGTAAAAAAAAAAAAAAAAAAAAAAGCAATATACATCTCACTCAGACATCTACACAAAATTATGCTAATGTTGTGTTAGATGACTAAACTTACACGTTGGTGGTGAAGATGCCATAGATGAGATCCTGTTCAGGCAGGTAGAAGGTGCTCTGTAGCTCATTGTAGTAGAACGGGATCTCTCCCGACCGTGAGCAGTTGAGTCGTGCCTTTGTGAAGGTGGTCCACGTGTCTTCCAGCAAGAAGCGTCCTCCTATGTCATTCTTACACACCCGTGCCACCCGTGAGTACACTGTCTTACCACAGTCGTGTTCCACTGCGTTTTCCCTCAAG
Source organism: Sinocyclocheilus anophthalmus (assembly GCA_018155175.1). NCBI lineage: Eukaryota > Metazoa > Chordata > Actinopteri > Cypriniformes > Cyprinidae > Sinocyclocheilus > Sinocyclocheilus anophthalmus. Next base: position 156,385 of record JADLZN010007953.1, read on the forward strand.
AAGAAGAAGGTGAAAAGACCCACGTCGTAAGCTGAGATGAAGTGAGGCTCTGAAGGAGAAGGAAAAAAGCGTGGCTAAACACCTTACAGGCACAACAAGCATTTCAAATGGGTACATCTATAGCAAGACTCTCAGTAATGCAGCATAAAGTGGTTTAAAAACAATTACTTTACTTCCATAGCAAACTGGCCTGCATCCGTTTTCCTTGAATTTCTTAATTCCACTCTTATGCCACTCTTATATCTGCTTATGACTACCTAGGACTGGAGCAGAAGACTTTGTGCATGTGACATGCAAAAATTATTCTGAATACAAAAAGCTGTCCCGTTGGTCCAGGTGGCACTGGTCTGGATTGCATTAGTCAGAGTTAATATCGCACACTGAATAATGTCTTAGCCCCAAGGGCTGTTTATTCCCCAGCCCATCCAGTAATGCATGCCATAGATATTCACCTGTAAATAGGCATGACTATAATCACTGCTGAGGCCATCGCAGCAGTTTACAAGAATGAGATTACTGTTACACTGTGAAGCCCGGGAGAGGCATCAATAGCCATAACTGTTTTTGATTCAATTTTAAACACAATAAATACCAAATCTCAGTGGACACAGACTCATACTTTGGTATATAAATATGTACCACGGCATATATCAAATATTTTGGTATTAACACTTGATCACTGTATCATGGTGAGTAAATGAAGAAAATGTTTAAGTTTGGGTTACTAATACCATGGCATTTCCATGTTTTATTTTTACTGTATCATGGCAAAGACAGGGTTTAGACATGTACTAAGCAGTATCATGATTTTTGGAAATACACTTTAGAAAGGTACATAAGACCAGTAAATCACAGTGGTATTGAATGTGTACCAATTTCATACTGTGTAGTCTGGGGCCAACAAAATCAGAAGGATTTAATTTTCTATGTGGGGATTTATTTTAATTAAATATAAAGGACTTAATTTTAACGTACAGCAAAGCTTTTAAATGATTCAAATAAATGCTGTTCTTTGAATTGTCTTTCATCAAAGACTCTGGAAAAACAGGTATCCGTTTCCACTAAAATATGAAGCATCACTACTGTTTTCAACATTGATAAGAAATTTCTTGAGCACCAAATCAGCATATCGGGATGATCCTCACTGTTTTCTGTATTATCAAAAAATAACTGCGCCTTTGGCAGTATACCAGTACATTTTCTGACCCAAACTTTTTAAAACAGTCAGTATATAATATGGTATTATCGATTCAATCCCTGTATTTTAAATGGGAATAAAAGTAGGACTGATGAGACTTAGTCACTAACAAAAAGCGACCAAAAAAATTATTCTGGTATATATTTTGGATATGCCTTTGGGTATATTGCATAAATTGGTAGTCTAGCTGCCATTATTTGGTTTGCATATTAAGTATACGAATAAAATACACTAGTATATGAATATTTATCATAGTATGCAGTACTGACTCACTGTACCATGGTGAACCATAACAAAGATTCAGTTCTCTGTCCAGATGCATCAATAGGGGATTGTTGTTGTGAACAAATAATTCTTCAGCTTTCAGTTTCAATGAGACCTCATAACTACACTTCCATACAGATCAGGGTAAAGGAAGTGGTCAGAGAGAGAGACAGTGAATACCAATACTGATGCATTCAGCACTACAACAATTACTTCCCAGTGACAGCATGAATTCATCAAGTTTTTTTGCTGAAACAGGCAGGGTGTGAGTGTGCTGATTTGTGAGGGACTGAATACGACAAATGATACGACAAACAATATTTCCTTCTTCCATGCTGAACGTAAATACTGCCTCATTTTCACACCGCCACTCCATCAGGGGTCCCTGTATGTGTGTGTGTTTATCTGCGAGCCACAGTCAGGGAAAAACACTAAGCTGTGAAGTGAATAACGAGTCCCAATAAGCACCAGAGGAGAGAGGCATGCGCTAATAGCCACGCTGCTGGCGATGATGATATTTCTCATTGAATCAGAGCTGTGCTACAATAATATCATATCTCACTTTGGGTACGACCCCACATGGGTTCAGTGTTTAAAAAACATTCAGTCAGCACCTGGCACAACCGTTATAATAACAGTCCGGATGGATTCAATTGTAGACCCTTGAGGTTCATGCCGTTCTTCACTGACCCCCAGTACAGAAATAAGTTTTTAATTCACACTTCATGTCTACTGAGTCCATATCCCGCTAACATTGAACATCCTCAGCTGGCAAAGGAAGTAAGGAAGTTTTTAAACAATGGAGTCAATGTGTCCCACTTCAGGTCCTGAGAGATAAGGG